>OZ018388.1:65974049-66574049 GCA_963969525.1 Ontholestes murinus
AACATTCCTTAACTCTCTCCACCCATCCATTAAGTTCACAATAGAAACTGAATCCAATAACAAAATTAACTATTTAGATTTAACCCTAACTAAAACCAACAACAAACTAACATTTGATATATATCGTAAACCCACCTTCACAGACACCATTATTCCCAACAATTCCCGTCACCCATTTAAACACAAAATAGCAAGTTTTTACTCAATGATAACTCGAGCATACAATATCCCCCTCAGTCCGGAATCCTTAAAAATAGAAATAAATAAAATAAAAACAATTGCTAATAATAATGGTTATTCGGAGTCATTAGTAACTAAATTAATAAATAAATTTCAATTAAAAAGAATGAATAAATACTTATATGCAATCAGTCCAGTAGAAGACAAGAATTCTACAAAACTATAACCTATTTCGGAACAATAAGTTCAAAAATTAAGAATGTTTTTAAAAAACGAGACATTAACATAGTTTTTAAATCAAGCAATAAGTTACGCAATCTAATTTTTAACGCAAAATCCAAATTAGACATAATGTACAAATCAGGAGTTTACAGTTTAACATGCCCAGAATGTAAAGGAGTGTACATCGGGCAATCTGGTCGTAATTTTCATATACGTTTAAAAGAAACATGAACGATCATATAAATTAAAACAAAACAATTCAACGTTTGCAAATCATTTAATAGAAACAGGCCATAAATTTGACAGAGATGTACTTTCGGTAATCCATCTCGCCGATAAAGGCAAACAGATGGATTTACTGAAGCCCTGGAATTACACAAAACCAAAATTAATCCGGGAATTTCCGTCATTAACGACCAGGTTGACCTGTTGTACACCCCTCTATTTGAAGCATTTTAGTATATATACCTGCATTTTTGTTAATTTAAGTACAGTTTGATAATGATTACCTTGTAATTGAAACTAGTCACGAGAAATAAAAATTTAAGTGGTATAAAAAAGTTAAGTGTTTTCTTTATTTAATAATCGAAAATGTACCACGAAGTAAACGCCTCCAAAATTCAAGAAATAATATTATGAATATCATGACGATATTTTAGCTTTTCAAATAAATATAAAGGTTCTCTGGAAGTGACAATGTCATAAAACATACAATAACTTTGCAAAATACGGCGATTATTCATATTCAGCCATTTTAAATCACATATTTTATGCGAGATTCTTTCATATTTTCTGATACCAAAGATTAGTCTTAAACAGGAATTTTGCACCCGCTGAATTTTTGATTTTGTTTGCGTATCCAAGCATGGATGTATTAAGGATGAGCAAAAAGTAAATTGCGATAGTACGGTTGCCTCACAGAGAAGGACTTTTGTTTGTTTATTGATGAATTCTCTACTGTGATAAATCAGTCGTAAGCTATCATATGCATTCTGTATGCATTTAGTTACATATTCACGATACCTAAAATTGTTGTCTACTATAACCCCCAGATTTCTAGCGCTAGTACTACTAGGGATAAACTGTTTATTTAATGATGGTTTGAAAATATTAATTAATTGGGAGCATTTTCTTTTTGGTCCAAATAGAAGATACTGAGACTTTAAGGGATTTAAGTGGAGACTGTGAGACTTAGATTCTTCGTATATTAAGTTTAGATCTTGATTTATCATTTCTAGTGCATCGTAAACATGTTTTGGTTGAAAAGATAAATACAATTGTGTATCATCTGCATACATATGGTATTTACAATGACTTAGGTGCGTCTCAATTTGTGAAGTGTATATGGTAAACAAAACAGGACCTAAAATAGATCCCTGAGGGACACCTGATAGCAGAAGCCTAAAATTTGAAAATATTGAACCTAATTTTACCGCCTGTTTCCGACCCGTTAAATAATATTGAAATAAATTTATAGCGGATTAGTCGAGCCCAATGTAGTGAAGTATAGATAACAGAACCTTGTGATCTAGGGTGTCAAAGGCTTTACTATAGTCTAAGAGTATTAGAGCAGTAACTAGGCCTTCATCAGTTGCTTGCAATATATCATCCGTCACATTAAGAAGTGCTGTAGTGCAACTATGACTTTGTCTGAAACCGGACTGAAATTTAGGCAGAATATTATATTTTGATAAATGATGCTTTAACTGATTATTCATAATAATTTCTAAAACTTTAGAAAGTACAGGGAGAATACTGATGGGTCTTAGATGACATAACTCGATTGGATTTTTATTCTTAGGTAAGGGAATAATTAAAGACTTCTTCCAAGCAGTTAGAAATATGCTTTCTAATAAGCAGGTGTTAATTATATTTGTAATAAATGGTAATAGACAGGGACAGCACATTTTAATAATATTTATATCTAGTCCATCAGTTCCTTGGGCTCTTGATTTAATATTGTTAATAATTTTGTTAATATCCGTACTCTCGACCAGTGAAAATTTAAACCGTGAAGAAAATTCAGTAAGTGTTATTTTTATAATAATCTATAGTGTCGCTATTAGAACTTGATGTTGGTATTGAATTTAGGAAATAATCGTTAATAGTGTTTGGGTCTCCAAGTGTTGTGGGAATTTTATTGAAGTTATCATTATTTGGTGCGATATTTAATGATTTTCGTTCTCGCCATTAAGTTTTGGGATTCGCAGAATGTATTTTGTGTTGAATATATGCCTTCTTTTCGTTTATTATTGCAATATTAGTGTAATTCGAAGCGATTTATAATAATTCCAAGTAGATGGATTTCTTGTTTTGTTAAACTTAGCTCTGGCTTTATTCTTTAGCGATATTAAGAGTTCAATATTATCAGTTAGCCAAGGTGGTTTTGGTTTATATATTTTGATTGTTTTGTATGGCGCTAGTTTATTTAAGGTTTGCAAAAGACAATTGTTTAATGTATCAATTTTATCATTGACATCAGTTAAGTAAAAGATATTATCTAAACAAGAATATTCTAGGTCTCTGGACAAGTCTTCAGGATTCAAATGTTTAAAATCGCGATATGTGATAAACGCTGGTTTGAAAGAAATTGAACCTGTCTTAATTTCAACAAATGTTAAATCATGATCTGAAAAATCCGCCTTAATTACTCCGTAATCTACAACCTCACAGCTATCGGATACTACAACAAGGTCTATTGTTGATAGTGATGAAAGTGTTATTCTCGTGGGCTGAGATATTAGTTGCTTCATGCCTAGTGAATCCATACTTAACTTAAAATTGGTAGCTTTAAGCTCGTTTGGCTTTCGCATATCTATATTAAAATCACCAACACAAATAACTTTGTCGCAAAAAGAAAAAGCTAAATCAATGGAATATTCAAGTTTACATTAACAAAAAGTTCGTGATGTATGGTTTCTGGTCGATATAGAACACCTATAGCAACGTTGTTTATTGAGATCCACAATTGCTCAATAGATAAATCACTTACCATAAGTTTATATTTCAAATTATTACGAATGTATAAACAAACACCTCCAGCTCTTCGCGGGCGATCACGTCGAATAATATTGTATCCATCAATGTTTATTAATGTATCTTCAATATTATTGGAGAGCGAACATCGAACTCATGGCTACTAAGAATTTGCCTCAGATAATTAATTTTAGGCAGTAAAGAACGCATATTAATATGCCCAATTTTCATTTTATAATAATGCTTTTTTTAATTTAATTTAATTTAAAAGTAGGTATACATATATACATAAATACAATGAAAGACATTTTTAATATATTGCATTTTTGTTCGTGAGAGCTTGCACTTGCAATCTTGTTTTTATAGATGTATTACCACCATTTGATCCAGTGCGTGGCCTATGATTACTGCTGGGGGGAGTATCCTTGATGGTAGCGGGTTGCTTTTGTACAGATGTGGGTTTTATTTGTTTTTGTACGCTATGTTTTGTTGTTTTTAATGTATTCTTAATTGTCGGTTGATTTGCATTATTTTCTTGACTATCTTGAACAGTTAAATCTGTATTTTGTTCTATTGTTGGTGTCGGTGGTGCACTAACGGGTTTTTTAGGTAATGATATTTCAAATTCACTCTCAGAGACAATATCCTGTTCTTCTAATTGTTCGACAGTAAAGGCTTCGCCATCAATTATTAATTTTCCCCTCTTAATTATGGCATTTAGATGTTTAGATTTTGCTGATGCAAGATGCTTACGTAAGATTTTATTTTTAAAACGATCTTCTGGAGACAGATCATGAGTGATACTGATTCCTGTATTTTTAAAGTTACGTGCTTTTGAGAATAATTCTTTATTTCTTATATTTGATACGAATTGCAACAATACTGGATTGTCACTCTTTTTTCCTACTCGGTAGATATTATTAATTTCTTCTCTTCTTATATTTAATTGTGTAAAATGATTTAATTTTTCTAAAGTTGATTCTAATAATGGATCCTCTGTATTTTTTATGCCAAAAATAATAATATTATTTTTCTTCCTTTCCTGTTCAAGCGTAATGACTTTAGTCTTTAGTTCTGCATTTTGAGATTGAAGAGTTGTTAGTGCTGCTGTTAATTTTTCTACTTTCAACAATAACTCACTTTTGATAACATTAATATTTGAGTTAATATCTGCTGTTTTATCAATTATCAATGTATACAATTCCAGATTTGTTA
The DNA here is from genome assembly GCA_963969525.1 of Ontholestes murinus. NCBI lineage: Eukaryota > Metazoa > Arthropoda > Insecta > Coleoptera > Staphylinidae > Ontholestes > Ontholestes murinus. The sequence goes on from OZ018388.1 coordinate 65,978,643, forward strand.
TATTTTCGCTCATAGACATAATTTATAAAACAATGTGTGTTTGGAAATTAAATAAGGATTGCTAAGGAATAAGACAGGTATACGTTTCACACCGATTGGGGCCGATCAACGGTGGCTAACACGGCCGCGGAGAGGAATAAAATTGATACAATAGGAACAGGAAAATAACTAAACACAATCTGATAATAATATTGTTGTGAGTCAGATTAAGAAATTGCGAGCAAAAAAAGCTATTGCTGATAAAGAGGTCGCATGGCAGACTAGTGACCGGTGACAGCGAGCGGCGATCATTAATTATAATAAACGCCTATATTTCGCAAACCACATTTACTATCGAGTTTATTTTTTAATATAATATGTATTGTAATAAAGGTAATAATCTTACCAAGTTTAGTCAATAAATAACAAGTAGTTCCGGAAAAAAAACCAAGTAAAACTAAGAGCACACAATACACGTGCAGCACACGAAATTAATAATATATAACCTCTGAAAATAAAGTTTGGTGAATAGTCTGCTAACATTAACGTAGGTGAAATATTCACCAAAGCTACTTAACTGTCCTTCGAAATAGTCACCTCAGATAACTATGCACCGCTGAGATCTCCTATGCATGTCTTGGAAACTTTTCAAGACGGTTTCTTATGGGATGGAGTTCAAAAGATTCGTCACGTTTCGTTATATGTCAGGAATATCGTCAAATCTCTTTCCTTGCCATGTTGGGAAGTAGGGACAAGATTTGAAGATGTTAAAACATATGACTTACTCACTTAAAAAGTATATTTAATTATTAGAAAAGCAAACAAAATACTTTTGAGTGTGTTTAAGAAGACTTAATATGGGATATACATGTTGAACAGGTGACAAATAAACTTAACAAAAATATTTATTTGCTTTGTATCCAGACAAAATGTTTTTCAATTTTGTTCGACCAGTATCTTCTAAGTAAAGCTGATTTTCAAAAATCATTAAAGGGTATTCTAGCAACCTCTTGAATTTTTGCTGTATGTTTAATAAACACCCTGTATAATTTAATGTGTGTTGAAATGAATGATATTATTTTGTTCCAAGCGCTACAAAACAAATCATTCCCGTGTCAAACGCTATATTTACCCATCAATGTCGACAGTAACGATTTAGTATAAATTAATCTAGATGCAAATAAAACAAAATGTTGAAATATTTTTAATAACATTTGTACGCAAGATACACATGCCTAATAAACCCGTTAATTAAAGAACCAATAATGTTAAAAAAATAACTTCATGCTTATTAAATAATCAAATGTTTGCTCTAGTACTCATAACGATCGTATTTAATGCACACGAGCGCTTGTTCGTCGCCGAATATATTATTCAATAAATTAATACTGTAATCCGAGTAGAATTCATAAGAGGGTGCGAAGGGATGTAAATTCTTCACACCCCGCCTGATCGGCGTGAGTGGGATTGGTTTAGGATTGGTTCGGAGTTCGGCGTCGGGTCCGCGTTCCGCTCACTCTAGGCCGTGATCCGGATTAGAAAAAGAGGCAAAATTCATATAAGACGATTAGTTAGCTAGTAAATCCACGGATCCGGTAAAGAGTATTATCATTATATTATGATTATATTGGATTTACTTGTGCCGTTTCGGTTCGCGCCAAGTCAGTAGAACGTCGCCTCTCTTCTGCTGCACACACAAATCGCAAATCATCTCTCGTAATGTGCGCTGTAAATATCGCCTGTTACATTTAATAAGTAAACAAGTTAACGTGTTACTGTTACTGTTACTGTGCCGTGGTGTTGTGCTCTAAGGTGCTCCTCGCAGTTTACGGCGCTGCCCGACAAAGATGACCGCTAAGCCGGCCCGGCCTTTGAGAAAAACAAGGATAAGCGAGGATGGCGAAAGTGAGTTAATTATCACCGCAGAACTTTGCAAATAAACGCAAACAGATTTCAGTTTGATGTAATGCGGTTATTAATATTATGCCAATATAATTTTATAATTGAATGTTTCATTATGTCACATTCTCGATATTTATTATATTATAAATTTATTCTCAAGGCTGTTTTATGTATAAATACACTCCAGTGCAGAATATTATTAATGCAAAATATCTACAAATAAAATTAAATCAATAGCATTAAAGATCAATAATAAAAAAATTAAAGACGATTACGTGAACGTTATCAGACAAGCATGATTAAAATGTTTTATAAAGCAGCTTTATTTTATTTATAAAACAATTGCATTAAAAATAAATATTATAAATAAAAATGTAATATAAATTTATAAAAACTTTATATATTGTGAGAAATAATCTCCTATTTTAGTTGACGTAAATTTACGTTTGACAATATTTTCTAGCTGAAAGCAAATATTTAATATAGTCCGAATTCCCAATAAAATTAATGGAAATTGGGATACCCAGTCCCTCGGATAGTTGCTCATTATGATTTAGTCTTTAATTTGTCTCTTGAGGCTATTACCGTTACATTGCGGATGATAGTTGGTTTTAGATTTATGTGTGATATCGAATAATTTATAGAATTTCTTCTAATCTTATTGGATTTTAACTGTCGATCGCAATTAGTAATGACTGTCGACGGAATTTCAAAACGTGCAACTCAACAATTTAAAAACGTTTGAAAAAGGAAACTGAAGTGATTTTGAAAAGTTGTTAGACTTCTGGCCAACGTGTAAATCTGCCAATAGTAACTAAAAGGTATCTAAAATTGTTTACAAGTGGATAAAGCGCTGATGATGTCGATGTGTACATCAAAGCGAAGAAAGTAAATAGCTACAGCCAACACATTTCTGAATCTTCAAATATAAATTTAATATATCAAAGTATACTTGGAAATGGAAAACTTTGTCAAATTTAGAATAATGTTTTGTCACATGATCATGAAATCTTCATAATAACTGAAACATGGCTTCATGTGATGGATTAAGATATTCAAGGATAATAGTAATTACTCGTCAAAATTAAATAAGCAAGTAAATTTCAGGGCCTTTTTCCTTAAACAGAGAGAATTGATATTTTAATTTTGAGGGGGTATGGAGATAAACAGAGATCATATCAGGAGGTGAACTTACTGACTAGAATGGAGTTCGGCACACAGTCAAACGCCTTAGATAAGTAGCAAAAAATAGCCCCATTGTATTCATTATTTTCAAAGCTATCATTTATAAAATCTAATACTTCATTAATTGCGTTAATAGTTCAGCGTTCTTTACGAAAATTATTCTGACGTTGTTAAAGTGTTATTTGTTAGAACAAGGGATATAGACCGATATTTTCTTCTTGTTCAATATCGCCATTTTACAGCATTGGTAACTATTTTAGCTATTTTCAAATATTTAAGGTATTCAGATATATTTTTTAGCAATTTAATTATAATTATTTTCATCTCGTTACTTGTTTTATTTTTAAGTTTATTAATTACGTTAATTTATTCACTTGATAATGACCGTCAAAAGTCGAAACTTAAGTCGTACACATTGTAATATATTTATATATTATAATAAATTATAGTGGTTAAAAACATAGTAAGTGTTTTATTCAGTGTTCATTATGAATTACCACGTAGTAACGGTCGCAACCATCATTATGATTATGGTCTCTAAGTTCATTATATGATATTTCCCTAACTTTGAATGCGTTGGACTGATATTCATTATTAACGTAATCCATTGGGTAGTGTTGCTATGAGGAATATTTTGAATAATTTGTTCAGCTACTGTAGTAAAGAATGAATTAAGATCATTTGCACTCAGTTATTGTGTGGTATTTATATTAGAATTTGTTTTATTTTTACTTATTATCTTCCATAGTGTTTTCGACTTACTAGTTGAATTCAATATATAGTTATCATTATTTCTTTTATTACGGTTAATCATCTCATTTCGAAATTCTCCACGATAATCATTAAACACTTTTCACGATTCTACCTGTCTACATTTAGTTTTCCACTCATGTATGAATTGTAACATCCCATCAATATTATGAATGTCACCATCTATTTTTGACTTTTTTATTTGAAGTTGATGTTATTGTAGTTTTTTTATGATAGGCTGTTATCATTGCTCTGATTAATATATTAATGAAAATTTCAAATTTTGTAGCTATTGAAATTGTAGCGTTGTCTATTAATTGCAAGATCGCAATCATTTTGATTTAAATCAATTTTGTAGCAATTTGTATATCCTCCTCTGTACAATGTTGTTTTAATCCACCAACGAAAAACCGCATCCTTTTTTTCAGATGCTGCTAGATTTTCTTTTGTTATTTTTCCTGTTCCTGTGAAAAGAATATTATTTTAAATTTTTTTGTGTTTATTTTCATACCCATTATTTTTGGTGCTGGTCGAATTGACATCGATCAGTTGAATAGATGTATCATTTCTAATTTCCTTTTCGGACTCTGGAGTACATTTCTTATTAATGGCCAGGTCTGTAGTAACATCATTGTTTTTGCTTTTATTCTCACTTTGGGTTTATCTCCTTGACTGCGTTTTTGATTGAATGTCAACGAACTCGATGATTTATTATTTACATGGGACATCTCAGATTAAAAATCGGAAACGGCATTTCATCGATTTTTATAATTTTTTGTTGCTTAATTTTGATGATGATTATTAGTTCAGATCACGTCTCAGACTCAACATTTGATTTTCCATCATGTTGGCATTCACAGGTTAGTGTGAATGCACTTATTTGTGATTCTAATATGTTAATTTTTATTTTTAAATTATAATTCTGTTTAATAGGTTGTGATTTTTCTTCAGTTTCATTAATCAGCCTACGTAGCAGTTCATTGTCCCTTTTTAGGGTACTTACATCAATAATTTCATCTTCATCCGTTGATGGAGTTGTGTTGTTGACAACGCTAACCTCACTTACACTATTTATTTTCTTACGGCCTGGGCTGCATATCGGTCCGTGCAAATCCAAACATGTTGGATGATATGAAGATTGGCATCCTTCACATGTCCTAGGATCAGCCACTTGTTGTTTACACTTATTACATTTCACTGATTTAACATTACTATCTTCGGAAACTGTTATTGTTGGCACCATCTAATATGAACAACTGCAAACACAAGTCCTAGTTAAAGCCTGGCCTAGATTATTTGCGTGACATGTAATTGGACCCTTTTTTATCGAGGGAAATTTGACAGGTGAATGATATCTTCAACTCCTTCGGCAAGAAATAGTTCCAACTATAAATAATTTAACTCCCGATGTTAACTTAACCTGCTATCAGCAAGATGGAGCTCCTCCGCATTTTTCTGGAGAATTTTTGAATGTCACATTCCCAAATGGATGGATAGGAAGAAAAGGGCCTATCGAATGGCTTTCACAGTCTTCCGACCTTTCGCCCTTTCTTTTCTTTTATTGGGGTAACTTGAAAAATAATGTTTTTCGAAACAAATCCAATATTTTGAAAGAATAAAAGTGAGAAATTAACAAGTTAAATGGTTTTACATACGCAATAACATTTTTGCGACAATTTATATCATTGTCATTTAGTAAATTTTCAAAATTTATTAAAAAATAAAACCGTTTTTCATGACTTGTATTGTTTTGTTAACTGATTAAATTGTTTATTGGAATTTATTTCCAAGGCCATTACCTAATACGTATGTGTTGGTCAGGTAACTACGATTACGTTCGAATATCGCACTGTTATTTGTTATTATTTGAAACATCGATATTTAGGAAACTAATGAATTAAAGTATAATGTATGGTTAATAAAAATGTTCAAAATTGACAGGGCTATTAAAATAAATAGTAATATATGGGGCGCTCCTTTTAAAAAATGTAACCTTAATTAACCACAATTGTGAGCCACACTGTATATTCCATTTAATTTTTTATAAAAGACAATTTTTGCTAACTCCTGTATATTTTTAACCAATCGACCGTTCTGGTAATTTCTCCTGGCCCTGTATACTGTTTTTGATCGTCATGTTCGCAAAACTTCAAGAAAGGCCACTTACTACATATTTTCCCCTTCGATCATCTGTGAAATTAAAAAATGGACACAAAATAAAATATGAAGAATCGAGGAACACTTGCAAGAATATCCAGACTTCTCATTAAGAATTCATTAAACAAACTGAAGAGCGAATAAAGCAACAGCCCAATCTATTGATTTCCTCGCGAATTCCTGGTGAAATGGCATACATAGGCACACTTCTGAGTAGTCCAGAAAAAATCGCAGAATCTTTGTGTGAGCGTTTTAGTAAAGCTTTTGTATCCAAAACTACCAATGATGTACTCAAAACACCCGTGTTAATTTTGAAAATAGCTTTATGAATTGCGAAAAAGTTAGACAACAGTTTCGTCCTTCTAAAGCTAAGTTTACAGCAGACATGGATATGATCCCCGAAATTATAGTTCGTGACTGTGCACAAGTATTATGTGAATCATTAACATTTATATTTGTCCTATGAAAAAAGTGGTACCTCGAATCAAGTTGAAAACTATAGACCTATATCGATCTTATGTTTTTTTTTCTAGTGTATCAGCTAAAAAATCTGTTCAGCAACATGTTTTTTGTAATAAACTTTCTACTTCTACTAATTTAAGTAATTTAACTCAAGTAGTTGCAAATGCCATAGACTCAGGAAAATAGGTTGATGTAATATAATACACTGATCTTACAAAAGCGTTTGATACCATGATTTATTAATTAAACGTCCGTATGAATATGGTATTAATAATAATAATAATAATAAACTGTATTTGCTACAGAATGTATACAACCACACATATTGGAAACATCAAATGTAAAAATTCAAGCAATTTTTTCTTAAATAACCTTAATGCATTAGCTGATTTAATGTAGTTTGGAAAATGGTTAAATGGTAGGGCTTCAGTGCGTTAGGTGATCTGTTCGTAGCATTTAGCTTGTATTGATTTATATAAAGGTACTGAATTGACGAGGCGGATGCATGATGAAACTTCATAACAAATTGAATTCATCTACCTGATGAAGCCACTGTGTGGCGAAACATGTTGCAGTGTTCAACAGTAAATGTGAAACCCTCCCAATTGTGTTGGTTTATTTCAATTATATAAATGTTGTCGTTGTTTCTGGTATGTTAATTATGAATTTATCCAGTTGATAGAAAATCTGAATAATTTTTACTTTCCCTATATAGAATATATAGGGAAGTCTAAGGATATCAGCGCCTAGAATGATTTGATGTGTTTTATGTACATAAGAAAGTACAAAATTCGACTTGAATGTTACGTTCAGACTGATTTATACTGTTAATTTTGAAGAAGCTAATGTAACTTTTGATGGACGATGAGTGTTGGCAGAGAATTGGTTCATCCTGAAAATGCTAATATGGGCTCCCATATCACCTGAAAATTTTGTTCCAGATTTAGTATCACAAACAAAAAAATATCGACCTTGGCCATGGTTGTATGCATTTGCGCGCCTTAAATTGAAACGAAATTAAAATGAAACTAGCAACATGTGTTTCAAGGGTCAGAACCTTGAATAAGCCAATTTGTTGATAAAAATCTACCTCTGTGCGTAGAAGGAATTGGCTCAAAATGTTCATTAATAATTTTAAATTTTGTGTTAGTTCTCAAACCCGATTTTAAAGTACTTTAATATCTGATTAATAAAAGCTTGTTGGTGTATTAAATTTTAATGTTGCGGAATTGAACAAATTGAAGTAAGTGAAGAAATTTATCAAATTTCGTCAGCCATTTCAGCCAAATTGGATAGTGATGAGGATTCTGCTAAGATTTTTTGCACCTCGGAAAAGGTTATCAACAAGGGGTGTTGTGACGAGCAATTGTGGGAGCTTTCGTAAAAATTGTGAAGCTGTGTGATCTCTTAATACCTCTGGGGATAACAATCTTCTCTTTTTGGACAACGTAATGATCTCTGCCTTTAACGTTTCATAAAAGAAGAGATTGCGGTGGCCTGACAGAAATGTATATAACTTCTAATGCTTCCTCTGAAGGTAAAGCACCGACTACATAATAAAATTTTCGAACTGAATTTACATGAATTTAGAAATTCCGCATCAATTTAAATAAATAAAATTGAGGAGGGAAGTTTCCAGTTGCTCCTCAATCGGAATTGTTTAAAAAGTATGAAAAAATGTAAAAGAGAAAAAGGTAAGAAAAAAGAAATGTGGGATTATGTCACATGTCATCTGAAAATGTGAAAAAGTCTAGATTTTACAGAAGGGCTTCGGATGGTATGATAGAGTTAATTTGATTTAGCATCCAGTGGTGTGGTTAAGTGATTTCTGGTCTAAAGTGGAAACGTCGGGCTAAAGTGCAACTGTTGAAATGCTCTGCTTTGAAATGTTGCGCCCTAATGAAAGCAACTGGAACGGCAAGCAACAGGGTTGATAGTCTTCAAAAAAATTTTCTGCGTTGCCAAAGGTCTGAGCGTTGGATGGATGAAATCTGTGCGTATGGAGATCACATCGTTGATTATGTCTTAATTTGTTAGTCTCAAACCAGTAATTTGCTAAATTTAATTGAATTTTCACGTTAGTTATGGTCATTTCTTATCCGAGATTGTAGTGTCATCAGTATACAAAACTATTAACATATTCAAATATTAGGAAATTAAGGAAATGTGCTACAATTTAAATCTTTGACAAAATCGTTACCGCACTATGTTTTTATTAACTCAATCGTTCGGTAGGCTGATCCTCCTATAATTCCATTATATCCTTTCAAACCCGTAGTGATTTGTTCTCTTGTTAAAGCTCGCTATTTTTTCGATTTGAAACTGAAAGGCGTTTAAAGACGTCTACGGATGAATGAATTTAATATATTCAATATTTCTTGCGCTACATTCTTGATGGAACGAAATTTTCAAATTGGGTAAATTAAAGCACTTGTTATGTTCCATAATTTTATTTTCAGTTACCTGACACGTGTTTCGATCTTTTACGATCATTCTCAAAGTGTAAATAGTACCGGTCACCCATCCAACTACTGACCCGAACCAACGTTGCTGCACGACTTTTGGGGGCGTAACCGATGCGCCACCACCGGTGTATTATTTGTGTTTATTTGCAAATATATAATAAAAAATTGATTTGCAATAAAAAAATTCGTTTTTCAAATATGATGTAATCTATTGAAATATATGCGATTAAAACATAGATTGTATATTTTATTGAACGCAATCAAAACTATAATCTCTGAAAGCATTCAACAATATTTAATTGTCAATTCATTTTTTTAAATTTACATCACACTGTCCAAACTACACAACTTTTACATTTAATTCTGATACATAATAATTTATTTCTACTAAAAACTAATCAAATAATCAAACTTGTGATATAGCTAAATGAATATATTTAATATCAAGTCACTCGTCTGGCAATCGTCGTGATCTCCAAAGCCACAATGCTAAGTGAAAACCGAGAACCAGTTTATTTTATCTAAATCTCGCTACCGAATCTCCTCGACGGAACTTCCAGGCTTTATCAATCCGATGTTGGGACACTACTTTAACGCTCCGATTGTCTCATATCAAAAATAAATCGATTATATATCCAGGCTAGTTTGATAACACTCACGGACACTAAATATAATCCCCGGCCCACCGAGACATTATTAAGCACATAAAAGGCTTCCTGCGGTTTGAACGCCACGGAGGGTGCGGACGACTTTCTTTCTACACCGTGTAGTCAGTTGTTTCACGGGGCCTACGATTGTTTGTTAATTGTATTATGCTCAAGAACAATATCGTATTTGAGTTAGATGCTTGGATAAATAGTTGCACTTACCGCACTATTTATCCAAGAAGTGTTACATAAAAAATAGTATATGTGGTGGACATATTGGTATCTCATCTTTAAAATCTCTTCTTGTTATTGTAAGTTACATAATTGAGCAAAATATCTATTGATTAATAAAATAATATTTTATGAAATTAGGTGTTGGTTAGTATAAGTGTAGTATATATTTTATAGAAGATGCAACAACTCTATAAAATCTTTTTCTAAGTTTTTTGACCTAAAACATCGGGACAAACGATTCGGTAAATAATCAATTAACATTCATAAGTCTAAGAAACACCAGAATGACCAAGAACATCAACACTGTTTGTGTACAAGGTACAAGTAAGCACAAGATACACGATTCCTCGTCGTTCACACTTTCGCAGACTTCAGGTGGGCGAATTATACGCAGCCAAGAGCTCTAAAATAATGACCAATATTCTCTTGGCTGGGCTTCGAAACATATAGACGATGACACCAATTTTGTCCGAAAAAAAATTTAGCTACAAGAAAAATTTCTGAATTTGGCAGTGTTAGCAAGTAAAACATAGGAGACACTAGCTAATCCACACCACTGACACTAGGAGACAATGCATTGACAATGGCGGCATTATTAGCCAGATATTTTTGAACATCCGATAGTTAGGCTTTATCAACGATGAAGCTATAGAAGAAAATAACTGATTTCTTTCTGTTTAAATTAATCGAGGTATAGAAAATTTCTTAAATATGTCGACTAAACGAAAGAGAAACCAGTAATGATGGTTTTAGTTCTTCAGTATAATCAAAGATTACGTACTATATCCCTCTTGAACAAAATTTTTATCAGAAACAATTTACGTAAAATATTGATTAGACAAAAAAATATCTTAAGGTTAAAAGGTATCATGCATATGCAATATAACTTTTTTTCTTGCTCTATAATCCAGCAATGCCTTTTTAAGAGGCAGAAGACTGAAAGGGTTATTTTGAACTACTTGAAAAGTACAGTTCTAAATCAAGATTGAGACGTACTATATTTCATTTATGCTTACTTATCAGTCAATTGGCTTTTAACAAAATTTTGATAATACATTCTTTTCAAGCTTTTTAAGAGGCAAAATATTAATAGGGTAATGATTAAAATGAAAAATTTGCAGACGGTGTTTGAGTTTAAACTAAAATTCAATTTAAAGGTAATGTATATCTTTAATTTTGTTTATTTAGCCCTAATATGTCAATTTTACTCTTCTATGGAATATTGATAGTGTAGGGTATTATTAAGAAGCTATTATACCTTACTCTTACCACATTTACTGCGGCATAAACTTCTGCAAATATATTTTTTTAAATCAATAAATGTTGGGCTAGAAAAAGGCCGCACTCGCAACTTTTAAAAATATCGAAGCTAATTAAGTGATTATTTTGAATTAACTTTCATTATAACATAATATTTATTCACTTCCTAAGAGGCCAAAGCCTAAAGATTTTGAACGATGGTCTGCAGATTCATGATTACCTTTTATAGGTTTGCCTTTCAACAACTGCAATGTTTACTGCAGCCTAAACAAATAAGCGAAATAAGGCGCATTCCCTTTGAGCTTTTAAAGAGAACATAGACTGAAAAGGCGATTATTTAGAAGATTAGAAAAGTGACCTATAATTCTTTATTTTAAACCAAGATTAGTAGACATCATAAACGTTGAATCTCAATGAAACTTTGATCAAAAACAGCTTATTTTCTTCAAAAACAAACATAAATCAATCAATTTAAACTAAAATTCTGTTTCTTCAATAACCATTTTTTTATGAATATAATCGTTAAGTATTTCCAAAAAAAAACACATTTTCTTGAAGCCTTTCGAAAAAGCAATGATTTGAAAAGTTGATTATAGTCCTTCAGCTTAAACAAAGATTCACACAGTAATGTTTACTATTGATGTTACTAATGAATCCGAATAATACTTTGATCAAAAACAACGCCGACTATAGTCAGAGGGGTCCTTGGTTCGAAACCGAGCTCGGACATGGCTGTTGTGATTGTACATGCGTTAATCTTAACTATAATAATAATAACTGATGAATGAATGGCACGTGCCTAAGTCAAAAAACACAATCTCTTTTGAAGAGTCTAAAAACAGAAAGTCGTTTGGTTTACATCAAGTATTATGTATTGTAAATTTCATTTTTGTGCACCCTTCAGTCCTTACACAACAATTTATCCTGTAAACATAAGTGTCAAGCCTCAACAAAATTTTGAACAGAAAAATCACATTCTCTTCAAGTTTTTGAAGAAGCCAAATCAAGAAAATTTAAAATGTAGCTTATTGCTTTTCAGTTGAAACCATACGCTACATATTTGTATTGCCCTAGTATAGTATATTAATCTCTTGATGTTGAGCAGAAAAGACCCATTTCTTACTTAATACTTTTTCTACTGACATAACCATTGAGTGTCAGCAAAACAAAAAAATGAAGTTTAAAAAGCAACGTATTAATTTTGAAGGAGGGCAAAAATTTTAAAGATGGCTTACAATTCTTTTATGGTAAAACCATAAAGGTGCCATTTATTGTCTAATATTGACAATTCTTTATTTTAAATTACGATTCGTGGGTAGTATACTTGTCTACACTCTCTGGTCTTTAACCCTTCTTTGCCTGAAGAAGCCACAGTGTGGCGAAACAATTGTAGCGAATGAGGATAATCAAATATTTTAAAGTGTCATTGTCATCGGAAGTTCTCCAATAGCAATTGACTTATTAGGTAATTTCAAATTAAAACACTTGTTTAGTGTTATATTATAATATTCAGTTTCCTGACACGTGTTTCGGTCAATGACGACCATTCTATAAAATGAAACTACACAAGTTTTTTAATTTGAAATTACCTAATATTATAATTTCGTTTCATCAAGAGTGCAGTGAAGAAAGTATATACAGCAATTGACTTTATCGTTAATCCTGAAGGACAGTTTGATTAGAAAACATGCGTTAACTTGAAGCTTTTGAGAAGCTTTTTTGATGTTTTGGATGATTTGAAAGATTCTATAGTTCTTCAGTTTAAACTAATTCTTATACGTATATTATTTTTCAAGTTTGCTATTTTATCCCAACACAGTAGAGAGGCTAATTTTTACTGAATATCGCTCCTCTATTTGTCCTTTGACTTAAATATTAAGCAATTCATGTATTTGAAGAGGTAGCCTACAGTTCTTCATTTTTAAACAAGATTCATTCGTCTGTTTGCTTTTCAGTCCTAATGAAGCAATTTTTTATGTTAACGCAAACTTTAACAAAATTAGAAAAAATGGACATTCCATCTGAATAAATAAAGTGGACGCAAAGAAATTACAGTGGCTTAAATATTTGTATATATCTTGTTACGTGTATAAACAAGCGAAGTTAATAAAGACTAGAAAAATATATAAAAAAGATATTAAGGTCTAAAATGTAAATAAATAATTATTTGTATAATTTATAAAGTCTATGTTTACTATTTTATCATAATATAGAAGTTTTACCATATTGCCATATTTATTAAGTAGGAAAGAAGCATTTTTCTTGCTCAATATATTCCTCTTTTGTTTGCCTTTTAGCTTAAATACAGCAGTTTTTGATGTTAACATAACAATTGAATCTCAAGAAAGCATTGCAATTAGGCCTAAAACACTATATTTTAAGATTCACGCGTATTAAATTTGTTTTTTTTTTTATTGCTCTTCAGCCCTAATATGACAATTTATCCTATTAATACAATCCTTTGAACCTCAACAATATTTTGAATAGAAGAAGTACATTTTTTAGAAGTTGTTAAGGAGAGCAATGTATAAACTAAAGACTAACATGTTTATCCAGGAATCGGCTTCGCTTTACAATAAAACTTTAATCGATAGCGCATTCGTTGCAATCTAAACAGAAATAATTCGTAGTACCATTTTCCTCTTTAATATAAACCAAGCTTCATTCTATATATATTATTTAGATTGCTATTTAGCACAAATAGGTCAATTTCTACTATTGGCGTAGTTATCGTATCTGAGCAAAACTTTGATGGGAAACATCTTATTCTCTTCTGAAGTGACTAAAGACCAAAAAATGTTTTTCGGTTTGAATATTTTTTAAAGTCTTCAAGCTCTTACAACAATAATGATTTGGATGATTTCAAAAGATCTCTTACGTTTGCCTAATATGCCATGTTACCTATTTCCGCAGCCATGCAATTTCGTTTGAATATGATTTTAGACAAATATTTTATCTTGTCACCTGTACTGTGTTACATCTCTTTTGTTTAAACTTGACTCTAATACAGATTTTTGGAGCCTTAAATAGGTGACAAAGCGTATTCTCTCCAAGCCTTTGAAGAGGCAAAAGATTAAACGATGATTATCTCGAGGAATTAATAATTAACTTTTTCAGTTTATTCTTTACGTTACAAATCTCTATTTGACAATATTGGCATTGTCTGACTCAATACATTTCCCTTACGTTTAATCTTCAGTGTACGTATTGCAAGTTTTCTATTATCGTAGCTGTTAAAAACTTATATCCTGTAGTTCTTTAATTTAAACTATTACTTTAGGTGGAATATCTTTCATCTGTTTTTCCAGATTTTATGATTGAGCCTCACCAAATTTTTGAAAAAATATCACATTCTCTTTAATCTTTTGATGAAGCCAAATACTTAGATGGTGGTCGTTTAGAATATTTAAATTGTTGTCTATTGTGTCCAAAATTAATACGTTATAGCTCTCTTATGTTTACAATTTTCCAAAATATGATGATTTCTCTTATTTATATAGCTGTTGAATTTTCTTTAATATTTATTGAAATAAATAATCATACTAAATACAGTATTAGTATTAAAGATACAAATAAAGATATATAAGCACTATATAAGACATATATGTCTTATTAAATTGACACACGAAAAAAGATTCACGATTATTTTCTCATCGTCGAATTTGAATATTATTATCATTCGTCTAGTATCACAGTTTCTTGAGAGTGCAGATTCAATTCCAGTAGGATCTTGCTTACATCTAGTGAGGTCAAAACTGTCCTAGGCCAGCTATAAATAATTTTATATTCTCGAGACGGATGCAATAGTCTAATAATACTTTTAAAGAAGAGGTAACGATGGTGAATCTTATTAATAATGATATTTTCAGCATTTGCAGAAGGTTCAATCTCCAAACGGTATTCTTCCTTACAAGCCTTTTCTTGGGCAATTTCGTTTTCTTTTTGTAAATGGTAATCTTTGATCCTTATGACCCAAAGAAAGTAACTATATTTTGCATTTATTTCTATTCTTGTGAAATTCATTTTTCACATCAAAAACTCATGATAGATTTGTGCTGTTGCGTGAATAATGTTGCGGATTTATATTCCTAGAGAAGACTATATAAAAGCCAATTTCTCGCTCTCGCTATTTACTTTTCCAATTTGCTAAAAATGGACCTGGACAATTTTCAATTTTAACCTATTGGTTTTAGTGTTCAAAAATTGTCTAAATAGTCTAATAATACTTTTAAAGAAGAGGTAATGATGGTGAATCTTATTTTAATGATATTTTCAGCATTTGCAGAAAGTTCAATCTCCAAACGGTATTACGCCTTTTCTTGGGCAATTTCGTTTTCTTTTTTCTGCTTTCCTTTATTTCAAATTTAACTAGTGCTCGCCTTGTTCCCTCTTTTGCTTCATTCGCTTCTAAACTTTTCTTATACGCCATATCCTGTTCATACTTTACTATCTCTCGTTCTGCTCGGATCTACTCCTTCTACAACCTTCTGATGTTCAAAAAATATTTCGACAACCTCGATTATACTTAAAAGCAATTTTCTTACGGCCACAATATATTGCTCTCCTGTTTGCTCTTTAATTTAAGTACAGTCAAGATTGGTATCGATTTAGTTGTCGAATCCTAATAAAAAACAGATTTTTTAACGAGTTTAAGAACTGAAAAACTTAAACAAGATTTTTGACAAGTGTACCTATTGTCTGTTCTTACCTTTTTATTTTTGAGGTGACGTAATCATTAAATCGTCTTTGATTTAATTAATACAGAACAAAAATATAACATATTCCTAAAGAAAAGAAGAATATACCCTTTATGAGTTTAAAGACTCTAAAACTAAACTGAGTGATTGATTGATGAGGCTGACAGATGTTGAAAGTTCATCTTCACTTTATATGAATAAAACTATGTAAGTACTTTCAAAAATATATTGTAAGATATATATATATATATATATATATATATATATATATATTTGAAAGTACTTATATAGTTTTATTCATATAAAGTAAACTGAGTGAGTATAACACAGTTCCCTTTTTGGAGATATTAAAGCCATGTTTGGTAAATTAAATGATGAAAATCATTAAACAGAGCTTCAGTGGCAACATCCTCAACGAAATTAAATTGGGAAAGAGTGGAAGATCATCTAAGTGTGAACTCAAGTCTCCAATATTGTTCTGAAAATGTATTGAATTATGATTTATTTAGGAAGAATACGATAAATAAACACTTCAGCTACCAAAATATCACTTTTTTGTTTTGTTTGTTGTTTAGACTTTAGAATGATATTTTGTTTCTATTAAAATATCCGTTAAGCTGCAGGCTTATAAGAAACAGTACATTCTGCCTATGCTTCTAAAGAAGTCAAATATGAACACAGTCATAATTTTTTCGTTTTTCGCCCTAATTTGCCTTGTACCTTTTTATAGAAGAATAATGATCAAATGAAAGATTATCTATCACTACGTGTGATTCTATAGGTTACATATTGTATTTTTTTGAATTTGTGTAAAGTATTTTATTAGGTGTATTCACAGGAGAGTAATAAAAAATAAAAGCTGAAATGTAGCCGTTCAGCCAAGAATGGGCTTTACTCTTATACATAATTTTAATCGAAAACACTCCATGGTTTGTAGGCTTTTGAAGCTACCAAAGCTTCAGAGATGATGATATACGTTTGTTCTTCTTTACCTAAGTTTAGAAAGTTATTAAATCAATAAAATCTTGATGCAAAATAGTAGCTAATATCAAAAAAAAAAAAAAAAATAGCTTGAAATTCATAAGTTTAAACCAAGATGCACCTATTTGTTTTGCTTCATCAGGTTTCTTTTGGCGTAACCTATTGACTCAAAAAGTTTTGTTAAAATCCAAACTTTTTATAAAGACTGAAACAATAATTGTTTTGAAAATGACCTTTAGGTCTTCACTTTAAACCAAAATTGTCACGTTATATCTCTGTCCCATTGAATGTGGTAATTATTGATTGGCGTATCGTTGAGCAAGAAAGAAGTCATTTCCTTATTCTACAGCAGAAAATAATAGTTTTTTCAAAAAAGACAAATAAATCAAATAAATAAATATTTATTACCCTACAGGAAGAAATCCCAATTACATGGCAACATATACAGGGTGACTGACGAAAAACCTTTGGTGCTGTATCTCACTTATTTTTTATCCGATTTTAATAAATAAAACATCAAATTAAATGATTTTAAAAGACTTTAATATGAACTGTACTGATATTTTTTCTTGCATCCAGTTTTTGACAAAAGACGATCAACTTTTTTTCTTCAAATTGCACTGTATATATATTTTGTACTGATCCGCAAGGAGATTTTTTTTCTGCATCTAAATTTGTAAACGATTTTATCCATTCATCAAACCAAAGTCGAGAAATTGAGGATTAACAAAAAAATTAAAAATCAAATACCCATAGTAAACAATATACAGGGCCTATTCCAAATGTCAAAAGTGACAGTGTCAGTCATTGGTGCAATACTGCAATGATTTTTAATAATTTCATAATTAAAATGTTGCAATATTTCAAACACTGTACTAGAATTTTGTGCTTCTACAGAAATCGTTTTTCAGTTTTTGAAATCTTGCAACATTTTTATTATGAAATTATTAAAAATCATTGCAGTATTGTACCAATGACTGACTCTGTCACTTTTGACATTTGGAATAGGCTCTGTATATTGTTTACTATGGGTATTTGATTTTTAATTTTTTGTTAATCCTCAATTTCTCGACTTTGGTATGATGAATGGATAAAATCGTTTACAAATTTAGATGCGGAAAAAAAATCTCCTTACGGATCAGTACAAAATATATATACAGTGCAATTTGAAGAAAAAAGTTGATCGTCTTTTGTCAAAAACTGGATGCAAGAAAAAATATCAGTACAGTTCATATTAAAGTCTTTTAAAAATCATTTAATTTGATGTTTTATTTATTCAAATCGGATCAAAAATAAGCGAGATACAGCACCAAAGGTTTTTCGTCAGTCACCCTGTATAAACAAGAAAAACGAAGTTATTGAAGACTAAAACCTAAAGACTACTTTAGCCAATAGATTAAAAGTGAGCCACATTCTTGAATAATTTTTTTTATGAGTTTTAAGTCTAAATAAAATATAAATTATTTTACCAATTGTGTATGGGGCTTTTGTTTGTTCTTTATCTCAAATAGATCAGTTTTTGCTGTTGACATAACCGTTGAATCTCAAGAAAACCTTATAAATAGAGGAAAAACATTACAATTAGGAATACAAACACTATATTTTAAGATTCATGCGTATTAAATTTGTTTTTTTTTTGTTTGCTCTTCAGCACCAATAAGGTCAAAAAAATTAGATTTATTTAAAGCTTTTTAAGACACCAAGGCTGAAATGGAGATTATCTCAAAGTAATTTCTCTTTTGACGTAGCCTTTGACCTCAACAAGATTTTGATTTTGATCAGTCCATTTTTTACAAGCTAGAAGTTAATGTTTTTTATTTAGATTGCTCTTTAGTTCAAATAGATCAATTCTTACTATTGACGTAGTTGTTGTATGTCATCAAAACTTATTCTCTTCTGAAAAGGCCAAATACTTTAATATTTCAAATAAGGCTTGCTATTCTTCGGTTTAAATATTTCTTTAGATAAGCGCATTGTCTTCAATGATTATTCGGAGGAATAAACAAGCTGTCTACAGTTTTTTAATCATTACGATATATATCTCGATTATGTAATAATGGTCTTACTCAATATTTTTCCTCTCCGTTTACTCTGAAATGTAAGTATTACAATTTTTATATTATCGGAGCTGTTAAAAACTTTTAAAGTGGCCTTCAGTTCTTTAATTTAAACTATAATCATAGGTATAATATCTCTCACCTGTTTTTCTAGTTGACATAATTGTTGAGCATCAATAAAATTTTCTTAAAAAGAAGATTCTCTTTAAGCTTTTGAAGAGAACCAGAGACTGAAACAGGAAAATTTAAATAGTCGTCTATAGTTTTTCAATTTAAACTAAGATTTATGAGTAGTAGACGATAGATATGTCTCTTTGCTCTTAAGCCTCTTATATTCCAACACTTTACTGGTGATGATTTAAAGAATGGCCTTTAGTGATAATATATCCCTCATTTGTTTACTTTGCAGTCTAGAATGACATTGTGTTTCTATTGAAATAACCGTTAAGCTTCGGGCTTATTAGAAACAATACAATCTTTCTAAGCTTCTCAAAAAGTTAAATACGCAAACAAAGATAATTTGTAAGGTACATTTCTTCAAGTGAAAAACAAGATTCATATGAAATATTTTCTTTTTTGTTTGTATTTTCCCTAATGCTTTTACCTTTTTGTAGAAGAATATTGCTCAGTTGGAAGATCATTTACCATTACCTGTGGATCTATAGGCCACATATTTGTATTTTTTATGTATGTAAAGAATTTTGGTAAGTGTATTCCGAAGAACTTAAATGTAGCCAAAAATAGGTTTACAAATTTTACCAAATTTTAAACCACCACAGTGCATTTTTTGTAAGATTTTGAAACAACCATGGTTCTAGAGTTAATGTTTTCGAGTCTGTTCTTTTCAAATTAAGTATAGACGTAGGTATTAAGTCAGCAAAATCTTGATCCGAAATAGTGTATTCTATTTTGAAGAGGCTAAAAACTTTAAAAAATGATTTGGCTTGAAATTCTTCAGTTTTAATTAAGATCCTTGTGATCCTTGTATCTGTTTTCCTTCTTTTGATGTTATCTTTGTGCCTCGATAAAGTTTTGTTAGAAACCCTATTACCTTCAAACTTTTTAAAAAGACTCAAACAGCGATTATTTTGAAGGTGGGTCTTCACTTTAAACCAAAATTCTTACCTTATGTCTCTTTCATATTTGCTCTTTTGTCCTATTGTCCTAATATGATAATTATGGACTGGCGTAATCGTTGAACAGAAAAAAAAATTATCGAAAATAATATTTTGTTTCAAAAAAGACAATTTTTTTAAGCTTTTAAAGAGGCTAGTATTAAACCAATAATTATTGAAGACCTTCTTTCAAATCATTATCGGTTTACTTTTGGCCGTTTTATTAAGAAATATACATTACATTTAAATCAAGAATTTTACGTAATATAGCCAAATATGTTGATCGAGTTATGGCAACTTAGCGCTAAACAAAATGTTTATTGAAAACATAAATAAAATAGTGAATATGTAACTGGTAATCTTCAATTCTTAGGACTCAAAGAAAGTAAATGTATGTTGCATTTTTTTTCTATTCTTGTGAAATTCATTTTTCACATCAAAAACTCTAATAAATTGTGCCGTTGTAGCAATAATTTAAATGTTGCAGACTTGTTAGATTTATATTCTTAGAGAAGATTATATAAAAACCAATTTACTTTTCCAATTTGCTTAAAATGTTTTCAGATGGCCTCACATGGACAATTTTCAATTTTCAACCTACTGGTTTTAGTGTTCAAAAATTGTCTAAAAAATAAAAATAACTTTATTTAAACGACTACGGCATTAGCTTACTATTTGTGAACTCGGATAAACTTGTTTTGTTTCTGATAGTACTTATTACGTTACTACTCTCATGCAATTCAAAAAACTTCTAATGCCTAAAATGTATCTCTTCTGGTACTTAACTTTCTTAATCTGCTACAAATATTTTTCATTGTTAATTACATTAGATTATTTAATAGTTTCAGAATTATGCAATTTAGAAAATCTTCTATTTTCTACATTAATATGCGTATTTTTTTGATGAATACTGTATCAAAATTACTGGAATTAAATTTTTGGCATCCACTCGATTAAATATTGTTCAGTAGCAGTTGATGTTCTTGGGCAAAATCATATAGTATAACAGTATATTTTAAATTTATTACTGTACTTTTTCAATCAATTACAAATATTTTCAGGTGGCCTATTAAGGTTTATTAAGTGTTTTGAACAAATCCTCAATTACTAGTAGTTATAATATTCTTTTCTTCACTGTTATTACTCTACTCTTCACGTGCTCAAATATTCAAACAGAAATTCTCAATTGTTTTATATAAATTGACTTCCATATTAATAAGAATATATAGGAAGAAATATATAATTTTATATTTAATAGAAGTAAAACGGCCAAAAAACAAAAAGAGGTTTCGACCAGGCACTCTTTTTTGATGTACAAAGTTTTATCAAACGCGTTTTAATGCTTCTGATAGAACATTTGGTTTAAGGATTAATTCAAAAATGTTCAACAATTTTTGAGATAGACCTGCTATGAATAATTTGAAAACATATTTCAAATATTACAAAACCTTAAAACATTTCAATTTAAAAAAAAAAAACATGTAAACAATACATATTTTTTCGTAAAGAATAATTAAAAACGGTAAAAAAATGTAATTATAAAATTTTAATTAATTAATATTTGATTATACACTACTCCAATCATTTTATCGTTGAAAAACAAAATTTATTTTGGATAGAATTTCCTCAATTAAAAGCGGTTCGCTGAAAGGAACAAGTGTAATTTACCATCGTTCAGGTACATAAGCGAGCGTTCGTGCAGTAATAAATTGTTGAGTACACTTGATTTGTACACTTTTCCCCTATTATGCTCGCTTAATTCGATTGAACGATTTTAAAGGGCAAAGCGCGCGCACAGCGATGCCAATATTCCACCCTCTATTGTCGGAGGGGTCTCGAGAGGAGTCTACAACGAATCAAATAAGTAATACATGTCGGGGGAGTTTATATCCTTCCTAATGATCTGCTCATTGAAAACTCCTCCGACCGTAAGGATATTATTGATCTTGCGATTCCTCCTTTTTTTTTTTTCGCAGGAAACACGCTCAAGCTAACATTCCCATAAAAGTTAAGCAGAACGCCGCGACTTAACGCATTGATTCGTCTGGACGGATAACTCACAATGCCGACTCGAACTTCCGCCAAACTCGCGTTTTGTTAATGTATTAGGTATTTCTACCTGAGTACTAAAAGCTTGTATTATTAGTAAATTAATAAATGTGTGGTGTTTCAAAAAATTATATGTTTTTTTTTTAAGTAGTACTGCTTGCCTTCGTTTAACGAAACCAATTCTAGATATTTTTCGATCAAAAGCAACATTTGGGATAGTACAGTACTATTTAAAATTGTGACAAGTAAAATTCGTTATGTTCAATTTTCAGTAGATTTTAAAAGAATATCTCCATTAACTTCATCATAAAAATATTTTAATATTCCTGGACTCTAAATCAATAATTTGATAAAGAATTAGAACAAAAGAGCTTACATGCTCTTTCAAAGTAAGTTTCATCGTAATATAACTGACATTTTTGCATTTTTAAATTTTAAGCCTTCAAAACATGGATAATACTGACGGGTAACAATTATCCCTGATATGTTCATGAAGATTTTCGATAGTATGGTACAAATAACAACAAAGATTCCAATAAAGGTTGAACGTTTTAGAATTCATTCGAAATAGGTGCTTAGCTTGTTTATGTAATATAAGCAACTCATTTTAAAAGCAAATTTCTTAGATCAATTTTGGCCTAAGAAATAGGGGTGCCACGACCCAAATCCATTTTGCTACATCTGAGGCGAAACAGTATCTATCTTTATAGTATTCTAGACATTTCTACGAATATTTAATAAAAATGATAATGAAAAATTGAAAAGATATTCCTAGAATGTTCTAAAATAAAACAATAAATTCTGGAAAATCTAAATCCCGTACAAAAAATTAAAAACCTTTAAGGAAAAATCTCGTAATTTAAAAGAAAGAAAAAACTCATAAACCGATAATTCATGGATAATTCTAAAAAAATAAAGATAAAATAAACAACTCCAAACAAGTCTGAAAGAAAAAAATTGCTACCAACACCTGGTACAATAAAATAAATAATGGTGGAAAATTATAGTAGCTGAAAATTAAAAAAAAATGATAAGGAAAAGCTTCTAAAAATTACAAAAGAATGGACAAAATTAGTTACCAATTTGATAAAAACAGGTTATTTTGGAAAATTCTAGAATTTTTGAGGAAAATTTAATTGAAATAGGTGCTTAACCTCAAATTAGTTGCCAATATCTTAGACCAATTTTGACCAATGCCATTGGAAGGACATAATCCAAATATATTTCTTTGGATATATGCGGCAAGGCGGTAACAATCTTCTTGCACTGAAATTTTCGGGATTACTGTGATAATTTTAGAAATATGAAAGTAAAATTGTTGGAAAATTCTTAATTGCTTGCAGAATGTAAACAAATTTTTGAAGAACATTTTTACAATTTTAAGCAAAAATTACTGTAAATCTAATGATGTTAACTGAGTTATCTCAAAAATTTAGAAGATGTTGTTAAATCAAAAAAGAAATTCTGAACAATTCTAAATCTTTTTCCTTTAATCTCGTAATTTAAAAGAAGGATTCATAAAAAATTCTAATAATATAGACCGGGAAATTATCGTGGGAAATTCTCGAAAAAGGGAAGATAAGTTGCTCAGAAAAATGGTTTAAAAAATATAACAGTAAAATCTAGAATAAAAATTTGCTAGAAATATCATTTAAAATAAAATGGGTAATCACTTTCGAAAATTTACCAAAGTGATTAGAATATGAACTTTCAACAACTAACAGCCTCAATTATTCAGTTATTAAAATGGGTAATGTTGAAAAATTCTTAGAAACTTATAGTTGCTGGAAATCTCAAAAGAATGAACAGAATTGAATACCAATTTAACAAAAACAGGTAATTATTTTTGAAAATATACTAGTGTCCCCTATGATAGAAGTAAAAATGGATATTCCAATGAAGGTTTAAAGTTTTATTATTAATCGAAGTAGGTGTAAAGCTGTTTATAGAATTTAAGCACCTGATTTTGTGGGCAAACTTCTTAGACCAATATAGAAATAACACAAATCATGCTTAAGTTTATTTCACTGTTTATTAGAATTATCTTTGATAATGGCGCAATTGTCGAAACTAGTCAGTTGAAACAAATAAACAGTAAAACAATCCAAGCAAAATGGTGATGTGGCCATCATAATACTTTCCCTATACATTTCTTTAAAACTATTAGGTTTACGAAAAAATAATTTTCTCAATTTTGCATTTTTTACAATTACTGATTATATACATTTCATTTATGGTAACTCCTATAGTTTATTAGCAATTACGAACAAAAATGTCAAAATTATTAAATAGTTATTGTAGGGTGAGTGGGAAGTACCCTAACTCACCCTCCAATCAGTAACACATAAGCCACAGTTTTAATTAAAAGTTGTAAAACGTAAATAATCATAACATTATTGCAAAATTTGATAGATTAATTCAAACAAATCGTTCATCATAATTTTTTATGAAGGGTGGGTTAGAGGCCACCCACCCACCCTACATATACACATAACATTTAATTCCTTATCGTCTTGCTGTATCCAATGAAATATCTTACAAAACTTGAATACAAAAGGAATTCAAAAGGTAATCTTTTGAGTGAGTAAATTGGTAAAAAATTGTATACTTGATGGGTTATTGAAAATCATTTATATTTAAACTTAAATTTTGATTTTGTTTTATTTTTTATTACTAAAAGGGTTTGACTGTTTATAGCAGCAAAATCATCAACGATTAGCAATTAAAGTTATCATGTATATGTAGGGTGGGTGGGTGGCCACTATCCCACCCTCCAATCAGTAAAACATAAGAGAGGATTTTAGTTAGAAGTTGTAAAATGTAAACAAACACAAAAAGTTGCATTTTAAACTTGATGCATTGATACAAATAATTTTTTATGTTTTACTGATGATGTATTGTGCGATAGAGGATTTTATAATGGTCGAGAAAAAGTTTGAAAAAATTCTGGAACCCTTGAATAATCTAGTAGGAGCTCCAGATAAGATAAAGCGAGGGACGCTAAAAATTCTACAATTTTATAAGAAAAATTTGTAAGAAAATCCAGAACTTTCAAAAAAATTCTTTAAATTACAGGGAAAATTGATAAAAATCCTAGAACATTAAAGATTTTGATGAATCTAGAATTAAAATTATTAGAAAATTCTATAATCCTAGTAAACTTTATATACAATTAAATGAACAATATCCTAGAAAAATGTAAAAGTCTAAAAGAAAAAATTGTGAAAAGTTTTACAACTATCAAAGAAAACGCTTGCACATTGGTGAAAAATTAGTAAATAAAACTGCGGTAAAGTTTTAGATATCTAGAAAAAAAATGTTTGTAAATTCTAAAATTATCGATAAAATATCTAGGAATGTAGATTAAAACTTACTAGAAAATTTTAGAATATTTAAAAATTGAGAGTCTGTTACTCTACCTACTCCTGTAAATACCTAGGCATCCTGCCCGACTCCCAACTCTTCTTCAAAGCCCAGGCACAAGCTATAAAGGTCAATATCAAAACTAAAGCTCGACATTTTAGAACACTAACCTATAAAAACCAAGATATTTCTACTAAAACAGCAGTTAGGATATACAAATCCATATGTGGACCTCTAATAGACTATGGTGCAATCCTCTTCAACCAAATCCGTCCCTCCACTCTCTATCACTTTAATGTAACCGAAAGATCAGCCCTACGAACCCTTACCAAACTTAGACATCCAATTACAATAAACCAATAAATGTGCTCTTTTTTACACGCAGGTTACTCCTATTTCCCAACGTATGCATAGCCTTGTTTACAAATTCGTCAACAATCCTTCTAAAGTAACTTCTTCTTAACAAATTTTGCATTCTCCGAAATCCCAATATCCCACCCAAATTTAAACACACTTCAGTCCTACATCAATTCATTAGTTAGAATCATCCAGACAGTTAAGCTAGCAAGCAAAGTTATTTATTTATTTACACATAATTAGAGTCAAGAAAAGGCAGAAAGACCAAACGGACATCATATATTATTTGTAAATGTTTTTAAATTGTATATTTATATGTTCGAATAAAGATATTATTATCTCTCTCTCTAAGAGTCTGAAAGAAAATATTTCTGGAAGAAAATCTCGAATCAATGCAATTCGAAGGAATTTTTTTCTAAAAAAACCTCAACCACTTTAAATAATCTGGACCTATTTTTGTTGAAAATTGTAAACCTTTCAAAACCTAATGAAAATTTCAAAAAGAAAAATTACTGAAATAATCTAGAAATTTATATAAAAAATTTCTTGGTATCTTGGACATAAAATTAGTTGATATTTCTAGAACCCTTGTAGGAAATCTGAAAAAGTTAAAGTAATAAATGGTCGATAAGAAAAATGTTTTCTCAAAGAAAATTCTTACAATTTGGAGGAAAAACCTGAAATAAAAATTGTAAACGTTATAAGAGTCTAGAAATAAAGAAAAATCTAGAAATTTTGACAAATTTTCTGGGAATCTCAACTTTAAATTAAATTAAAATTCTAGAACCCTCTAAGAAAATCGTGGCTAATCCTGATAAGATTTTTTGTAGCAGTTTTTCCTAAAAGGAGAGCTCACGACCAAATTGCTATAAATTTGGAAATTAGAAACTTCAAATTACTGAAATCCCAAGTATCCTTGTAAAAATCCTAGAGATTTTTGGAAAAGAAAAGCAGTTTACAGTTTCTTGACACGTGTCAGAAAACTGTAAATAAAAATATCGAACATAACAAGTGCTTTTTTCACCAAACTTATACATCAGGTTCCATCAAGAATGTAGCATAAAAAGCATTACCTTTATTTAAATCCTAGAGAATTTCAATAAAATAAAGCAAGTAAAGCAAAAAAAAACTCTTGATGAATAATTACAATTGGAGCGAAAATTTCTACACGAAAAAAATTCTAGAAATCTAGCAAAAAAATGTTTGAAGTTAGGTATTTGGACGAGAATATACCAGAAAAAAATTGGTTTTAAAATTACTTGTAACTATTTTTTATTTATTTATCGATTATTAATTATCTCTTGAAAAATTAGGATGAGATAAGAAATGCTGAAAATTTTAAAGTCTCAAAGAATATTTTTGAAAAGTTCCAACACTTAAAAATAATTCTTGCAATCTGGAAAAAAAATTGAAAAAATTGTGTAAATAAAGAAGAAAAAAATGCAGAAAATTCTAAAACCCATTACAAAATTTCAAGGGATTTAATCATAAATTCTGGAACCTGTTTAGAATTTTACCAATATTCAGAATTTTTACTTATAAACCTTTGAAATTTTCCAGGATTTATTTTTGGAAGATTTTCCAAAATTTATAAAGGAAGACATTTTGGAAATTTTTAAGGGCCTGTAAGTAAACATTTGGGGAGTTTTTCATCGAATCTAAAAAAGGCTTTCTCAACAAAGTTTGTAGAAGCGGGGACACAAAATTACTTGAAACTTTCTAGAAGTTTTCTAAAAAAGTAAGCAAATATTAAAAAAATACAGTGAATTCTTAAATTCTTGAAGATAATTCTACAGTTAGGGTGAGAAGTAAAATTTCTCGAATATTTTAAAGACTGGAAAGAAAAACTCTTAAAAATGCTTGAAGCCCCATTCATTTCTAGAAAACTATTATTTATTATTAAAATTATTTCAAAATTCGTTAAAAAAATATTCTTCACGAATTGGTTACATTTTTTCGTCAAATTAAAACCTACATATATACTACTTGACATTTCTAAAAGTCTTGAGGATGTAAAATTACTTGGAAGTTTCTAGAAGTTCTATAAAAGAATCAAGCAAATGTGAATAAGGTAAAACAAGAAATAATAAATAAAAAATAAAAAATAAAATCCGGAAAATTCCTGAACTGATGAAAAATTGCTGGAAAATTTTAAAGATTGGTTAAATAAATCTGTTGAAAATGCTTGAACCCCAGACAATTTCTAAGAAACTACAGTTAAAATTAAACAATGTTTTTAAAAATAAACGCGGTTCAATTCGTTTCTTCACTGTTCTAATTTAATTTAACCGCGTTTATTATTAATATAATCTTCTAATAAACGCGGTTCAATTCGTTTTTTCACTGTTCTAATTTAATTTAACCGCGTTTATTATTAATATAATCTTCACATAAGTCAAGAACACATACAAATGTTTTTAAAGATTATTTTTGCAATTTTGCAATTAAGCAAAGATCCTAGAAGCTATTAATGACATAAAACAATGGTGGAATATTTTACGAATCTTAAAATTTCCTTTTCCACCCTACATATACATATTAACTTTAATTACTGATTGCGTCGTGGTTTGCAATAACTTTAATTACAAAATTTGAATAAAAGAAATTGACAAAGTAAAATTTTGAGTATGTATATTAATAAAAATTATATACATGATACTTGAAAAGGCTTTAAATCAAGCTTTGATAAAATTAGCTATAGAAGGTCATTTATATTCAAACGTAAATTTGAATTATGCTTTATTTTTTATTACATCCAGGGTTTTATTGTTTTCTAAGCAGTAAAATCATCAACGATTAGTATTTAAAGTAATCATGTATATGTAGGGTGGGTGGGAGGTCTCTATCCTACCTTTCAATCAGTAAATTAAAAGCGAGGGTTTTAATTAAAAGTTCTAAAACGTAAAAATAAAAACAAAACAAAAATGGTGATGTGGCCATCATAGTAATTTCTTTACAATTTCCTCGAAAACTATGAGGTTTGCGCAAAATTGTTTAGACCAATTTTGACCACTGCAAGAGGAAGGTTATGATGCAAATACATTTTCTTCTGATGTCTGCGGCGAGATACTATCATTTTTGCTGCTGTAAATATCTTCTAAAAATTTTAGAAAAGAGTAATTGTTGGAAAATTGTTAAATTCCTTGAAGAAAGTTCTCACAATTTTAGGAAGAAATTTCTGGAAAGACATAGTCAGAAATCGAGAGCAATTCTCGAAAAATTAAAGAGATGTTCCTAGAAAATTCTGATAAAATAAACTAAGGAATTCTGGAAAAGCCTGAACAAATTTTCTATAATTATCCGGTAAATAACTGTGAAAATATGAGAAAACTCTATCGATTCCAGAAAAAGGTTAAATGCTTATTAAAAATAGAAATAGCAGACTTGAACCCATGTGCGGTTATTAATTCTTTTGTTCGTTCTCTATTCCCGAAGTATGAAAGGAGTAACAGTTAGGGCCATAATCTTCAAGTTTCTAATTTTTATTAAGCCATATTGTTAACAACAACAATTTCGCTATTTAGATTTATTTTTTAAATAAGGTAAGAAAGTAATTATGGTTGCACCTATCACCTCATGATAGTAACCTGAACGGAGCTTATCTAATGAATTTGCATAAATGTCCATCAATTACTACAGATTATATTTGTGGCAATACTGTAACCAAAACTGGCCGCACACGGAATCAATTTGAAACATTTAATTGTTTAATTTGTTAATCGATTCAACTCGCACCAGGCAGGTATTTAACGTTTCGTACTGGGCGTATTATTTTAATTCCGGTAATGTACCATTATGTGAAGCAAATAAAGTGATGTGTTTATGCACGATTTATTCGACATTCTGGGCAATCCGTTAATTAATTGCATAACCCATAATGTATTGAAACGTTTATTTTGGGCAACGTTAAATAATATACTTGATAAGTTATTAAAACAATTTGTATGAATTGTCTGGAATTATTAAACATGAATAAGTCATTGGAATTATATAGAGTTGTAAAAAAATAATTATTGTGAAATGTATCAAAAACAGCTTGATTTATATATTTCTTCACTTTTTAAGTCTGTTCCTAATTTTATATAGTTATATATTTTCTATATGAAATTTCAAATATTTTTTATTAAATTGCTCACTTAATTTGTGGTGAAAAATTTTGAACTATTTTGATTAGAATTAAAAACACTTTTTTTGTTACACAGAAAATTTTATTATTATAAAACGTGTAACCTGTAGTTGTAAACTGAGCTGTCATTGTTCTACTAACGAAATTATGCTTGTCCCACAAATTATACATTTTTGTACCACTCCTTCATGCCTATTGTACAGTTTTAATAGAAACTGTCTTGTAGAATATATCATGTATTCTAAATTCCTTACTATACACTGGACGATCTAATATTTTCCAATATTCTACTTCCTCTCTTCTTTCTGGCCCAATAAATTTAAAATATATTTATTAGTAATACCTTGTCCAATGCAAGAAAATCCCACTGAGTGCAGCAAGATTTCGTTTTTAGCAAATATTCTAACCATTTTGTTTATAATTATTCCAGATATTACCATAAAGGTGTCATCTTAGACCAGAGGCGTCCAAACTTTTTGCTGCGAGGGCCAGTTTGGTATTTAAATTCATTAGCGGGGGCCAAGCATTGTAAATATGTGAATTAAAAAACCTTATTACAAGTAAAGCAGCATTGAATTTTATTTTTTATAGTAAATTACAGATATAACAATACTAAAAAAGCATGTTAAAATTATATTATTATAAAATTATTTCATGCAATTTTTAATGGGAATGGTGGAACTGGGTTTTTTCCTGGAGAGTTTCTTCAAAGTTGGGATTCAAATATTTAGATTTCAGATACTTCATCCTGGAAAAAGTTTGTTCGCACATATAGGTAGTGCCATACATAGAAATAAATTTACCAGCCAATTGCTTTAAATTTGGAAACTCTTTTGCGTCCAAAAATTTGTAAAAATCGATCAAGTTTCCTTCCTTGAATTTGTTCTTGATTTGATCGCTAGCTTGAAGATCAATTATTTCAATTTGAAACTGACTTGAAACGTCGCCAACGTTGCAGTCATATGGATTTTGAAACAGCCGAATTTCCCTTGAATTTATGTCAAGATCAGAAAAACGCTTTTGAAATTCTAGTTTTAAATCCGCGATTACTTTTACTGCAAATATGGTGGGAAATCTTTCGTCAGTTTCTGTACTAAATTTTTAACAGCACGTGAAATGGGAAAAATTACATTCATTCATATGACTTTAGAGCAATATCAGCTTGGCTCTGAATGCTTTGATTTGCTCGAATAAATCACAAATTAAGTTGTTTTTACCTTGGAGCTTTAAATTCAAGTTATTTACGTGTGTCACGACATCTGCAAAAATTGCCAACTTCCAGAGCCACTCTGCATCCGATAAAAGCGGTTCAGGGTGATTCTTTTCCGCAAGAAAAATTTTAATTTCCTTTCTGAGCTTGAAGAACTGCAATAACACTTTTCCACAGCTAAGCCATCGAACTGCTGTATAATAGGACAAGTCAACAGACTCAGATTCAATTTCTTCAAGGAAAGATCGAAATTGTCGATGATTGAGTGTAAGTGATCGAATAAAGTTTACGACAGAAACAACTGGTTTCAAAACGCAGCTCATGTCGACATGTTTTACACATAGGGCTTGTTGGTGGATGATACAGTGCAGAAAAATTGGTACTGTTGCTCCTGCGCTTTCAAAAGCTTTTTTTATTAGCCCAACCACCCCAATATTTGCACCAGGCATGTTTCTTCCTCCGTCAATTGTCACACCTTGGAGTCGATTCCAGTCCAAGTTATATTTGGTCAACGTCTGTTGTAGTTCCTTAAAAATATCTGCTCCAGTTGTAGTGCCATGCATGTTGTTAACCGATGCTAATTCTTGGGTGACATTAAGACCGTCGTCAACTCCACGAACAAATACTAAAAGTTGTGGGGTGTCACTAACGTCGGTCGATTCATCCATCGCGATAGAATAGTGAGTGAAACGCTGTGCTTTCCCAGAAATCTGGTGGAGTATATTATTGCCAATATCGTCAATTCGACGAGCAACAGTATTGCGGGAAAGACTTATCGTTTTGAAAAGTTTCACCTTTTCCGGAAATAATACCCCAACAGCTTCCATCATACACTCTTTAACGATGTTTCCATCCATAAAGGGTTTCCCTTTTTTCGCCAACAAATAAGCAACTTTCATGGTAACTAAAGTCAATGATTAATTTTCCGAGTTTGCCTTCCTAAATAAATTATGCTAAGAAGACAAACTACGACTCATTTTTTCAAATTTTTCAGTACGCTGCTTGTCCTTAAATTGTGAGTAAGCTGAAGCATGTTTTGTTTCATAATGTCGACGTAAATTGTATTCCTTCATTACAGCAACAGTGTCATTGCAAATTACACATATAGCTTTGCCATTCTTTGACTGCGATTGCACAAAGAAATATTTGAATCCCCATTCTTCTTTAAAAACGCGGCACTCGTCATCTACTTTTCTTCTTTTTGTTTCCGTGTTCAACTTTAAAAAATAATATTAACATAATAATTAAGTTATAATATATTAAATATAAATCTAATAGTTATTTATCTAACTAGTGGGATAAGAGCATCATTAACTGACGAATGCGGTGAGTTGCTGAGACGAGGGCGTAG
The DNA here is from genome assembly GCA_963969525.1 of Ontholestes murinus. NCBI lineage: Eukaryota > Metazoa > Arthropoda > Insecta > Coleoptera > Staphylinidae > Ontholestes > Ontholestes murinus. The sequence continues at coordinate 66,010,990 of OZ018388.1, forward strand.
CCCGAGTCGAAGTAAGAGCATGAGTCTCAGTTAATATGCCTTATCCCACGTATTAGATACAACTTTTTATCTACGACTGCTCAGAATTACGGAAATTATACTTTTGAATTGAATTCGACGAAAAATCGGAATATCATAGTATGTATGTAGAACCATAGCAACATGTAATTTGAATGTCAACAATTTAAGTCAAAACTTCAAGAATTAATTTTCTAATTTCTGTTTTTCTGTGAAATAATGAGCGACTTCGAATCTCTGCCTTCGGATATCCAAGAATCGGCCACGCAGGTAGTTTCAACGTTATTGCCGGAAAATCAAAAATTAAATATGAGCAAGCTTATGAATGTTTGCGGAAATGGTGCGATGAGAAGAAAATAAAAAATGAAGCAAGTGAAAAGGTACTTCTAGTATATTTTGAAAATATTTCGAAACGCTATAAACCTTCAAGTCTGTGTGATCGTTAGTTGGTATTAAAAAATGAGTGTGTTTTTGATTTCATTACCTCACTAGTTAGGTAATGAGTTTCATTACGTAACTCAAATGAATGTCAAATTCGTCACTTATCTAAGCAGTCGTAGATAAACATATATATCAACTATAAAGAATGTAAATAAGCTCCGCGGCCGACGAATTTTTGCAGGCACTGCAGTTGAGTGCAGTCTGCCGCTCCGCGCCGCCTACATACAGTCAGAGTACAAAATCATTCATGTAGACGATTTATATTTTACGAAATTTTTCAAAATCCTTGGCTGGCCGAATAAAATCGCCTGCCGGGCCAGGTTTGGCCCGCGGGCCGTAGTTTGGACACCTCTGTCTTAGACAATAGATGGCAACTTTATGGCAATATCTTGATTGGTTAACCCGGAGAGTTAAATACTCTAAAGTTTCCCTGTCTCCAACTACACTACCAAAGAGATCCAAACTAGATCGAAACCGGTCTGTGGTTGTTGTTGACAGGGAACCATAATTAGAATTACTCCCAGTTATCCCAAGTCACTTCTATAAATGTTTACTCTACTTAACATTAATTCCACGTTATTATAATGTTCAAATTGTTTTGCGAAAAGTCTCCAAGATAAAGAATCTTCGTTTATGTGAAGCGTCCCAGTTTAAATTCAACGTGTCAAAGTCTAAAGCCTCCCCATTTATATTACATGTTTTTCTGAATTCTTGAAAACCATTTAAGAGCAGCATGATCAGTAAAAATTTTCTTCCACATATTTATCGAAATGCTTTACCGATTTAACTACTAGAAATGATGTTTTCGTTTGTCACGCAGAAAATTCTCTAGTTTTGATAAAGTCTTACTAAGGCACCTGATTCAAGACAATATCTCTATTCATTCGGTAATTATGATAACTGCAATTCCCATATTAATTGTAACAGCCTCCAATGCGAATTATCTATCTAATAACGAATAACTTAAGTTGAAAGTGTATTTTTCAGTTCTTAAAATTCTTCATTAAAATCTGTATCTTTATTTGTGCAGAAACAAAAGCTGTTGTAACCGGAACCAGTAATTTTCTTACTGTAGAAATTCATTGCATATTAACTTCTTCACTTAAAATAATATTTTAAGTTGAGGTCCATTTCATAATCACATAATCGGCAGGAGTCTGGAACCTAGAGTGAATTTGGATGCGGTATCGATGAATTTGAGGTTGATCTTCTCAACAGCTACACGTTTAGCGTGGATTAGGAGCGACTTCTTCAAAATGATGTCCCTCTTCTTAGGTCCCATGCGGTAACTCTTGATCATGATGAAGTCATTGTTGATCTCTCCAAAGTGGAAGAAACCCCCTATTTCGGTGATGCTTTTTTCAATTAAGTCGTACTGGATTGAAGCGTTGTTTTTGATGACCTTTCCATCCTTGGTGCGAATTTCAGTACTAATACGGTATTACTTTTTGTTTATTTTCCTACGTTGATGGTAACATTTCCAATAGCGAAGGAAACTCTGTATGGATGCCAAGCACAGGCAATAATAAAGAAAACTCTGGATGTATGCCATGCACCAATAAAGGCAACTTTCCAAAAACACTTGAGCGTCTTACGGGGAAATTTCTTGGTATACCAACAAGAAGTCACACCCTTATATAATTTACCCTAGATAACGCCAATGCAATCGTTCATTTAATCTTGAGCAAAAACATCACCAATTAGCACAGACTTTTCTTGATGATATCAAGCAGAGCCCTACTTTGCACGACATGAACGACCACGTTCAGCCTGTCGATCAGGCTGCCGGTTTGAGCGTCGGTAGGAGGAGGAACAAGGTCGGAACAAGTAATACTACCGCCACGGAAGAGATTGCTTCTCAAGTGCACAGCTAGAACAGTATGAAACCGCGCAAAGTGGCAAAAATCCGAAATCATAATCCCATCTCCAAAAAGATGGAATGTAAGCCTAAATTAAGGCAAATATTAATGGTAAATAGAAAGAAAGAGGGAGTCTCATTATCTAACAGAAACACGGATTAGAGTGGAAGATCATCGCAGCTGCATGAACTCTGCCTAGCTTCATTCATTTTTTTTTGTATATTTTGTATAACATTTTTGTAAAGAGTGATTTTTTAAGAGCTTTCGGATTTGATATGAAATCTTTATTTGAGTCGATAGAACGATCTATATAATTCAATGTTTAAAGATGATTTCATGTAAATGTTGACCGCGGCTACGCCTCAAATGATTCATACGCTGGGTCCAATGTTGGTATACAGACATGAGCCTTAACATAGCCCCACAAAAAATAATCCAAAGGCGTTAAATCATACGATCTAGGCGGCCAATGGAATGGCCCCAAACGTGAAATAAACTGTTCACCGAACTCGCCTCTCAATTGGGCCATTGTTTCAGGTTCTGTGTGGCATGTGGCACCGTCTTGTTGAAACCACACGTCAGACAAGACTAGCTCTTCCATTCAGGGCAAAAAAAAAATTGTAATCATCGCACGGTAGCGCTCGCCATTCACAGTAACGTTCTTGCCTTCGTCGTCTTTGAAAAAGTACGGTCCAATGATGCCGCTGGAAAATAATTCACACCAAACAGTGCATTTTTCGGGATGCACTGGCAGTTCTTGCAATGCTTCTGGCTGCTCTTCACATCAAATACGGCCATTTTGCTTGTTCACGTATCCATTCAACCAGAAATGAGCTTCGTCGTTGAACACAATTTTCCGATAAAAAAGTGGATCTTGATCCAGCTTTGCCAGCGCCCATTTACCAAAAGTTACACGTTGTGGTAAGTCGCGTGGCTTCAATTCTTGCACCAACTGTATTTTAAAAGGTTTTACACCCAAATCCTTCCGCAAAATTTTCCAAGTAGTGGAGTAACAGAGGCTTAATTGCTGCGAACGGCGCCGAATCGATAATTCACGGTCAGCAACAACACTGGCGGATACAGCTGCAATATTTTCCTCTGTCCGCACTCTACGTATGCGTGCTGGTGGTTTAATATCAAATAGTGTAAATTTGGTGCGAAAGTCACTAGATTCCGAATAGCCGCCTCAGAAGGTCGCCCAAACTGACCATAAAGTGGAATAAGTGCACGATGCACTTTCTTAACCAAGCATAAATTTTGATAATAAAATTCAATAATCTGCAAACGTTGTTCTTTTGTAAGTCGATTCATGGTTAAATTATAGACCAAACTGAATATGTTTGACATTTGACATGTTACAGGAAAACAGCTCAGCTGTCAAAAACAGTGTTGCCAAAAAGAAAGTTGCTAAAAAATCACCCATTATATTGATATGTATTTTGTTGGAAAGGTAGCTAAAGTCTAATAAATAAACATAATCATAACACGTGCTCATTTGACTTTATCTTCTGTGGCATATAATTGAATTTCCATAATATGAACCCTCTTATGACATCGGTTTTATCTGTGTGTGCTATGATACGGACAACTTTGCAGTACTTGATGATCTTCTCGAAACCATGCTCATGGATTTGGTTCTTGATCTTGTGCTAGTTCTTGTAGAAGCGACTATGCCAATCAGACAGACAGGGGTAAAGGTACTGTAACCATGTGTGGTTTCAATGTAGCCAACAACACCGACAACGACCATAGGTAGTGTTTCTAAGATTATAACGGCTTCAACAATCTCTTTCTTGTTGAGCTTTGATCCAGAACAATCAGTCTCATAAACAACATGAGTCATACCAGTGAACACCATCTTTAAGCAAAGTCTTTATCTTTCTACGACGTTTTTGGAATCACTTCTTGGGGAAAATTCCATAGATGTATGGGTTTCAATGAATTTCTTATGAGATATCTTGTTGACGCAAGTGAAAATTCACCTCCAATACTGGCCAATGTATCTAATATGTCGTCATGACAGTTCTATAATGTCCTTAATATTCATGCTCTGTACGAGATTGTCAACTTCCTTGAAAGAAGCAAACGATATCCTAGAAGCATTATTAAATATACAGAATAATAGTTAAATATTAGTTAATCTAAGTAATACAGTTTTATCGGCACGAATGATTTACCTATGAATATTTCCCGTTCTCTGTAATATCCGAAACTTACAACTCTCTATTGTTTTAATATTTTCTCCAAATTACATTTAATAGTAATTTTATTTCTGCCTGAAACCTAAATATTTGATGTAACGGATTTTCAGTACTCCATCTTTGAAGTATAACATTTAAAATTTTATTTTAAATCTAACAGGAAATGTTTGATATTCATCACCGTCATTCCGAAAATCATTTTATCTTCAATGTTCGTAATATCAATACCATTGGTGTAGTATGTTTTTTTAAATTTAATTAATTGTGTATCAGGATGTTCTTGGTCCGTTTAACATGACTTTAAACTTCTCTTGACTTATATCTAATATTAAGCGACAGTTTTCCAGCTGTAAATAATAATCATTGTAGTTCTTTTCAGATATTTTTTGCAATGCATTGTTTGCATCTTCAACTAATTCCAGATTCAATGCTGTAGTTTTTTCTCCTACATATCATCCATTTGTTGATGCATAAGCTCAAAATTCTTGAGAAAATTGATTCAGGATGTTTGAACATTAAAATGAGGCATTTATTTTTTTACCCCGTAAACAAATAGCACTTATTTCTTTTCATTTAATTCTCTGATTTCTGGATTTTCAGAATTTTCTAAACATTTTGTTCAATATTGCTAGATTTTTCTTGATTTCTTACGCCTCGGTAGTTTTCTACATTATAACGCGTACCTAATTTTTGAATAGGCATGAGATAACTTGAATTGATCTGACACAAATTAAAGTGACTGAGAAAACAAATGAAAAATTGGTTTGTCCAATGAAAAAACACATTTTCCTAAAAGTATAATTAAGATTTTGCTCATCTTCTAATTTTTCTTGCATAAATTTGCTCCATTCTCTATCTCTATCATTTTAGCTTGCAACCAGGTTATATTCCATGTCTTTTTTTGTTAGTTTCTACTCCTATTTCTTTCTGTTACTGGTTCCTATATTTTTAACAGTGTGTTGTATTTCATCCTTTACAAATGTCCTCACTTCCATAGGGGCTTCTGAAATGACGATATTTATTTTAGCTTTTATAATTTCCTTTTTAATCATATCTCTTCTAGTTACCCTAATTATCTTCCTAGCATATTTTATCTCTACTTTTTGTTATCTGCTTTTATTTTGGTTTAGTACCAATGTATCAATTCATACCTTAGTGGTGGTGAATTCTTTAAAATTTTATTCTTGAATGGCCACTTTTAGTTCGTCTAAATACAGATAATGATGTTTGAAAACCTCACCTTCGAGGAACCCCACATAAAGAGCCGCACGGGCTTAAATTAGAATAATGCGGTGGAAGATTCGTCGTTTTCAAAAAAGTCCCCACTACAAAACCTCCACGCTCCCTTGACCACAACATGGTGGAGAGTGAAAACTACATGATGTTTTCTACATAATTAAAGACATACATTATTTGATTAGAAGACTTCACAGTAGGAACGGGAAATGAGGGATTTTTTTTGGCCGCACCTTGTATATTCTTCAGTTCCTAAAATATTGGCTAGCATTTCTCGTTGCAGTGAAATCACCCTCACCCTCACGAGTTGCACAAACAAACAAAAAACAGTTGCTGTAACAGCATTTGCATATCACCTGCAACATCTTCACTTAAAATAATATTTACTAGATGTTTTACTTCTTTTTTAAAAGATAACTTTTTTAGGTTAAGTTTCAATTAGGAATCCAAGTTCATCTTATAGTTTTTACCCATCATAATTATATCATTGTTTACATCAAACAAGTCTTATTCTTAATATTTCTTCTTAGAGAATTGCCTCAATTAATCTATTGAATATCGCAGATGCATTTCATAAACAAAAGGCATTAGATAACATAACCTTTCACTACAGTGAATGCTATCCTCTCAGTCCTCAGGACTATCCGACCAATGTACCTAAAATATCATCAATTAGGGTGTTGTAAGTCCAAGTTAATCAAGATAAACACCCCTACTATTAAGAATTTCAAAGTTTTATAAAGATTTGTTAAATTAGATGTATCAAAAAATGTATTGAAGCTAATGAGTTTTCCGAAGAATTTGAAAACGTGAGTTGGTTTTAGAAAATTAAAATCAGATAGATTTTGATATCTAAATAAAAATCAACAAATATTTAATTGATGACTCCAAATTTCAGAATGCAGATATGAACTTGTATTGAAGATTGATAATGCTTGTAGTCAAAAATAAAGTGTTTGAGCAGTAAATATTTAAAAAAAACTGAAAAATTTTCTCATACTTGTTGTAGGAATTATTAAAAAAATTGAAAACATACATTTTATTTCATAGGGTTCTTTTAGCAATGTAATAAAAATATGAAACACATAGATTTTTATATTTGAACTGGTTGAATCGATTACTCTTCTAAATTTTAGAGATGCAGAGAAGACTAATATTGAAAGTTTTTGGGCAAAAGCTTCTCCTAAATATTTGCTAAAAATTGATATAAAAGTTTTGATATAATTTTTTGTTTGTGGTCAAATAATTTTTGTAGAATTAAATTTAGTTAGTTAGATTTAAAGTCAAAAAAAAAATTCGCAGCGTATTTAAATATAAAATGAATACGTTTTAATATCTAAATAAAAAGATATTTGGAAATTGTTACAAAAGTTGAAAATATAAAACAAACAGATTTTAATGTACAAACAGAAATCGTCAGAGTCTGAATTGATAACCTTTCCAAATTTTAGAGATACGGAAATGAACTTTTGTTGAAGATTATTAATGCTTCTGGTCAACACTCTTTCAAAATCAATAAAAAGTTTTGTAAAAATTGATAATACCTAAGTTCATATCATATATTTTTTTTCAATTCAAATATTTAAGCAATGCAACGATTAAGGTAGATATGTTGGTTTCAATCCTCCAGTTAAAAATTATAATAGATGATGATATTATTTTAGACGAATATTTAAAAGAATCTAGTATAAATTTGCTTGTAATTAATTTGGTATTCAGCAAAACACTCATGTGTTACTCTACCTATATATTGGCACTTTTACCACTGTAACTGTTTTAATTCCCAAAAACCAAAACAGAAATAATATGACAATATATAATATAAACAGAGCAAGTCCTACCTTACTTGCTTCGATGTATATTATGTCAATTCAGAAATGTCGCTGTACCATATTGTCAAGAGAACTATACAAAAATGAAAGACAAATTCATTAAACTAGCATAATTTCTACTGTAGTAATAATTTTATATTATTAATTTTATTATAACTTTCTCAATTGCATTAGTTACTACATTTGGTCAACTCAAAAAAATTATACAAAACGATAAAGAAAAAGTTTAGCAAACGACGGACTAAAATAATAACTTCATTAAAGTCCTCTGAACCCCTCGTCGTCTAAATCAAACGCGTGTTCAAGTTCCAATAAAACAGGGCAAATCCTTAATATATCCTAGACACGGAACACTGATTAAGTACAATGCGGCCGTGTCGTTGAATTGCACACTTGAAGACCGTACGCATGTTCATTTTGGAAGTTAATAAACACTAGTGCCGTTTTATAGCATGCACTCGAAACCACGGAGCTTTTGTGAGGTTGCGGATATTAATATCGTCTGTGGTGCACATATATACCCCCATTTGGGCCGATATTAAACCGCTCAAGCCTTCGGCAAACACTTTGCCTGATATTTTCATATCGGCACTGTCGGTAAATTGCATTTCCTCAGAATGTCATTAGTGGCATGGGGCGAAGCATAATAATTGCTATTAAATATTTCCCCAAATATCAATTCGAATATATAAGTAAGTAAATTATGGAATGTTATTATTAGTATAATTTAGGTTCTCTCTCCTCACAATGCTAAAAAATTAAAATCATAAAATTACGTTCATAACAATTTAGAACCTCTTTTTCCACGTATATATTAATATTGATTGTTCAATTGTTGAAGTAGTGTAAATAGAAATATAAACTAATTTTTGAAATTCAAATAACAGTATACTTAATGGTACACTAAAATGCGTTGGGGGACCATCGTGCATAAACCACATTGCATTTCTTGTTGCTAATGGTACTTCCTTTCTGAGGTAGTGTTTATTTAAGAAGTTGCCAGTAAGTCTTCCTGAAAGAATTACTGGTCCAATTAGCCAGTCTTCCACAATGCCAAAAGAAGTTGGATTGTGGATTGTTTCAGCCTACAAATAATTATTATAAAATTCCTTATTGTATTTCTTGGAAAATTCGCTTCATATGTGAAAAGACTCAGCGTCAGTAGTTGAGGACTTTGAACCAATCTGTGCAAAAGTCATTGACATGGAGGAAAATCAATAGTACCTAACAAGTGTGATCTTAATTTTACATGAAGAAGCTATTTTCGCACTTCTTTTTGGGGATTGATATTTATAAACCAAAGATCATCCCGTATTTTCGTCTGAGGATTGTTTATTAAAGGAATAATTTTCAGCGCTATCCTTTTTTTTGTTTACCAACGACCTCTTGCATTTTTTAAATAGTACTTTTTCGTTTCAAGAATGCCTTTTTTTCTCTAAGAATACATTGATTTCTTACTGCAATAATTACGACGTCATTATTTAGGTAACAAAACTGTTTGATTTTAATAAATATGGATTTTCAACACTTAAATGCCTCAACAATCAATCAATTACGACGTCAATCTCAAACGAGAGCCAATAAATCTACTAATTTATTTGGCCTAATAACGTCTGATGTATTTGTCTATATTTTAGCCCTGTGTAAGAATAGATGACAAAATTTGTATCAAGAAATGTAAGTAAACAATCTATATTTAATCTATATTTACTTCAAATTACAGATCTTTGAAAGCCGGTTTAAAGCTGTAAACTGTAAGATTCTTATTTTAGCACAATATTGTTTTAACCTTAAGTGGGTTACACAATTTTCCAGCAGATTACTAAATTTAACAGCAGTTTTTTCTAAAAAAAAAAACAAAAATCGCTTATTGCTTTATTTTATAAAAATAATTAAAATCAATAATATTTATTTAATATCATTCTGGAGTTCTAGGTTGTTCTAGGTTCTTTAAGGTTATAGAATTTTCTACAATTTTTCAGTAATTTATCATTCAAACTGTGTAAATTTTCTACAAAGCTTCTTATATTATCAAGCATTGTTTTTAGATTTCTATACATTTTTTTAATATTTAAAAGTTTTACAGCTTTATTTTATAAAAATTTCTAAAATTGCTATAATTTTCTTTAAAAACTCTTGCCAGAGTTCTTTAACTGCATAATCATATTTTATAATTACTAATTTTCGGGCAATTTTACCTTATCTTATCTAAAAGAATTTTATTTCGAAAATTTTACGTATGATTTTTGTAATTAATCTGTTTTGATATGTAGTTTTTAAGATAGACGACCAAAGATCTAAATAAATAAATAAATAAATTTTTAATCAAAATAATTAGAACGATTGATAATCTATAGATTTATTTAATTTATCGATAAATACGCATCATTGTCTTATTTTTCAAAATATTTCAGAAATTTCTTCTTCTAAATTTTTAGATCTTTTTTTTATTTTATAAAAAAAACTTCCAAACTATAATAATTTTCTTTGAAATTTCTTTTAAATTGCGCAAATTTTCTAGGAAATTCTAAGATTCTAGAACTTTATGGAATTATTTCTCACTTTTTTGAAAATTTTCAACAATTCTAAAATGTGACAATGATTTTTTTGTTATAATTCTAGAATTTTCTTTAAATTGCGAGGAGTTTCTAAGGAAATTATAAAATTGTTATTAAAAAATCATTTTCTTTCAGGGTTTAAATTTTTTTTTTTTTTAGAGATTTCAAAAATTTCTTTTAAATTTCGCCAATTTTCTAGGGTCTTCTAAGATTCTAGAATTATATGAAATTATTACTCACTTTTTAAAAAAAATTTAACAATTCTAAAATATGACAACAAATCTCTTACAGCAATGAATATGACAACGACTTTTATTGCACAGTAACTGACTGGTTCAATTCTTTCGACAAAACCCCCCTACCCCCTCCAACTCACGATTCAATCGACGAGACAGATTACTACACACAGTTGCACTCTGGTAAAAATTCCTCCCCTGGCCGTGACAAAATTCCTCGTCTACTCCTCAAAAAACTTTCCCATGATATCCACATGTTCATTTTAAAAATTTTCAATTACTGCTATTCCCAACAACACTTTCCCACAGAATGGAAACAAGGCATCACCATATGCATCCCCAAACCCGACACCGATCACACACTAGTATCCAACCATCGTCCCATTACACTACTCCCGGTAATTGGTAAACTTTTCGAATCCCTCCTCAAACAAAAACTCCTTCAAGCATCCAAAATCCATATCTCAGACTACCAGTTTGGCTTCCTACCTCAAAAATCAACCACTCTCCCTCTATCCATTCTTACCTCCAATATACAAACCAATCATCTTGAAGGTAACAAATCAATAATTCTCTTTTTAGATTTTCAAAAAGCTTTTGATTCGGTTTGGCATATTGGCCTCCTTTACAAATGCTTCCTCTTAAATATCCCACGCCACTTAATAATCCTCATACACAACTTCCTTTCCAACAGATCCAGTCAAGTTAGAATCAAGCAAACACTTTCCGACCCATTCCCAATCCACCAAGGGGTGCCCCAGGGCTCCCCCTTATCACCCCTCCTTTACAATATTTTCTGTCACGATCTGTATAATCCTAACCCTACATATTTTGATCCCTTAAACTACTCCCTTCTCTTTGCCGATGAAACCACCCTTATCTCCCACGCTCCTACGCTCCAGGTCGCCCAAAATTCCCTACAAAAATCATTTAATGCCATCCAATCCTGGTGCTCCAAATGGCGTATAAAAGTCAACCCCTCTAAATCCAAACTCCTAATTCCACATCACAAAATTACGCCACATTCCCCCTCCATTATAATAAATAATACCATAATTTACCCTACTTATTCCTGTAAATACCTAGGCATCCTGTTCGACTCCAAATGCTCCTTCAAAGCCCATGCACAAGCTATAAAGGTCAAGATTAGAACTAGAGCTCGGCATTTCCGAGCATTAACATATAAAAACCAGGGTATTTCTACGAAAACAGCAGTGGAAATATACAAATCCATTTGTCGACCTCTTATAGACTACGGTGCAATCCTTTTCAACCAAATCCGTCCTTCCACTCTCCACCACTTTAACGTCGCCGAAAGGTCAGCCCTACGAACCCTCACTAAACTCAGACACCCAATTAACCCGCTCCATAATCCCTCAAACGAGCTCCTTTATGAATACACCCAAGTTACTCCTATCTCCCAACGTATACATAGTCTAAGTCTTAAATTTGCCAACAATCCTTTTAATGTATCCCTTCTCAACAAATTTTGCATTTCCCGAAATCCCAATATCCCACCTAAATATAAACACCCTTCAGTCACCCTACATCAATTCATTAGTGCGAATCATCCAGACAGTTAAGCTAGCTAGCAAAGTTATTTATTTTTTTACACATAATTAGAGTCAAGACAGGGCAGAAAGACCGATGGTCGATAGCCCAAACGGACAGACTAACACATTAGATAGCATTTGTAAATGTTTTTAACTTTGTATATATGTTCGAATAAAGATGTTATTCTCTCTCTCTCTCTATGACAACAATTTTTTTGTTATAATTCTAGAATTTTCTTTAAATTGCGAAATTATAAACATTTTGCGTAATTTTTCTCTTCGATTTTAAAATAATTATTTCGAAAATTTTAGAATGTCACTTTTTCGAGAATTTTCTACCACTTATTGCGTTATTTTATCAAAATAACTAGGATGTCCTATAATTTGTTTTTTTTTTTAGAAGTTTCTACTTTATTTAATCAGAATATATCAGCAAATTCTCTATTTTTAAATTCAAAATTTTCTTCATATTACTTGCTTCATTTGATCGGAAGTTTTGCTGTAATTATTAATTAGGTTCTTTTGTTAGCACTGAATTAAAACAAATAAATATAAATATAATATAATATATAATTTCTTTACCAAATTGCGCTAATCTTCAATAGATTAGAAGATTTAGAATATAGAAGCTATATTTCTTACAAACTTCTTAAATTCTGTGACAATTTCTTCTTTCAAATTGTCAGAGTTTTAGAATCTTTTAGCAAATTGTATTTCAAATTTCTAGGAGAATACGGCAGAGGTTTTCAGAATATTATTTTTTACAGAATTTCCATCAATTTTCTGCTTCATTTAATTTAGTTTAATTCTTAATTTTTTCTTAAATTTTTCTAGAATATTTTTCCAATTATTGGGTTATTTTATGAAATTATTAAGACGATTGATTTTCTACAGATTTCACTTATTGCTTAGTTTTATCAAAATAATTAAGATGAATAATATTTTGTTTTCCATCTCTAATATGTTATAACATTCCAAAGTTCTAGATTTTCTTATATTATCAAGCATTTTTTTTAGATATCTGAACACTTTTTTAAGTGTTCAGATATCTAAAAAGTGCTTGGTAATATAAGAAGCCTAGTAGAAAATCTACACAGTTTGAATGATGAATTACTGGAAAATTATTAAAAGTTATTCTTCTAAATTACTATAATTTTCTGTAAAAAGAGTTCTAGAATTGTTTATGCCTAATTATATTTTATTATTATTTATTTTCGAATAAATTTTCTTTATGTTTCTAAAAGAATTTTATTTCAAGAATTGTAACTTTTCTACATTTTTTCGAGAATATTCTAGAAATGTTAAATCAAAATAATTACAACGATTGATAATCTATAGATTTATTTAATTTATCGATAATCAGAATATTTTGGCAGAAAGACCATGGGTCGATAGCCGTAATAAAAATAAATTACGATTGTATTGTACAAAACAAATGTATTCAATAATAAATAAAGATGTTTGTTGTAGAAATTACTTTTTCAAATTTTTAGATCTTTTTTGTATTTTATAAAAAAATCCTCCAAATTATAATCATTTTCTTATAGGGTTTAATTTTTTTTCCAGATTTCAAAATTTTTCCTCTATGTTTTCTTTTAAATTGCGCTAATTTTCTAGGATTTTCTAAGATTCTAGAATTTTATAGAATTATTTCACACCTTTTTAAAAATTTGTTAACAATTCTAAAATGTAACAACAATTTATAATTATACTTTTAAAATTTTCTTTAAATTGCGAGAAGTTTCTAAGGAAATTATAGAATATTTAAGCAATGTTTCTGTTAGATTTCTAAAACAATTATTTCAAGGATTTAAGAATGTCATCTTTTTAGGATTTTCTACCACTTATTGCGTTATTTTATCAAAATAACTAGGATGTTCTATAATTTGTTCTTTTTTAGAATATTTTTCATTAATTAATCAGAATATTCCACTGAATTGAAAAATTCACAATGTTTTAACCACAAATAAGTTGTGATTAATATATAGTGAATTTTTCAATTCAGGGTAAGTATGGATTACCACGTAGTAACGGTCACAACCATGTTCTTTATCAGAATATTTCAAAAAATTTCCCAAATTACTTGCTTTATTTTATAGGAACTTTTGCTGCATTTTTTTTTAAATAAATTGCGCTAATCTTCGTTGGAAGATTTAGAATATAGAAGATATATTTCTTCCTAACTTCTTAAATTCTGTGATAGTTTCTTCTTTTTTTAGCAATTTATTTCAAATTTCTAGGAGAATCCGGATGAAGTTTTCAAAATATTATTTTTTATAGAATTTCCATCAGTTTTCTGCTTTATTTACTTTAGGGAAATTCTAGTTTTTACTTAAATTTTTCAAGAATATTTATCCAATTATTAGTGAATTTTATCAAAATAATTTCGACGATTGATGTTCTACAGATTTCTTTTATTTTTCGATAATAATTTAATATTTTCTGATTATATTTTAGAATATTTCAGCAATTTTTTGGTCAAATTTTAGACCATTTCAATATATCTTAGTTGAATACACCAATTATTTCGTTTCCAATTTGTTTTAAAAATTTTTGGGCAACTTTCTTTTAGATTTCTGAAAATTTTCCTACATTTTTTCTTTGCCAATTTTTTTACGAGGATCTAGAATTTTCAAACCGTTTTTTAAGGATTATAAAATTTTGTTCCCATTTTTTCAATTCAATTTCAGCAATAGTATAATAATATACATTGCAAATTTTTAGACTTTTTCAATATTTTTTTTATTTTATGTTATAGAAATTTTCAGCAATTAATTTACTTACGTTTGTAAAAAAAATCCTGATTTTAAAAAATTTTCGTGTTTACTTCTAGGTTTCTAGAATTTTCAAATAATTTTTCTTTGGAAATTTGAAAGATTTTTAACGATTCTACAGTTTTTCATCAACTTTTCAACTTTTTTAGATGCTTTATTTTAACAAAAATTGTTTGGATTTGATTTGGTTGATGTTGCGTTACACTTCTTTTTTCTATAGTTTTCCTTAGGAGTTTTTATATTATTTCAGCAATTTTATTCTAGATTTTTTTAATTTCCAGCATTTTTCTTTGAAATTATTAAAATTTTCTACGAGGATAAGATTTTTTGGATATTTTTTTTTGGTTTCTAAATAAATTTATTTCAATGATTGAAAATTTTCAAAAACTTTTCTCCTTTATTTTATATATTTTTTTCTTACTAATTCTCTTCCAGATTCTTTGGCGTTGGAATAAAAAACGTAGGTCGATTCTTACATGTTGCAAATAAATGAACTGACATGTTAATTGTCAAACATAACTTAAATGTGCATTAAAAATGTCAGTTCATTTATTTGCAACATGTAAGAATCGACCTACGTTTTTTTATTCCAACGCCACCCGGGACTGCAATAATTGTTGGACACCCGTTAGATATAATACATGTATGATATAATGGATGTTAGTGATTTAGTTTGTTAAATGGCTATCGACCAGCGGTCTTTCAGCCCGAATTTGTCATTGTCAGTCTTTCTCTGTAAAGATGATGATGAATAATGTAATGCAATGAATTCAAATGTAGTGATTAAAGGGGTTTTAAATTTTAGGATCAGGTTGGGATTTCTGCGCAAGCGGTAGGTAGAAAGGATATGTTGGTTGAAGGGATTTTTGAAGAATTTTTCGCTTAGGTATAGACGGCGTTCGTTGGTGGGAATAACAGAGGTAGAGTCATATGGGAGTTGGTTAGAAGGATTGTGTAGAGGATTGCTGGTGTGGTGGATTTTGGTTAGAATTCTTAGGGAGGAGTTGGAAGAAAGGACATTACCATAGTCAAGCAGAGGGCGACAAATCATTTTATAGATTTTAACGGCTGTTTTAGTGGATATTCTGTTTCCTTTGTAAGTAAGACTTCTAAATAATTTAGCCCTGGTGGTGATTTTTTTTAAGGCTGTTTGATTTTTGAAGTTTAGTTTTTGATCTATGGTAATGCCTAGGTATTTTATAGACACATAGGGGGAAGCAGTTGTGTGGGAGATGTGAATGTTAAATGCAGGATTATTATTACGATGATAGGGAATTAGAAGTTGGGATTTTTGGGGGTTGATTTTAATTCGCCATTTAGCAAACCAGTGTTGCAGGGAGTCAATTAGCTGCTGAAGGGATTGGAGAGCATTAGGAACGGTGGGTTCTTGGTAAATTAGGGCTGAATCATCTGCAAATTGGAGTAGATATGTAGAGATATTAAAGTGAAGAGGATCGGCATTGTAGATGTCGAAACAGAAAATGCTGTATAGTAGCGGAGATGAAAGTAACCGGTTTGAAAATGATACGTGAATGTATTGAAACTTTTGGTCACCATATAAATAAATAACTGTTATACAAAACAAAGTAATTATTGTGTTTAATTTGTAATTAAAATGTATAACGAAGTAGAAGCCTCCATAGTCAATAATTTTTTAGATTTCTCAATTTTTCTTTTAACTGTTTTACAGCAATTATACTAGAAACAAACGAAATTATTTCTAATTCTTGCAGCGCTTCTTTGAGTCTCTTCACAACTGGTGGCGTTCTTTATTTTCTTGGACATTATAAACACTCACAGTCAATGTCAGCCAGACGTAACTTTGCACACAGATAATTGAACATGTTAGCATACATCCATCCACTACTTTATTCTCCAGTGCTCCGCACGTTGTAAACGGGTACCACTTTTTTATATCAATCTTATTTTATCCTTTTTAGTTTCTAGATCATTCTTGACTTTGCTAAGGAAAGCCTATAGTGAAAATCCGGAAATAAAGGGGGAATAAACCAACTCTGTACACTTTAAATTTCACGAAGTTGGCCCTAATACTATTCGGACTATTATACATAATTTAAAGGATTCTCGAGCTCAAGATATTTATGGTTTAAATTCTAGTATATTAAAAGGAATAACGGATGTAATTATTTGCCCTCTAAATAAACTAATTAACCTTTGTATATCGCAGAATATTTTCCCAGATTGCCTGAAAAGGGTATGCGTAATACCGCTCCATAAAAAGGGTTGTCAAAACGACATAAATAACTATAGGCCAAATTCCCTTTTACCCATAATTGCGAGAGTTTTGAAAAGAATATTGTTT
This sequence comes from Ontholestes murinus, assembly GCA_963969525.1. NCBI lineage: Eukaryota > Metazoa > Arthropoda > Insecta > Coleoptera > Staphylinidae > Ontholestes > Ontholestes murinus. The sequence goes on from OZ018388.1 coordinate 66,028,021, forward strand.
CAACAATCGTGGGCTTAACTGAGGAGATCTATGAGTGCTATGAAACATGGACTTGCTCTGTATCGGCCTTCTTACCAAAGCCTTCGATTGCGTGTCTCATGAGGTACTTCTACGGAAATTATATTGCCATTATATTTACCACCTGTTACCTACCGCATGTCGTATGTTGAACTCATACCTGAGCAACCGGTCTCAAAGGGTTTCATTCAATGATTGGTTATCAAGTCAACTGAATCTCTACCATGGGGTACCCCAAGGTTCAATTCTGGGTCCAGTACTATTTCTGATTTATATTAATGATCTACCTGATCATAATCTTGACTGTTCATTGTTTTTATTCGCTGATGACACGACTGTCAAAACCAGATCTGCTGATCGGCCAAGTGCATTATGTGGGAATCAATCATCAGTTTGGAGAGTTACAGAATGGTTTAGTGCAAACAGATTAGTAGTGAACCCAGAGAAGTCCAAAACTGTGATGTTCACTTTACAGACTAATGCACAAGTAAGTTCCGCTAAATTTTTTGGGGTGCACCTTAACTCCAAATTAACATGGAAAACTCATGAAGACGAGCTTTCAAGGAAACTTTGTAGTAATGTGTATTTATTAAGTATGCTCAAAAACTCATTAACTGATTCATGCTTGAAATCTGCATATTTTGCACTGGTTCAGAGTCATATATCGTACGCATTCTTAGCATGGGGCCATTCAAGTATAGTGACCAGATTATTTACACTACAACGCAGAGCAACTTTATTTTTAAGCTATTTTTCATTCTTATCTTGAATTGTTTGTTAAACATTGCCTCCAATTTATCTATATGTTTTTGACCTGTGTAAACCATTCGGCAATGACATGAATAAACTTACTTACTTACGTACTATAGAATGCAATTGCTAAAAACTTCTCTCTTGAATTATACAAAGCTCTTATGAATGTGAATTTTCAATAATGTGGTGCTTGTTTAATATCCTACATATAAATTTCAGTTTCAGTTTCTAATAATAGTAAGAATTTAAAATGTATTATTATTTAAAAATCAATATTATTTCTTTTGTGATAGCACACCTACACACACATTACTATCCCAACAGAATCCCAAACATTGCATACCTATTGAAATACGAAGTCGGATATTTTTACGAACAATATTTTTCCTATAGAAATAGTGTACAAGATCCGCAAAAAAACATCTATCGCGAAAAGTTCTGAAAAGGTTTCCGGGCGGTTGCTTCGCAATGTGCAAACCGGCGTGTAATTGATGTGAGCTCGCACCCCAAAAGCCACAGTATTCACACACGATACCATCGACATTTCGCTCGCACCAGACACGATCTTATCTCGTTTACCTGAACCGCGGCAATCATGTTGTAAAACTGTTCACGTAATTTGTATGTTTCAGGTTCGCGGGTAGATGTGGCCCAACAGCCTGACTGCTGGGTAAGTGAAGAACACCCTAAATCCGAACGACCGCACCACCCCTCAGATACCAATTATACGTGATTGGGTTTAATGTGTCCTAATCTCTTGTTTATATAGACAATTTGTGAATCCTCAATGGAGAGGGGCCGCCGAGTGCGTCTAATAAAACTTGATGTATGTATCATTTGGTGCAAATAGTTGTAGCACGTGCTGAAGATAAATATGCGGGTGTTACTATCACGATTTGGCACGCAAATCAAAAGTAATTTATGTACTGATGATTTAAACTTAATTTAATACAATTTTATATCTTTATTCTTTATATTAATTTAATCTATATAAAAATTATGTTTTATTTATTATCTGTTAAATAAAGAAATTGTGAGTAGAGTATGACAATTCCTAAAGGCTTGTGAAAGTGTATATGAGTAAAGAAGGACACGGTATTAATTCCTGAAGGTTTCTGAAAGTGTACGGGAAATATGTGATATCGTGAGCTTTAAAGCTTATAAATTATTTGAAGGTACTAATGGGATATTTATTATTTATAAATGTTTATGCTTAACTAACTTTGAATGAATACCTCTTAGGTCAATATAATTAATTATACAGTAATTAAATTATAACTCTCGAGGATATTTAATCAATGACTATTTAGATGCACTATAGACTTAAAATTACACAATTAAAATGAGAAAAAACATAGCAAATGGGCTTCGTCCATTAAAATCTATGATGCTTAATGCATATCAGCTTAGATTTCTTGTAACGTTATATCCTACTACTAGTCTTCAGGCTAAATAAGCTTCACATCAAGCGCAGCAACAACAATCCCGTGTACGCATGCACCACCTTTTGCTGTTTAAGGTTACGCAGCGACATCTATCGCGAGTTCCAGCCATTTTTTATCTTTATAAAACAAAACTACGTTTTTGAACAATGATTGATAATCTGCCTGATGAATCCACTGTTTAGTGAAATAATTGTTGCAGTGTTTTCAACAATAAATCTGTGTAACTCAAAAACAAACGTGTTTTTGTTTCGTAAAGTTTATAATGCTCTGTTATTGATGTACTGATTTGACTTTGTTGTGTTTATTATATTTGTTGTAAAGATCAAAATGATACAACATAGTATTAAAATTTTAATTATAGTAATTCAGATTGTTGATGATTTTCTTGTATTTCCAAAGTTTCCATTGATTAGAGTTTTTTTTATAAAAAATCTATAAAAATTCTTAATAGAATTACTGCTTTAAAACTACTTTATTTTACATTAATTGCAAGAATATAATATTTAATCTGTTTGATTTTTTTCTCTTTTTTGCTCGAATTTTATATTCAGTCTAATTTGTTCTCTTTGAATTATTTGGAAACTTTTCTTCAATATTTCAAAAATTGGTTCTATTCCAAATTGCGAATATTTTCTTTGAGGGTTCTAAAATGATTCAGCAATTTCCATTCCAATTTTCTAGGATCTTCTTGCTTTTCGGGTTAATTATATTAAAAATTTTCCACCAAGTTTTCTTCCATTTCTCTAGAATTTTTGACTGATGCTAGTATTATTTTGGACCGTCTTATATTTCTTCTGCTTAATCTAGTCTGTTCTCTTTACTGTTTCTAAAATTTTAGGGTATATTTGACCTCATTTAATTCCAAAACTTGCTTAAGCAGCTCTCCCAAATTGCATTTAAAAATATATTTTATATTTATTTGAAATATTCTAGATTAATTTTCTAAGACTATTTGAGACAGCTGCATTTTGATTCTGTAAATAGAATAAACACTAATTTAATTTAATTCAAACTTTCTTCAAATTTCTGCTAATTTTTGTTTGATCATCTGAAACATTCCTCAGACTAAAAATTTTCAGCAATTACTATTCTATTTTTTCTACTTAAGACTTTCATCAATTACTTTGCTAGATTTTTAGACCTTTTTCTTTTTTTATTCTTATCTTTTCTTAAAATCACATTTCTAGAATTGTTACTAATTTGTTTTTCTGATTGAGAGAATTTTCATCGAATCTTCATGATTTTTCCATCAGTGTTTTACTTATCTAGTCTTTCTTGTTTTATTGTATCAAAATTTTTCATAAATGTTTTTATCGTTTTATGATTTATCAACAATTTCTAGCATTTTTAGAATTTTTAGGAATTTTTTATCTTTGAGTCAATTCAGTGTTTTATTTTTGAATTTATATTCTAAATTGAGAATTTTTAAGTCGGTAATTTTTTATTCGACGGTCTCATATTTCTTCCGTATTCTCTAAACATTTTTCTTTGAGGTTTCTAGAATTTTACAATATCTCTGGCCTTATTTTATTACAACATTTACTATTCTAGTTTTAATTCTAACTTACCTTAAATTTCTGTTAATATTTGTTGGATTTTCAAGACATTTCTAGATTTCTAGAGTCTTTCAGAAACTGAATAAAACACGATAACTTTGATTTGTATAACTTGAAAACAAATCAAAGTTATCGTGTTTTATTCAATTTACAAAAATGTATAACGAAGTAGAAGCCTCCAACATATCTTTCAGAAACTTTTCTGAAGTTTCTAGTATATTCCAGTATATTTTGAAGTTGGAGTTTAATTTTATACATTCTCTTTAAATTTAAAAAAAAAAAGATTTTTAGAATTTTCCACCAATTTATCTTCCTAATTAAGAAAAATTTTTATGAGATTTCCAAAATTCTCCAGCGAATTCTTGTTTTATATAATCAAATATTTTCAGAAAATGTTTATTTTATGGTAATTATCAACTATTTCTAGCATTTACCTTGTCGAAATTTATTTTCTAGGTTGTTAGAATTTGTGCCTCTTCTTAAACCAGGGATGATTCGAATCTCACTTGTAGTTATAACCCAGTTTCATTAACATGCTACTGAAGTCAATAACTCAATATGCAATTTTGCTCAAATACTGAGTCATGATTAATTCTATAGTTTTTCCGAGAGCCATAATAAAAATCCGGCCTGTTAGTAAAATTGTCATCTGGGTGCCATCACCTGTCGGAATTGAAGGCAACGAGGTGGGAAACAAGGTAACAGGCTGCTCTAGCGGATCTTGTTGACCATAGTTTATGCCGACCGGACGACGGCACTGGTCAATATTATATCTGAAAGCATTTGGGAGAGCCCTGAGAGTAAGCTTAAAGCTGTGAAACTCTCTGTGACAGCATGGAAGCCATCGGTGACACTACACAGGAGGAGGAGATCGGTTTGACCCGCCTCTGAATGGGTCACACCAACTTGACCCATTCTTATCTCCTGACTATAATAAAGGAATGTAGAGTCTGGTTTAATTACGTTAGAATCTTTTTTTCCTTTTCTGCAAGCGACATGACTTCTACGCAGAATTTAAGGCGGTAAGTGCCGCTCGAAAAATACGTGCATTTCGCATGTGTGGAAAATTGTGAAATAATGGATAACAATTAAGAAAACATAATTTGCATGCCGAAAGATAAAGGTTAAAACTAGGTTTATAATAGGTTATTTTTGTTTAAATATTGTAAAAAGAATAAATATTTAAGGGTATAAAATAGGAACTTTTTGAATCTAATTTACTGCAATATTAATTGATTGAATGGAAGCATACCTTATTATAAACCTCACTTAATGCTTTATTAATGATTTGCAGTAAACAAAATTCAAATTAATAGTCAGATTAATTCATAATGATCTATGAGCTGGACCCCTAATTTCGCTATTTTTAGTGCCGTCAAGATACGCCACCTGCATGAAATACATGGTACTGTGCGTTGGGCGTGCCCAAATATATTTTTGTATTCAGGTATATTTTAGGGCCCCGAATGAGCATCTTATTTTAAATAAGTTACTCGATTATTGTGTGTTCGCCGTATAAAGTGTCATTAAGTTAAACTATTTAGAGTGTCCCATTAATGTGGGGCAAATAACTGAACCATGGATTCCCTGGATTAAAATATAATAATTTAACACAACTTATCTATATACAAAAGTTTACAGTAAATACTGAATTAATATTTAAAATTTTAAAAAAATATATATTAATTGTATCTATGACAATTAAACGCCTTATTCGATTTATCTGAAATCAATTATTGCTAATTGTTATAATGTAACCCATAATTACAGTTATTATGACCATTATTGATCGACAAAAAGTATAAAAAAGTAGTACCACAAGATAAAATCTAAAAAAAAAATTATTGGTCCATTTTATAAAATTTTAAAAATATTACTCAAGAAATCAGTTTAATTATTATGTTTTTTCCGTTTAATAATATTTGTTATCTTGTACGGAATTCACACAAAAATGAAATATAAATGCATTATTAGTGAATTAATCAACTAACTCAATCGAACGAAAATTAAATAATATTAACAGATAAACTAATTCATGTAAAAACATGTAACATTTTTCAAGCAATTTATGTTTTATGGACAAACCATACAAGATATCAAACAATATTGAGCGACAAAAGAACTAATCTAAGCTTACTAGGAGTATTTTTTATAGGTGCCTTAATAAAATCATATTGTCAATCTATAATAATAATTAACAATAATAAATTTCTTCCAGATCGAATGACGTGATCATTTTTTTAAATTTCGGCTTATCCGTAAATTTTTGAATATAGATAAGTTGTCTTAAATCATCATATTTTGATCCCAGGCATTTATGGCTCAGCCATTTTCCCACACCCCTTATAAAGATTTGGTTCCTGGTACTACTTATTAGTCATTAATTAAGATACGCAAAAGCGCATATGAACACAACAAATAGAACAGCCTCTTGAATAATTTAAAGTGGACACCACATCTGCCATATTTTATGGTATTCCCCTATTTCTCTTATAATAGTTCAACATACATTTTTCCTATATGTATTTCCGTACTGCGCAAAATCATCGCATGTGTACACTACTTATATTTTAATTGCGTTCGATTTGTTATTTACTTAATCTATTATTATTTTTGGTCATGTTTGTAGATGTTGCTGCATAAAATAAGCTTTTTTCGATTGAATTTGTGATGAATACATACTTTAATACGTTTTTTGAGGGCTGTAGATTATCCATTGCTGAATTATTATATCAGTGATTTAGTTAGTCTCCGTAAAAGGACGTATGCAGCTAGAATAGTATTTGAGTTTTTACCAATAATTACAATAATATTGAAACATGGCTTTAAACGATGTAAAACATAGTAGAAACGTTATATATTAGACAAATGAACTTAGATTGAAATGGGCAGTAACAAGGGCAATAACATATAGAAAAAACTCTATATACTAGTCCAAGAAAAAGTTGAACTTTTAAAAGCGACATAGAAAATTTCAATAAGCCATGTTTTTGGGGAACATAATCATTGCAAAAATATTGGAAATTTTTGTAACAAAGAGTTTTTTTCAGCAAATGGCATAATGGGAGACATAAGAAAGACAGGTACTTTTATTGTATACTTTATGATGTGTATGATATAATCTTTATTTACTTATTTACTTCATGATGTGGATAATAATTGTGTATCACAATTTAAGTTTCATGTACCTAGGATATCGTCACGCCATGCTAAAACCTTTACATATTATACCCCCAATACTAACTATTGTCTGAACTCTCCCGTTTATAAGCTGTCACGCGCGTACAATGAAATTCAGCATTCTACTGACATCTTCCAGCCATTATACAAATCTTTTTGTAACGAAGTACTCGATGCCATAAAACAATAAACAACACATTGTTTACTTAGTTTAAGGTATTAGTATTATATTATTTACCTAGTATTATATATTTTTTTACTGTTTTAGTATTTAGTAATAGTTATAAATTGTAACTTTAGTATATATATCCCTGTAATTGGACTGTATGTCTGTTGGGTGGAAATCAATAAATAAATAAATAAATAAATTTCTGCACGAGACATTCGTATCAGGAGCGGAACCGGAGCAGCTGTTATTTGCCATAATTCTGGGCGGCCAATGTATTCAACCAAGAAACATTTGGCAGGTGGAAGAAGTCCTGGAAAATATGGCAAGGTAATAGAATTGAGAAAGTTAAAATTACGTGGCACGAGAAAAATTTTTCGGGACCTAAAACTACTTCAGAAGAAGGGAGGTTATGGTGCAAATTGCGAGAAACCGGATATAAGTGATAAGCAATTTAAAATTCAAAATCAAAAATTGAATGAAATAAAGAAAACACGTAATGAAATCCTTAATATTAAAGAAATTACTCAATCCTAAAGATATTCTGGTTTGTGGCATTTAGAACGCCGGAAAAGGGTAATTACATCATATTTTGGGGATATTTGCAAGTGAAGGGTATTGGACAGACTATAGAACCATGCGGGTTGTTATTGTTGTTTTTTAACAGCTACGCCGGATGGGCTTATAAGATAGCAAAGCATAGTAGAAATAAAATGCCCTTGGGCTGCAAGATATGTAACATATGTATGTATTCAGAGGGAGGTATACTGTTAAAAAAAATACTATTTTGGGTGGATAATGAAATGATTCAAAGCCAATTACACATTACCGGTGTGCAGTATTGTATTTTTGCGTGCATGAACTTAATATGGAGTGAAAATTGAGACAAATTTTGGTCGTCTGAAATGGGAAGTAAATTGGATTTATTTTTCATAGATTGTATGTTACCAGAAATAATTGACTCTAGAAAAAACAGAAGCATGCCAATTAAGGATCCACATTATATAGAAGAAGCAACAGAAAAAGAACAATTATTGCGATGTGAATATTTTTTTATTCCTTTTCCATACTTATTATTTGAAATATGTTGTAACTATGAATTATTTAATTCTGAAAAAACATATGTTGAGCCATTATTACCTATTACAGCAGTGAATGAGGTAAATTTCTTATTTAAATATGATTATGTTTATTATCCGCCGTACACCTAAAGGTAAAAAAGAGTTAGATGAATAAATAAAAATGTTTATTAATTATCTAAACAATTTTTGTTTTCCAGAGAGTAGCCAATGCATTGAAAATTTCTATCAATACAGTATCAAACATCAATCTTGTAAAATATTGTAATACGAAAGAAGTAATAATTAAAATTCTAGCTTAAATAAATATTAAGTTCTCAAATTCGTTAAATTCGTTACAGGAAAACATATAGCACTTAAAACGCTCAATAATATTTACAATAAAAAGAAAATTTGCACATTGGCACTACAGCATTGAGTAGTTTACTGTTGAATTTGGAACAGTAACCGCAGAACACTTTTTTTTTTTTTTTTTTTTTTTTTTTTTGTGGCCTGGAGGTGGAAAATCTTTTATAGACTGAGTGTGGGAGTCCCCAGAACTATACTGGTATACCCACTAAAAACCACCTCCCCAAGTCGCCCTGACACCCCGCGGAACCGCCGTCAGGCATTACTTCACGGGGTGTAGGGTGTCGTCTGTGTCGGTGATGTGGGCGTATGTATGATGAGTGTGTGTGTGTGTGTGCCACCCCGCGGAACCGCCATCAGGCATAACATCACGGGGTGACAGTGTCGTTGTGTGTGTGTGAGATGTGCGTGTGTGTGCAATGAACGGCTCGGGTACGTGGGGTCGCTACTCCCAAATGGCTGTGCACGTCAACCACCCCTGCGGGAAACCGCAGAACACTTATGAGAACATGGCATTGCATAATTAAGAATTGTTTTTGGATGAAAGTGCAGATGCAGATGGCTTTGTGTAACATGCAAATTTCTTATTTTCATCCAAAAATAAACGGCTCGTTACAATGAAGAAATGAACACTGATGTACTTAGGAAATGGACAACTGAGGAATTAATTCCAAATTTACAAGAACCATCTTTAATTATAATGGATAATGCACCATATCACAGCATTCAATTGGTGAAACCACCAACAACATCATGAACGCGGATATTTGTAATTGGTTAACACAAAAGAATATCAATTTTAATGCATGTATGTCAAAAAAGAGTTGTTACATTTAACAGAGCTGCATAAGCTACCAAAGAAATATATTATTGATGAGTTGCTTCGCCAAAATAGACATGAAATTTAAATTTAACTTCTTATTATTATAAATTTAATGCTATTGAAGTAGGTGCAGTTATCAATTTTAGTTTTTTGTATTTTTTCTTTCATTAATTATGTTAATAAATATTGTGCCATTCGATTTAACTTGATATTTTTTTGAAATGTAACTGTAGCAGTATGTTTTCACTTACAACTTACAGGGTGAACCAACACTTCGAAAACAACGAAAAACAACAACGAAAATTTAAAAAATCTTAATATCTTTGGAATGACAAGAGATATCAGTATGCGTTTTTGACGAAACAATATGTAATTTCATTTTCTTTTTTGTAAGCTGCTTCGAGTTATATCATTCCATTTGATATTTCTGAGAAAAAAACATAAATAGGGTTAAGTGTTACATAACGCCCTCTAGTTGCCAGCGCATAGATTAAATGTGCTAATGTTATTTATTTTTATTTTAATCAACTTCTAATACTCTTTCCATTCAGCCTAAGCTTGTGAAAATCGGTTAAGGTATACGGAAGTTACAGACCATTTTCTGTAAACAAAAGTATACTTCCCCCACCACTTAACTGTAGGTGATAGAAAAAAATGACTTAAGCAAAAATTGTAAACCAAGTACAGTAGTTTCTAATTTTGATAATTTTCAATAGCCTTAATGCGGTAATATTTTATAAAAAACGCAAATTAATTATGCAAATGATAAAATGCGCCACCTAGCGGAAAGCTACGCATTTAAAAATATTTTAACGCATCTTCTTTTGGCCGATTATGTCATTGGATTTTTTTCCCCCAAATACTAGGATATACGGTTTCCGAGATACGGCCAGTGGCCACCCTTAATTAATCACCCTGTACATTAGCAAATTATAGATAACCTTGAAAAAAGAACTATTCGATATTTTAACTAGTTGAGCAATTTCTTAATGAAACCCCATAGAACGTCACAGAGAGTTTAGAGAGGTTTAGCAATCTACGTAAGAAACTTATTAAGTGTTGATATAAATAACTATAGCAAGTTGCAGCCATTTATTGGATAGCAGGAAAATATGGCTTTATTTGTAAAGTGGTCTACAGATCTCCATATCCTAATATGAACTTATTATTTTCTAGATACAATGCAACACGGTTTTATTAGAGAAATGATCCAATGAATGAACCAATTTATTTATGTTTACTACTAGTTTGAAGTAATTTAACTTGGACAACAGAGAAATTCCAATACTGTTATAGTTTCTAGATCAAACTAAAGCCCTTAGGTATTGTTGTCATTTGAATTTAGTACCTATACAAAGTAATACCTGATTATGTTACACATACATTTTTCATAATTGTCATATTCTAATTAGAATTGCTCTTTTGTGAATTGCCATATTACTATTGTTAATTGTTGTAGGCGTGAGTGAGATAATTATGATTTCATATTTTAAGATGTATATACCTAATTAAATATTAACTAATTTAAAAGCGACACAATAAGTCACTCGGTCCCGGTTTTATCTCGGAAACCGTGCCGGCAAAATGGCGTGTTAAGGGCGCGTGTCAAATTTGAGACAATAAACAGTAGCAGGCGGGAGGCTAATAGAGTTGTCTAGTTTGGGGTCGGAGAGGGTGCTTATCGGGGTTTTCAGCCGATGACCATCACGGGGGAAGCACAACACTCGACTCACTTTAGTGAGCAGGGAGAGGGCGTAAGTGAGTGTGTGTGTGTGAGTGTGCTCTGGGAGACTTGAGATAACAAAGCGACCCTAACTCATATAAATGAAACACTTATTTTTATAAGAAATGTATAATCGTGTAAATTATGATGCAATTTGTGAGTACTGTCGCAAGAGCGAGAGAGAGTGGATACTTGAAAATGGGCGGATGATTTAGAATGGGTTTATTATTTTAGGAATTTACAATAATAATAAGAGATTTAATGTGTAAATAACTGTTATAGTCAATATAAAATCATTAAATACATTCTAAAAAAAAATAAAATCTTATCATATAAACATCTATTCAAATTATAATAAACATTAATTAATTTAAGAGATCTTTTTAACTTAATAAATCCTACTAACATTTGTGGATGAAAGTATTAGGTGAAGAGTAACACTTGTTTTGTTCCATAATGTTTTTATTTTCAGTTTCCTGACACGTGTATTAAAGTTTAAACTTTGAACTCTGTCAGGTAACTCAAAATACAAACATGTAATAAAACAAATGTTACTCTTCACCTAATATGAATATCTGTTTCCATCAAGAGTGTAGTGCAACAAGCATTAAACTTTAATTCAAAACGTTTTATAGTTTGCCACTTCTGTAGAATAAGTACGTTCTAAAATTACATTTATTGATTAAATGTTATCGTATTTTCGAATGAAATATATATCTAAATACTAACACGCGTTAAATACATGTAAATAACTACGAAATAAAATCGTTATTATTCTTATATCGAATATAATTTGGGGTGTGGGCATTTTCATCGTCGCCCGAAACGAAGAGGCGTCAATTTATACAAAAACAAGAACCCTCCGCATTAGTCGTTCGAAAATGTATTCTAATCTGTCTTAATCTGGCAAGGTATGACGTTTTCTTTGTGTGTAAGGCTTACGTCCTCGCGCGGGGTGTGACCGAAACTTGATTCTTGCCAACCGGGACAATGAGGACCGTATATGTCACGATAACTAGTTAGTGAAATCGGACACCCAAGATTTTTCGATGACAGTTTTCTTAAGCCGTTTCAATTTTATCTACCTTAATATCCTAGAATCCCACATTAAATAATACTGTGTGTTTTTTCTTCTTCTATTTCAATCATTCCATACGTTACGAAAGTACAGCAGTCAAAAGGTCGAAGTGATGGAGTCTCGTATTTTGTGATTGTAAATTGAAGCCCCAACGGTTATTTACAAACAATATCAACTTTCGGTCGTTTTATAGATGGCATTTGACGAATTAAATAGTTGATGGGGTAATTAACTGATTTGTAAATTTGATAAAAATATATCTATTTATTAGATATCTAACCAACACAGAATTGACTATTTAGTCACTCTAGCTGATCCTGTAAGAAATGCGATTATTTATCTATTCATCGTTAGTAAAATCTTGACTCGATATTTAGATAACATCATAAAATCCTTTGAAGCTGTTGTTGATTAACACTCCTAAATAACTCTCGTCTACTGCATTCGTTAATCACATGTTTAGTGTAATTTATTTTATTGCTATTAAGTTATAATAAAATATTGTGTTTGCAGATAACGACAATTTTATAAATAATATATAATTTTAAACTCTTAAATTAGAACACTTGTTACGTTTCATATAAAATATAAAAAGTGTCCTAATTTAAAATTTTAAAATGAAAAATATATTGAAGTTCTTTAACTGAATGTAGGATAAATATTCAGCCATATGGAGAGGAGCTATTGTTGGGCCTCTTCTTATGGGATGTTCCGAATCTCACTTGTAGTTATAACCCAGTTTCATTAACATTCTGCTTTAGATGTTAAATAAACATTTCATAGAGAATGTAATGTGTGAGCGTGGAGGCTGTTTGAAATGTTTGGTGTGTTGTGTCTGTGGTAGTGACTCTTTGTTCGCAGGAGAGTTTCTTTGTTTCTTGAATTTTGTTTTGACGACGTTGTAGATTTTTAGTAGATAATCATCCCACTTCTCAGGAGAGCAACTATTGGATAATTTGAGGTAAGCCGCTAAGTGGTGAACATCGATTTTCTTGTTAAGCTCGCTGATTTATAATTTGAAGATTGATATTGAACACTTAAATTACCTCAGTTAGATCACTATTGCACGTGTGTAGTTTTATTTTGAGGACACCGACACTTTTATATGGGCTATCAGTTAACTAACTATTGATTACGAACAAGTAGTGTTTGAAATGTACATTTAGTCATTAAAATAAACAGTGAAGTAAGGACTTAACTGCTCTTTATTCTTTATTAGTGCATAAGAAATATAAACAGATCCTGATGATCCATATGACCTCTAATACCACAGTCTGTCAGACTACGGGAACAACTCAACCTTCTTAACATTTGGAAGAGAACTACAGATGCCCGACGAGGTTACGCATTATTGAATAACACTGACAACAGTCTATTACATCATAGTAGAGTTTATCCCAAAGCTTTGCCAATCAGAAAACCGTAAGTCGTAGAGTCTTAGAATACGTAGAATAAACATTATGAAGTTGGAAACAGTGTCAAAAATCATCTCCTCCTCTTCGCTGTCAAAATAAAAAGTTCACTATTAAACTGGCACCTAAACAAAATAATCCATTTCTTTTGGGATGTTGTGTACGTGACGAGTAATTATGTAAAGTGTTTAAATAGCCCTTTTTTAAATTAAAATAAAAACAGTAAAGAAAAGGGAATTTTAAACACTTTGAAAGATAATCCATACTAAATAAGCTATAAAGTATTGACTAATGCATAACCCTCTACATTCTGCAAACGTCAAGGGTACGTACCACTTGGGTCGGCACGCTGAAGCCACGCTATGAATCTCTCAAACAAGAAAACCGAGCCATTTAGTCCTCCTGAAAACAAGAGCATCAAAGAAGAAGCGTCCCGTGACATCTCAGTTTGCTGTTCGCAAGGACCACCATCTTGAATAACTTCTCGAAGTGTTCCACTCTGTCTATCAGGTATTTTCGTGTAACATCCGGTAACCCAAAAAAAACCTAGGAAGCATGTCTGACGACGCATCACCAGTCAAAAGGTATCGCAAGCAGAACGCCGAAAAAGCCGAGAAGGTAGAGAAGGATAAGGTGGAGAAGAACAACAAAGCCGACAAGAGTGATAAGGTCGACAACAAGAAGAGGACACGCAAGGAGGTGAAACCGGCGGTGGACAGTGGCGACGAAGAGCCCGCGCCAGCGGAGGGGGGGCGTGACAGGTCAAAGGGTACTATTATGAAGAAGGCCGAAAAGCCTAAAGGATAGGTCGCCGCAGAAGGCCAAAGAAGGAAGGCACCAAGGCCAAGAGCTCTGAAGATGAGGACGGCGAAGATGATGATTCCAACGAAGAGGGAGAAGAGGAGGATGACTAAATCAATCGCCTTCCGCATTTCCATATAAAATATAAAACACTTAAGAAATGAATGTGATGGTAACCCACAGCACCGAGAACCAAATCATTGAAATATATCATACTAGCAAGAGTTCAAAGAAAAACATTAATTGTGATGTTAGTCGATGAATTGGATCTCGAGTTTGGTCTCTTGTACCAATTCAAACAGCCGAACAGACAAATTGGTTCCTATTATGTGCATAAGTCCGAATCTGGCCGTAGTTTTATGTTGTAAACGCGCCTTTTTTGTTACTAAGGAATATGAAATAAGTTGATTGATGAGTTACGTGAAGAAATAAAATACCTTGTAATCACTTTCTCCACAGTTTATTTTTATTTTGCTAAATATACATTTCGTTCACGAAGTAAACATTTTTAATAGTACAAGAGTACTCTTGTACAGCTTGTACCCTTGAAAAGGTTTACATCGTAAACGAAATGTACATTTAGCAAAATAAAAATAAACTATGGGGAAAGTCATTACAAGATATTTTATATAAGTATAAAAATTAAGGCCATTCTTGTGGCTGATGTTAAGGCCAGAAAGATATTGTGGCACTTGGTGTTCCTATCCAGTTAAAAATATTGTCCCAATTCCAGTCCGGAGTAAATCATACTGCCCATTCCAAATTTTTCTCTGCCGTCTATTTCTCAGGAGGACGATGCGCATATAGAAAAGAAAGATCATACTTCCATTGTATAAATGGAGGTAGGAGACTTCGTAGAACAAAGGCGGTTTGTACGTCGAAATAATTTCGGCCATAGGAAATGTTGTCACAAGAGCATCTGCTCCCGACTGCCGCTCTTGGCAATCTTCGCACCATGGGTAGGTTTTGGTGGTAGTAATTAATAGTTGCTAATATTGGCGGAATACTCGACCAGCTCTGTAGGTTGTCTCGGTGCGTGCCTAGGGCGGTGGGGGTCACCATGGCCACCGTTGTCGCGTCTCCCAAGATGACTTCTGAGCCAGAAGAAAGAAAAAAATCAATTTATTAAGGTGAGACCCAAGAGAGGAGTCATTACTAAATGTTTCTTCAACTACTTCTTTTGCGAACGAGTAATGAATTGGGGGAAAGTGGAACTACTAGCTCGCCTGAGTAGCACATGACATTTAGCTTACCTAGATGGTGCGTTCTTTGAGTTCAAGATTATGTGAGAAACCCGCTTCTGTTTAAATGTAATTAGATTTTCTTGCATAGGACTTATTTTATAAACGTTAAAAGCTCGTTTCTTCTCTGCGAGAACTTGACTGAGTTCTACGTTCTACCATAGATCAAAGGGTATTTTAATCGAATCATATAGACTTTTCTCCTGCTTGAGTAATGCTGATATTGTCACTTAAAAGAACGGAATCAACATCTTCATAGTTTTCAAGTAAGGTTACATCGTTCTGAAACTTATCTCAAACTATTAGATCCAGGAGCCAGCGTCTGGGAATATTTGTGGACATCCTGATCGGAAAATGATCACTTCCATTCATCGAGATCACTGGAGAGGCGTAGCGAGAGTGGCCGAAGATATTGTGAAATAAATTGCTGAGGTTGACCATTCGAAGCATTAAAATACGTCAGTTGATTGATAATTAGGAGCTTTCCTCCTATGTTGATTAATTTATTACAGGAAGTTTTCAATATGTTTACTTCTAGCATCAACAATCGACGGGCCCCACAGCGGATTGTAAGCTTTAAATATGACTTTGTAACTGCAGTATCAAATCTGGAAATTGTTTTAGTGCTCACTTTTCATCTAGTAGATATATATTTTAATTACACAGAAAATAATGGTAACACTTTCTTTCTCAAAATATTTTTATTCGCCAAATATATACATTTCGAGTGCAAAACACTCATTATCAATAGCTTACTGGATACTTACTTACTAGATATATATTACATACTGTTAAAGCCGGTGGTGAACACGCTACTGCTTGAAGGTCTGCCCTAAGTGGCAGTTCTTCAAAATTTACTCCTTCTCCATTCAAATTTTGGCAATACTTTTCATGGAATATCAAAAAACACATTCATTTTGATCTTTTAAACATATTTTTTTTAAATAAATGATTGTAAATACCTTTTTTATATATCACACACTTTTATCTTTATTGGTGACTATGACAGAAAATTTGTCGAAACTATAGTCACGAATAAAGATAAAAGTGTGTGATATATAAAAAAGGTATTTACAATCATTTATTTATAATAATGTATCACAAAGTAGATGCCTCCACAATTACAATTTTCTAAATCAATGAAAGCATTTTTGATTTAAGATTACAATGCTGTCATTATGTTTTTAGTCAAGTTTTTGGAAATTGTTTTAGTAAAATTTCTAAAATGCATTCTATTTAATTTAATTTTGATTTTAAGAACGTAATTTCTCTGTAGATACAAGATGACATCGCTACCAATTTGTCTCCAATAAAATGTTGGAAATTTTTTTGATGGTATATGAAAATTACATTTATTTAGAGCTAGTCTTGAATTTAAGAACGTATTAACGTAATGAATTTTGGAGGCGTTCACTTCGTAGTACATTTTTAATGAAAAACAGAAAAACGTTTAACTTTTTTATACTACTTTTTATTTTTATACAACACTTCGTGGCTAATTTCAAATTACACAGTAATCATTATCAAACCAAGTCTTAACGTATTTCCTTAGTTGATTGGCTTTTGAAAAGATTTTATCACCGAAAGTATTTTTGAGTTTTTAAATATCTGCCATTTTGATATTCAAATATCGCAAATTCTTTCGATGGAATATCAAAATTACATTAATTTTTAGTCAGTGTTGGGTTTGGGTAATGCCATCGTGTTTTTTTATTCAAGTTTGGGTAATTATTTTGGTGAAGTGTCAAAAATACGTTAATTTTGACTAAGTAATGAATTGAAATGATAATTCATATGTAGAATAATTTTTGACAATTTTTTAAATAACCGACAGCATTAATGATTTTTTTATGTTTAAGTTTTCAGTGCTGCCATGTTGATTTGATTTAAATTTTTGCAATTCTTTTCACAAAATCTTAAAAATACATCAATTTTAATTCATTCTTGAATGTTACTACGTAATATCTGAGTTGATTGATTTTTTTACGGAAAGCATTTTTTGAATTTTTAAAGCTCAATTTTAAATTTCATTCAAATTTCCTTAATTTTTCGATGGATTATCAAAAATGCCTTAATTTTAAGTAAATTTTGGATTTTAAAACGTAATTCCCATCTAGATTCAATTATTAAAAAAAAACTAAATCAACGAAAGCCTTTTTAATTTTTTGTAGTTCAAGTTTGCAGAGCTTTCGTTTTGGCCAATTTTTTGACGGAATCTTAAACGTGCGTTCATTTAGATTTAGTTTTGGATTTTTGAACCTTACCTTATTTGTGTATATTAATTTTTTACAATATTTGAAATCAACAAAAGCATTTTTGATTTATTAAAGGTTTTGCTTTCATTCAATTTCTGCCAATTGTTTGTATGTAATATTAAAACTGCGTTTATTTTGATTTAGTTCTAAAATTTCGGACGTAATTCTTCTGTAGGTGAATTTTTTACAATTTTTTTTAAATCAACGAAAGCATTTTGATTTTTTTAAGCCCAAGTTCACAGTGTTGCTAACTTGTTTTTAATTTAAGTTTCGGCGATTATTTTTGTGAAATGCGTTTATTTTAACTTAAGAATATTCTCACTAATACTTTTACTACCAACATGTTATTTAGGTAAATACTTCATGGCAGCACTTGTTTATAAAACCTTGTTTTTGAAAGATTAAACTATTAAACATGATTTATGCATTACATACCATATAAATGTGAACTATATTACTATAAATTACTGTAAGATTTAACAATACCTACTTTCTGTCCAATGGGTTGTATATTTATAAAAATATTCAACAACATTTAAAATAATAATTAAAGTATCATACGCAAAGTATCTCTTTATAAATATGATGGGACTTTCGGTCGGACTAAAATTTACATGCAATAAAACTCTTTTTAAATTAATTTATTTGTAGTTTTATAACGAAAATTATTGTAATAATAACATAAGTAATAAGAAACAAATACAAGAAAGTTATTTTATTCAAATGAAAATGATAATTTAAAATTATAGGCTATTGGAGATTAACCTTTGTCATTCTCGCAAAGAGATTTAAATGGAATTCACAATAAATAAAAATACTTGTAACTATTTTTTTAATATCAGCTGCTGAACTATCCGGATGGACGCAAAGTACATGTAAATACTATAAAGTAATGCATACGTTGTATTAGATTACCTACGGTGCTGCGTATTACGTTACCTTTGATGTTTGTTCTCGGAATCTTTAAAACCACTATATTTTGTGCTCGATATGTTTTCATCTCATCTCTGGCAATAAGGTTTATTCCATAACAGAAATTCCTTCCCTACATTAATCTGGTCTTATTGGAAAAATATTAATCTTTGTTGGAGTAAATATTACTATATTTAAGATTACTTTTTACACGCCGGTGGTGGCGCATCGGTTACGGCCCCGAACTGACGTGCAGCAACGTTGATTCGGGTCAGTAGTCGGATGGGTGACCGGTACCATTCACCACTGGGATACAATTAATGGTGCTTTAGGGTGACGGGGGCGATCCTTTAAAGTAACAAGCTCATTTACACACACACACAAATGACACATGGCGGAAGGACCACGTGGTCGATAGCCTAACACTACTACTACTACTATTTTCTTAACTATTTTAAATCAATTGTAATAAAAGTGATTCTTATTCCTTGATATGCATTTTCGGCTGAACCATTATCTACAATACTAGCAGCAAAAATATAACTAACGTTATTCAGATAGTATTCATTAATAATTATAATTAAGAAAATCGATTGATTTTAATTGTAGTTTGTAATTTCTCCATAATATTAAGAGTAGGAAGATTATTCTATTGCCTCTACGAAGTACTGTTAATACTATAATTAGTTCTTTTAGATGATTAACATAGAAAATTATCTGAGTATTTATTAATACAAAATTTAGATAAGAATTTAAATACCTAATATTATTATTATTCCAATGTATACTACGAAAAATGATTTTGTTCAATAATATAATACACTGTTTATTCTTTACATTTATAAAGAATCAATACATAAGGACAAATATTTATTAGAAGGTTAATTAAAAACATAAAAATGTTTCACCACGGGTTAAATGAGAATTGAATTCATCGTACACATATTTATTATGAATATTACTGTAATTATAACGCAATCTACATACTTTCCAGGTTTATTGTGAGGTTAAGGAAATATTAATGAGTTTGTTATTATTGTTTTTTAAGGTAGGAGAGTGGACTACAACATTGAATTAAAATCAGCAAATTTATGAGGCTTGGGATGAAATTATTTCATATATATCGTTATATAGGTTTGTGTTGTTTGTTTTAGTTGCTGTGTATAATATTCGTGAATTTTAAATTTACAATCATCAATTAGTATTTGTGAAAGAGGACCAAATACCACTAAAATCATTGTTAATAAAAAATGTTTTCCTATAATGGATTCTGTGATGTAAAAATTTCAGCGATAAATGCACTTACCGGATTACCCACAACTAATCCCTAGTTTTTCGAAAAAAAACGATCGTTAAATTTAAAATAATTTTGTTTTAAATATACTTTTAAGAATAATAGGATGTCAGTTATATAAACAGGATTAATACCATTAGAGGTAAGCATCACTTTTATTACATAGATTATCTCACTTACTGGTTTGCAAAAAAGGCTAAAGAGGCAAAGAGAAGATGAACTAACGAAAAGTGTCAAGAGATGGAAGAACTTCAAAGAAAGCACGACATCCACAACATGCACAAAAAGATCAAAGAGCTAACACGTAAATATAAAAAGAAACAATTTGGCGTATTAGTAGATAGAACAAGAAATGAATTATAGACAAAACAATTCAATTAAATTCGCGAAAATTTATATTAAACGGACAACTCACGGATAAAGCAATACATAATAAAGCAAGTTTGGATGACTCAGAAGGGCCACCAATACTGAAGAGTGAATTAATAAAAGCCCTTGAACAAACTAAAGATGAAAAAGCAACTGGAGATTATGAACTTCCAGCTGAATTTCTGAAGACTATCAACGAAGAAAATATCAATTTAATGCCAAATCTTTATAATAACATCTATAACACCGGCTACTTAGAATGTGAGCATGTGGTAGGCTCAAATCTACAAATATAACTCTTCTTAAAAAGCAAATGCCCAAAAGTGCAAGGAATACAGACTTTAAGGCTAAATAAGCCACATCCTGAAAGTATTCAGGAGAATAATTTATTTTAGAATAAAAAACTAAATTAGAACAGAATCTAAATAACGCCCAGTTTGGTTTTAGATGTGGTGGAATCAGAAACCCATCTTTGCGATGTAAGTCCTAATCCAGAAATATTTGGTTCAGCAAAAAAAATCCAATGGACATTTTATTGATTATCAAAAGGTGTTTGACAATGTCAAACATAATAAACTAATAATGCAAATAAAAGCAAAGATATTCAAATAATCGAAAACCTTTACGGGAAACAAACGGCAAAGATTAAACTTAAAATAATATCGATAGGAGTCAGCCAGGGCTGTATTCTCTTGTTCCTATTGTTTAACTTATATTCTGAACACACCTTCGAAGAAGCCCTAGAGACTTGCAATAACGGTATTAAAATAAACGTTGCACGAATCAGTAATTTCCCTTATGCTTACGATACGGTTATGCCCGAGGACAACATAGAAGACCTACACATAATATTGGACAAGGTAAACATGGTGAGCGAAGAATTTGGACTCTAAATTAACAGAAACAAAACAAAATTTGTGATTGAGAGGTGAAACTCCTGCTATGTTCCATTTCTTTATTATCAGGTAACTGACACGTGTCCCGGTCCTTGAGGATCATTATTAAAGTCAAAAACACGTATCAGACACCTGAAAATAAAGAAATGGAACTTAACAAAAGTTTTACTTCTTCCAATTGGAAACTTTGGTTCCATCAAGAGAGTAGCAGAACAAGTATCGATTATATTAAAAAATTATGATAGTAATCAAGAGAGATATCCAAAACGAAAACCTAACCATAGAAACGGAATCAGTGGAATGAGTACATCGCTTTAAATACTTGGAAACACATTGAACGATATGTGGGATTCCAATGTAGGGATCAAGACTCGAATCGAGATAGAAAAATCACCATTTATTAAAATGAAAAGTTTGTTATATGATCACAACCTGAGTCTAAGTACCCGATGGCGGGCAACAAAATGTTACGTGCTATCTACATTACTGTATGCAATGGAGGGGTGGACGCTAAAAATATCAGCAATAAAATGTACTAAAAACGATCAAAGAACTGGAATTACTAACAACAATAAAGAAGCAGTCTATTTAAGGCACGTACTACGTAACGAAAAGTATGCATTGCTATAGCTAATAGTAGAAGGCAATATTGAAGGTAGAAGAAGCATTAGATGGAAAAAAAATGCGCGAATGGTTTTAAGTACTCAAAGCTGCAGCATTAATTCATATAGCGCAAAATAGAGAAGTATATCAAATGATGGCCGCAAACCTTTGATAAGAGACGCCACAGAAAAGAGAAAGAAGAAAAAGTTGTTGGAAACATGTTCGTTACGTCGAGCTATTAGGTAAAATTCTAGAATTTTGAAAATTTTGTCTATTAAATATGTAATATGATTGACGACTTATTTGGAAACAAAGTTGATCAATTCTAAAATACATTCTACTAATTAATGGTTTTGATAATTTTCTACAAGATAACTCATAAGTGATTTAATGGGATTCTTATGAAGTTTAATATCTCCATATAATATTATCTGACCATGTTGTTTTAAATTATTTCTGGAGTTTCGTTGTTTCATTTTTACTATTTTGAAATTATTATTTTGAAAAAATGAAAAGAAATAGCGATAACTATATTGCCTCTACCGGCTTTGGTATATGTAATGTTATTTGTGACATCTTCTAGATGTTCTTCGCAACTTTGATTTCTTGTTTTTGTTTACAGGCAGGATATTACTCGTAATACTGAATTTTAATTGGCATTGATTCTCTGAAATATTTTTTTTAGTTGTAATGAAGAATATTTATGTATCAACCATTAGTTTCTAGATATCTAGTTTGGCAATAACTGGTTTTATTTTATATTGAAAACCCTTTTATTATATGATAATTTGGTTTCATTTTCAATCACGTAGATGCTAGATTGATGAAACTATCTTAGAACCTTGGTGTAGTTGATTTATTGCCAATAAAGGGTTTTCCAATAGAGACTTCCGAATTTTGACAGTTGACAGCGTCCACATTGTTGAAGCTGCATCTGGCGAATTGGCTGTCATTCATATAGTTTGTTCTGCCAAATCGCCATTAACGGATATAGGGTTCAACAACAGGTGTAAATGATAAAATTGTTTTATCAAAATGTTCGCTATAATCGTCCTACTGAGAAGATTATTTGCAGGGTGGTTGATTAATTTGAATCCACTGGTTCAGTAAACCCCACTCGTACATCGGCGAAATTCAATATCTGTGTAGGAAAATCCTAGGCAGTCGATTTCAAGTCGCAAACCATAACTTGGTGAATTTTGCATCGCGACTTGGGCCTGCACCTGTACAATATTCAACTGACTCAGGAGCTGAAGGTAAACAACCACAACGTGTGTTTGGTGAATGGGCTCTGAAGCAGTTGGAAACTAGCCTAATTTTCATCAAAAAATCATCTTTATCCCATTTCCGAATGAATGGTTAAGTCGAATTTGGTAAGATACCAATCCACACGAGATCTAAAAGCGCCCAATGTATCCCGAAAAAGTCACTGTTTGATGTGAATTTTCGGCAGCGTCTCGATCCATATTTCTTTTGGAGCGACGTTGGCCAGGCCATCACCGTCAACAGGTCAATGATTACCAACTTCTTTTGCCCTAAATTGGATGATATGAACACCAACGACAAGTGGTTTCAACAGGACGGAGCTACGTGCCACACAGCTCATTCCACATTGGACATTCTGCAAGTGCGATTTGAGGTTAAGGTCATCTCACCTGGAGGTGATGTGAACTGGCTACCGACATCGTGCGACTTAACCCCGTTAGACTTTTCCTTGTAAGTTTTCCTCAAGTTGCAGATCCATGCGTATAAGACACAAACCACAGTGTTAACTTTGAGGGCTTAGCATAACCCATGTCATCGGTCAAATTCAGTCTGACTTATGCTTCATCAAAAATTCGGACATATCCGAATGAGCAAAGCCGCGGCGGATATTTGCATGATCTTATAGTTGTATTTCATACACCTTATAAGCCTTTCAAACCAATAAATTTTTTTGATGATATCGCGCACACACACATTGTTTTGTTTAAATTTAAAGATAGGAAGCGATTAATGAAAGACCCTGTAGGTGGAGTAGGCTTGTATTCACTTGATGAGATCTGCTTTAGTTTCTGATTTTGAACCAGGTACATTATATGAATTATTATGTTGATTTTGTATCTGATTAGTTTTAGACAAGTAAAGACAAAAATTTCACAGTCTAGATCTCTAGAAATATATGCTATTTTACGAATTTCTGTGCTAATTACAGATAAATTAGTAAGTTGTAAACTATTGCGGCTGTAAGATGATTTTAAAATATATTTATCTATAGAAAGACCCCGAGTTTCATCATTACTAAGCCAGTGTTCACACATGCGAATGTGTATAACAATTACTTTATTAGAGGTTTTACTTCGTGAAATTCTATTATACAGCGTGTGCGAAAACTCGCGTGCAAGCTTCACGACGCAGAGTGGGCCAAAGCGTGAAAAAACCTGGTCAAAATATGAAGATGTGTAAGAATATTCCTCAAATTGTTTCGCTGATGGTTTTTGGGGTCGCTGATTACGAATTTGATGTCAAAAATTCAAAATTCAAAATGGCGTATCCAATATGACGAATCAAATATTCATGAACCTTTACATAGATAGTAAATGTCCATATTGATCCTCCAAAACGGACACATTAAGGTTTTCGGTAAATGTTATGCTCTAAATAGAAGAAATAGTGTGAAATATATTTTATAGACTCCGAAAACATATTTAAATCGCAATCGTATTCGGCATCACCTTCTTTCAGTTGATCATCTCTTTCATTATATTTCTTGATATTTTCATTTGAAGGTGGTACAAGTAATAATTCAGCAACTTTCGGTGGTAATTGTTTGCCATCATCTGGTTTTGAGGGTTGCAGGGAAGAAATGAGTGGGTCGGACGGACGATTTGAAGAGACGGTTGAATATATTGTCATTGTTTTTACGCGAGAACATTTATTCTTTAATCAAAGCTTTCTGCCCTTATATAACTGATAATGGAAGCGGCGAAGCTTTGATGATGGCGTAACCGTGAATTAACACAATGTGTTCGGAAGTCGGCATGGGATACCACGAGTACAATTCAACATAACGCTTAGCACCACCGAGACTATAATTTTTGAATTTCTTAATATTGATGGCACACCCGATCGACATCGCTTGTAACAAAACGTTGCTCATCGCCATCATGTTTTCATCAATACCCAATATTTTCACAGTTACTGGCACGTTTCCAAAAAAAAAGAAAACGTCTATCCGTTTTACCGTCATTCAAGGAACCAAAACCAGGTTTTGTAACATCAAGATGTTGAGAAAAATGTTTTATGATTTATGACGTGTTCTTTTTGCTCTGCAGAGCGGGATTGCCATTTTTTACTTTTTTCGTCACCGTCGGATTTATATGCTACATGCAGAAATCACTCCATGAATCGAATGCATGCATGCAATTACGAATTCCCGAAACAAAAGTACTTTTCATTGTTTTGTATACTCGCAAATGCATCCATGTTGTCGAAATCTTTGGATGTTGCAGTGGAAATGTATCATCGCTGAAAGAATGCAGTTTCCGTAGCAGCATATTGTACTTAACTGTCTACCTTAAAAAAAATAAATTATAGTTTGGCCATCAAGAACAGTTTGAAAAGAAACGAGTGATTTGATTTGATTTTCGATGTGAAGACGCTCGGAACGTCCATTTTCAGAGGTGTCCTCCAAAAATTACAATCGAATATACCTACAAAATCGCATAGAGGACGGTTTTAGGTTTATCCAAATGTCTACTTCAACATCATTACAGTCCACGGCACAAAGTTTTACTGGAACCAGTGACGTGAACAATACGTGCGCATGAGTTTTGTTTTCTTCGGCGAATTTTTGTTTGTACTCTTTACCCGAATTTCAATCGAACCCCCACTTAGCAATTAATTTAAAATATGTGGCTAGAGTAGGTTTAATTACATCTTTAACTACCTCAACCAGACGCTCACAAGTGTGATTCAGCAATGTTTGTAGCGGTTGTCTCCGTCACGGTGATTTCTGACAATGGTTTTTAAGCCGCCAATATTTTGGAGTATGATAGATAAATTTACTCACCACGGCTTTCGTTATTTATCTTTCGCATTTAAAAATATAAATATTTTGACATTTTACTATCAAGTTTAAAGCAAAATCGGCAGATATCTTTCTTAGTTTCGTTTTTTGTGCATGTTGGTAATACTTTAGAAATTTAGACGGACAGTGAATTTGAAATTATCACTCTTACAACCGCTGAGGTTTGTGGGGCACCCCATGACCGATGACTTAACTGTGCATTGAGCTTCCGTTCTGAGGTGCTTCGTTCGATCGCTGGCGTTGTCGAAATCACACTACAGACTTCGACCAGAAATATGTGAGTAATTGACATTAATAAACTAATTATTAGATAAACATTTTATTAGTCTTCGTCTGAAATTCCAATAATGCTTACCACAAATGTTATGGTCTTCTTCATTAACAATGGTCGCAAAAAACGTCCTTGACTTCGTTTACACTTTTCCTAGCAACAATTTCAACTCCTTTTCCTTTTGCGCGGTCAATTGAAGAGGACCGTTACAGATAATTTGGCAGTCACTGCTGCAATTTGGTTATTTGTATCTTGCCCCCAAGAATCCTTTACATATTCAAATATGTCGTAATGCGTATAACATATTGATTTGGATGCAAAAAATTAAATTATTGCATGAACAAATTAAACATTACAAAATCGAAAAAAAATGTCATTTGAAATACAGAAATTAATTTAAAAGAAAAGCGAAATTTATCGAGATATATTCAATACATTCGTGTGTATATGTTTTAAGGTACCTATCGGACAGCAGAATTCCGAATTATGATTGTAGAACACTAGCAATTGCAGCTTTCAAAACGGCCACTTTTCATTGTTTACGGTTAGCTTGGCAAACTTTTTATTTAATTTTGGCCATGTATTTTCAGCTACTGTGCATCGTATTGTTCGCCAAATAAAAATAAGACAAAAATCTCATTATGAGAAAAAACGAGGTTATATAGAAGATTGAGAGAAAGTGGACGTATAACATCAATAAGACAGAGTACAGGACCACCACGAACTGGACGCATACCTAATCTAAAGCAAACAATTCTAAATGCTGCCACTGAAAATCCTTGCAGTAGTACTAGAGAAATTGCAAGGTGAATATATCAAAATGCAATCTTAAATTATTGGAAACTGTAAATAAACAATCACTATTATCTGTGACTTGAACAACAGAGTTGAAATTTAATGAAATATATTAAAATTGGATTGTAATGAATCTAAACCGATGTAGTCATTGTACCCAAACAAAAATCACAATCGGTCGAAAATTTAAATTCTAATAATTATGATGATTGGAAACAGTAGTAAAAATAATGGCATTATATTTGTGGAAGAAAAAAGAGTTTGGATTCATGTCGATGTAGACTTGAAAACTATCTTAAAAGACAAAATACCAAACGAAACATTCGTCATCGAAACAATCGAGAGAACGAGCAAGCTATATAAATGTTTTAAAGTTGGGATTCAAGAACGATGTAGTAGTATATTTAATCATCCAAATGTATGGCCCACTGGAATTAAAATAACACCATTTCGTGTATTTCTAAAATCAGCACGAAACCGATATAAAAAACCTTACATTAGCAGATACAGAAACGGAAATTTTCCAACTAGAAACTTTAAATAAATATAGAACTTACGACTTCTGCTATAATATGTTAAACTGAAACATGGTGTAACAAAAACAATGTACATATAATAAACATAAAGGGATATAAGACAGCTACATACTATTTCAGACCTTAACGTGAAGGGAGTGGAGTCATAATATTAGTCGAACAAAACCTGTAAGAAACAAAACTATATAAAACAACTATATATCGAATTGAAGGATGTGGTTGTTCAATCAAGATAAACAATATCAAAATATGTATTATATCCACAGGGTGTTCAATCTAAGTGAAGACATTGAAATATCTCGAAAACTACACATCGAATAAAATAAAATTTGTTCGCCTCGGAGGGAGACATCTAATGATATGAAACTCGACTCACTACCCTCAACCCCCTAGGGGGTAGGGGGTGAGAAATAGAAAAGTTATATAGGAACACCCATTTTTTGTACGGATTTGAATACTCCAGGAAAATATAAGAAAGTTTTATCTGATTTTTTTTTGTATTCAAATGTTTTTATTCGATTTGTAATTTTCGAGATATTTCAATGTCTTCATTTAAATTGAACACCCTGTATATCTCTGCATTTGGTTACTTTCAATCTTTGAAGAACGCTACTAACAACACTTGACAAAAGCAAAAATAGCCTTGAACATTATTTTTACACATTAAAAGAAGTGGATCAACGTTAAGTTCTTCCAACTCCATGATTATTTTATTAGCAACTTTCGTAAAATAAATATTAAAATCATTTACAGTAAGTTTACAGTCCTTCTCTGGAAATACCGAATTGGTTATTACTTTGATAATATTCCACTTTGCTGAAATTTTGTTATTTAAATTTTGAATATATTTACCATTTGCTTTAATTTACACAGTTTTTAAAGCTGATATAATTATTTTTTAATGTTTTGCAATATTGGACATTGTTGCGGGTTATATGCAGCAGATATTAGTTGTAATGTTTTCCTCGTTTCTTTGAATACCTCGGTGAATCAATGAATTTTCGGTTTAGTATTATTTGGCCGAATAACTGATTTCTCGGGGAACGCAATATTGAAATTTTACAAAATTATCTCTAAAAATTGGGCACACTAGTATTAGCAAGATGAGTTTAAAATATTCCATGATTCAATTTATTACAATTGATCCTTTAAACTAAAAAGAAACTAATAATATTCATAATGTTAAGTCACTTAATTTTTCCAAACGTTTTTACTTATCTAAAAAATGCATCGGATAAGATTACAAATTAAGAGTGTTTTAGTGGAATTATAGATAAAAATTCGTTATATGTTATCATAACACTTCAATAGTATTATTAATTACTAATAAGTATGCAGTATATTGTACGTTTGCGAAATATGCCTATATGCAAAAGGTTTTCGCAGTTTGCGAGGGAAATTCTAACTTGTCCGGCTAAGTATTCCAGAAGATTTACTAATCGTCTTCGAGACACGTATTCATGAGGTTAGATAGAAGATTAAGAAAACGTCGACGTGTAATACCAATAACATAGGATGTAGGGTGACCACAAATCAACGTATCTCGAGCAAGCAATTCTAAATACTGCCACTGAAAATCCTTACAGCAGTACTAAAGGAATTGCAAGATTACTTGCAAAAGCAATAAGACATTTCACCAAGTTTTAAAAGCTGATAAGGCAACTATTACTAGAGATGAAATATTTAACAGTCGCGAATAGGCACATGAAAATCCCTATAATAAACGACCTGGTCATCATTATCGTTTTTTACTGAAAGTTTGGCTGGGAATAATTGAAACAAGAATGATTGGACCACATATCTTACCCAATAAATTAAATACATATCATTTTCTTAATGAAATACTTCCTGATTTATTTGAGGATATAACACTGGGTATGTCGTAGAAGTCAGAAGATGGTTATGCGATAAATACCATTAGCAGTAGATTGATTGTGGTAGACCCATTGTAGAATTTAAGATCTAAATATTCTAGATGTTTTTATAGGGGTTTTTCAAAAAGCATAGTTTATCAAACGCCACTAGAAACTATTAGAGAGTTAGAACAAACAAAATTGAAATGTAATTCACAATATTCAAAATTCCATTCCACTAAGAGCTGCTGCATGTATTGAAACAAATGGCGATCACTTTAAACATTTACATTAGTATTAGTTAGTTTCTTGCTGTAATTTAATGAATTACTTATTTCAAATAAAGTAGTCTAATAGAAGATGCTGCTTGATATTTGTGTTTATAAAATACAGGGTTGTCAAGTTTACATTTTTTAAATTGTTATGCTGAGAAGTAACCGTGTGTCTACGAACTTTTTTTGAGAGTGAATTTTTGCACACGCTATATAATAGAATTTTTCCAAGTAAAACCCTCTCAATCCAATACAAAATTATACATTTTTATATAATAATAATAATAATAATAATCATTTATTGACGGATATAACCATTGTACAAAGTGATAATATAAAATTAAAATATATAGATAGATTTAAAAAAATACATATAAATACAAAGATGTAAAACTAAAACTAAATAGAAAGCAGAAGTGTATTAAATAATATTAAACAATACTAATGACAAAACTTCAAAGATTTAATGGTCTTCAGAAAAGCAGGTAAAGAATTACAAAATAAGTCAAACCTATTAAAAGTAGATAGCCTATTGCATGTGCGCATAAACCGATTGATAGGACTATTATACCCATATTTTGTCCTAAGAAAAGGCATACGAAAAATAGGCATATGACGGCTACGACGATTGTCAGATTTGATGTAGAAACACAGCATAGACAGAATAACAGAACATTGTATCTCACCATTTATAACTTTATACAAAATTGACATATCTGCATATACTCTTCTACAACATAAATGATCAATATGTAAAATATTAATTATAAATTCACTATCCACGTTTGAGTCAAAACTTAACCTAAAATACATGAATTTAATAAACGCATTTTGAATATTTTCTATTTGGTTAATATATTTTAATTGATAAGGCGACCAAACACTAGAGGCATACTCGAGGTGCAAGCGAACATATGCAAAATATACAATTTTAATAGAAGAAACTGATAAGTCTCTGGACATACGCTTAACAAAACCTAACATTTTAGCAGCTCGGTTACAAATATAGTTAATCAAAACTCAATTTATTATTTAACCAGACTCCGAGATCTTTGAATATGTCGACTTTAACAATAACTGCATTATTAATACAATAATCAAAATGGTGAACATGTTTCTTCCTAGAGAAAGTCATAAATTTACATTTATCAATGTTAAAATTAAGTCTATTAACACAGCACCAATTTGCTACAGAGGAGATATCGCTTTGAAGAAGTCTACAATCTTTAATATTACGTATTTCTTTGAAAATCTTCAAATCATCCGCAAATAGCAGAAAATTTGAGTTGTTAATAGCATGTGATATGTCATTTATAAACAGAAGGAATAATAAAGGACCACAATGCGACCCTTGCGGTACACCTGAAGGAACATGAAATATTTTGGATAGATGATTATTAATTTTTACACATTGAGAACGACCACTTAAGAAGTTTTGAAACCATGCAATAATGGATTGACTAAAACCATACGATTGTAATTTGGATATTAGTTTAACATGACATACCCTGTCAAAAGCCTTGGGAATATCCATGTAGACTGTATCCATCGAGGAATTATTTTCCAAGGCATTGATGGCATTCGAATGAAAAATTAACAAATTTGTAGTTGTGGACCTACCAGATCGGAAACCATGTTGTTCATCTATTATCATTTGGCGAGTCATCCAATCCAGTTTAACATATATTAGCTTATCAAACAGCTTAGGTATAGTAGACTGAATGGTTACTCCTCTATAATTACTAATATCTTTTTTATTGCCAGATTTAAATATAGGAATTACATAACTCCGTTTCCAAACAACAGGAAAAACACTTTTGTCAAGAGAGTAATTAAAAATAAAAAACAATGGTGTAGTCAACGAACAAATGCAGTTTTTAATAACATTAGATGGTATGCCATCAGGGCCTGGATTATTGCACGGTTTCAGTGAATTGATTGCGTTAAAAATTTCGATTTTAGAAATATTCCAAGGAATGTCGACGATAACATTACTTTTATTAAATACAGGCTTGTCATAAGAATAAACCGATGAGAAAAATTTTGCGAAAAGATTAGCACATTCCTTACAAAATCCCAAAATCTTTTAGGATTCGATGAAATTTTAGTGTTAATAGATTCAATATAATTGTTATATAAATTGTGTTTTAAATGATCACATAGTGTACGTGGCTGTTTAAAATGAGCGTAATTATCAGAAGTTTGAAACCTCTTATATCGTTTATGAGCCAATTTTTTATCATTAACTAATTTAATAAGTTCTTTACTATACCAACAAGGATATTTTGAGCACTTCATTCGTTTAATTGATGTAAACAGTGTCACAGCATTATACAAAACATCATAGAATAACTCAACCATAAGATCGATATCATTGACGTTTAATACATTGATCCAATCAATTGACGCAAGATGCTGGTTCAAAGACAAATAATCTGTACTTAAGAAATTATAGACATACCCATCATAACTAATAGACCTAATGTTATCAGTGAAATTTGTTGAAATGCAATAAGGAATATGATGGTGGGTTATAGGGAAAATTGTATCTATTGCTTTTGAAACAGAAAAATTAATATTTGCAAAAAATAGATCTAAAAATGTATTATTTTCATTAGGAATATGACACAGTTGTTTAAGATTATGATAACTAAAATAGGAAACTAGTAAATTTGCTGGTTCAGGATTAGAATTGACATAAACAAGACCAAAGTCATCATTAGCCCAGTATGCCGACGGTATATTAAAATCGCCGCACAAAAGAAGTTTTAAATTTTTATAATTATTTGCAATATCATCCACAGTTTTACATATAAATTCATATTTATCAATCGAGGAGTTAGGTGGAACATAAATCGCACCAACTATTAGTTTAATGGATCCAATCTGAACGTGTATAAACAATTGCTCAACTATATTATTAACAACATTAATATATTCGCATTAAAAAACTATTACAAACGGCAATCAGCACCCCGCCTCCGCGAGACTTATTGCTAGTACGAGGATTTCGATCTTCCCTAAATATAATGTAATCCTTTATTTTAAATTCAGAACTAAGAATATCGTCGCTTACCCAAGTATCAACTATTATGATAATATCGTACACGCAAGAATTAACATTAAGCTTTAAGTCGTGTATTTTGGTACGTATACCGCCGGCATTCTGAAAAAAAGATATTTAGTTTTTTGACTGATAACGCCAGATTATCATTAGTTATGATTTTATCATTGCTTTCTCAGTGTAGAAACATTCTGAAAAATTCATTTTTTTTGCTTTTCCATGCCTGTCTCAAAATCGTAACTGAAATTGATAAAAAATATTATTATTGATACAATGTTTTGCAAAATAATACGAGAATGTTTTAGGAGTAATTTAACTTTCAAAAGTCAAGGCTGCTTAAATTTCTATCCTAATCGAAATGTTTTGATTGGAATAGCAGCGTTGACTTTTAAAAGGACAACTAACTCTTTCCCTCATTTAATGTAATAATCAGACACATTTCAGCATAGTTGTAGAAAAATTAATTCCTAAAATAAAATAGTCCATTTATATGCCTTGTACTATTATAACTGATTCTTTAATTCGAATAAATATTAAAAACTCACCATGCATAAAATATGAGTGTACCTGAGATAATCTCACTACAGAACGTATGCAAATATCGCGTCGAAACGTGAACCAATAAAAAAAAAAGGAATCATTTCAATAAAAACACCCCGCTTTTTATTCTTATTTTAACGTGTCGCGCCGCACCGAATCAATAACGCCATCCGATATTCCATTAAAACGTTATTCCATCCGAACCTGAAAAGTCAATAGATGGGCAAGTACAGGTGCGTGTAATATGTAATTTTCGAGTTTAATCGCCCAGAAAAGTAGCCGAGGCGTTTCTTGTACCACAATGGGTGGAAAATTTGGGCGGCGGAATTAGCGGCGCTTGTGACTAGTACCGACACAACGGCCAGAATAATAACAGTATTTTCTACATAGGTGACCAATTCTTGGAGACTCCGGCTCCTCACTGTCTACAAATAGGAAATTACGAGACGGGGATCATCCCCGGAATATTCGGGCTTAGTTGGAATTAAATGACGTCGGCCCGTTCTAAAGGTGTTTTTTTTAAACAGCCCTTACCTGCAATACGCAAAGGATACCTCTAGTTCAATGAAATTCACCAGGTAGTAATCGCCATTGTGATTAGATCTCATACTTGAATGTTCGAACAACAAGAGGCACATTTTGTGCTCTAATGAGCGCAGAGTTTTTTTAATCCCCCGGATTAATGTTATAACGATCTAATGGTGAATACACGACAACAAGCGGAATCACTCCTGTTTATTTATATATCTAAAAGGATTGCGCCAATTAGTGTTGTAAACGATTCAAATCTGTGCAAATAGGGAGAGGGTGGCGACCAGCAAAATAGAGTTAGCCGTGACGTGATCAGCAAACTGATAACGTTAATGATGGACCATTAGCTAAAAGAGTTTCCCTCTATTATACACAGGAGCCGACTCCTCGTCGCATAAAGAAAATGATCAAATAAACGATTTCGGGGGCGATTAGTCCCTTAATTAAATTGAAGGATCAAAAATGGTGCGCGTACGCTCGCAATTAGAATAAGTAAATTAAGGACATCAAACGGTTGAGCGGAGGTAGCTACTTGTTCGTTCGCATCGGTTCGCATTTTCTGTAATTAATTTACGTTTAAAAGGTAAATGAAACGAACTTGTGAAATTTCGTTAAAATATCACCCGCAGAAAATGCGAACGGTAATTTATAAAATTACAATGGTGTTAAATTCAATTAGTTTAAAATCTCGAGTTTTAAGTATTATTTTATCAAATACTAACAGCACAAAGAATAAATTAATGATTATAACAAAACTAAGCAACTTAAGTTTGCATGTCTATTTGAA
Source organism: Ontholestes murinus (assembly GCA_963969525.1). Taxonomy (NCBI): domain Eukaryota; kingdom Metazoa; phylum Arthropoda; class Insecta; order Coleoptera; family Staphylinidae; genus Ontholestes; species Ontholestes murinus. Next base: position 66,062,691 of record OZ018388.1, read on the forward strand.
TGCTAACGAAATTGTTGGGGAAATCGTTCGTTTTGAAATTACCGTCGCTATTAGAAAAGCTAATCAGTGTAACAAATAAAGATACATATTGAGTAATGTGTTTTACAAATAAAAAATAATGTATAACGAAGTAGAAGCCTCCACCTTTAACAGTTTAATGTGTTTTAGTTCATGATATAATTGACCATGTAGAGTCTACTATGGGTTACATAGATATAGAGTTAGAAAAAATTCAGCTAAATCCATTCTATTGAGCTGAATTTATTTCTAGATTTTGCCTTCGAATAAAAGTAAAAAGAGTTTATTATGTATTAGTATTCCCATGTAGTTTGTGCTTTTCTCATGCACTGTTGTTTTGTTTTGTGGAAGTGATAAATTGGAGGAGTGACGAGTTTGGATTATATCACTATTTCTTTTGAAGCTATCTAAATTGTCAAACATAAAAATTGCCATATTATAAAGGTACAAAGAGTATATTGTCATAATTTTTAAAATTTCGAATAGAGGTTTGCAGTGCTCTGACCATGGTTTATTTGCTAATTGTCTAATTATTTCTTTTGTCCTGTGAAAAGATCGTTCGTGTACCTTGATGATCCCCATGTAATAATTGCATACTCTAGATGCGATTTTGCATGTCCATTATAGAATTTTAATAGACAATCTTTACTTACAACTTTTTTTAATTGTACAATGGAGTAGTGAGCAGGGTTGAGTTTTTTTCGTAAGGTAATTTACATGTTCGACCCATCTTAAATTACTGTCAAGTACGACACCAAGAAATTTTGATTCGTTCACAACTGGAATTGACATTTTTCCGCACTTTACTAATATGCTTCTTGCATTAAGAGTATTGGTTTTAGGTGAAAATTGAATGATTACTGTTTTTTGGGTTGATTTCCAGTTTCTTTTCATTGCGCCAATTTTCCATATTTTACGTTATTTGGTTACATAGAGAGGCTACTTCAGTTGCAGTAGAACTTTTTAAAATGCTATTCATGTCGTCGGCATATTGAATTAATTTTATATTTTTTTGCATTTTCAATTATTTGAAATAGGTCATTACAGAATATAATAAATAATAGTGATGAAAGAATTCCCCCTTGAGGTACGCCGATTGTAATTGTGCGTAATTTTGATTAAAAGTGTTAATTAATTCTTATAACTTCGGTATACTGACTACGCGCCGTTAGATATGATGTTATCCATTCTTTGACAGGACCATTTAACCCATAGTTTTCTAACTTTCTTAATAATATATTGTGATCAATTATATCGAAAGCCCTTGTCAAATCAAATAAAATAGCTACTACAAAATTCCCTTTATCTAGTGCTTCTGTAGTGTACATATGTAGTCAAATTGTAACCTGTGGTGATAACTTTGTGATTCAATCGACGCCATTTTGATTTGAGTATAGCTATTGAAGTTATTACGAGTGGAATGTAATAATCTATTATTTCGAATTAATATTTCGTGCAACTTCTTACATATAAAAATATTTGTTAATTTACAACAGTTTTCTGCAAAATCTTCTGTTTGCGTTGAGAAAAATGATGATCCAATCGACGCCATTTTGTTTTGGTTATAACTACAAAAAATTTTGTTAGTAGAATCAAAAGATCTATTATTTAGAGTTAATCTCTATTGTTTTTTGTTTTCATACATCATAATAATTGTTAAATTTACAAAAAAAAATTCTGTAAAATTTTCAGTTTGCGTTGAAAAAGATAAGAATTCAATCTAGATCTATTATTTTAAATTCAAATTCAACTTTATTTACAAAAAATAGTGAAATACATAGACAATAGCTAAAAAGAACACTAAAATGAAAACGTCACTTACCAAAAATAATAATTAATTCGATATATACACACATGAATATACATCTATAAAATTCAACATAATCAATTTCTTAATTCATTACATGTACATACAATAAATTATAGTCATTGACTATGGAGGCTTCTACTTCGTTATACATTTTAATCACAAATTAAACACAATAATTACTTTGTTTTGTATATCAGTTATACAAAACAAAGTAATTATTGCGTTTAATTTGTAATAAATTATAGTACTTCTTACTAATCCTTTAGAGAATAGAGTTCTTTATGAATTAGGTACTCTTTGAGACTGCGTTCAAAACACTTGGAGTCCGTCATTAATTGAATATATTTAGGAAGTTTATTGAATAACTTTACTGCACTATAGTAAGGAGCCTTTTAATACATTACTGATTTATGCATCGGATAGTTATATATTTGTTCATTTCTTGTTTCGCATGTATGGTTCTTTATTCAGCTTAAGAATTTGTTTTTGAAATTATAAATCAGAAGGTCAAGCACATATAAACTATATAAGGTTCAAATTTCAGTTGACTTAATTTTCCCTCGGCAAGATTCAGTATATTTTAGGACAAAAATAATTCTGATTACTTTCTTCTGTATAATGAATATTTTTTTGGAGAACGTACTGTTACCATAGAAAATTATCCCATGTTTTAGAATCGAATAGAATAGCAAATCGAATTTAATTTTCCTACTAAATACATGCAGTGATGTTTCCAGTGTAATTTTTTATCAATGACTACTCCGCATAATTTTGTATTTGAATTAACTGAAACATTACATTTCCCAATTCAATTTCGTCGATCATTTGACTTGTGTTGCTTTCTGTAAAGAGTATAACTCTTGTTTAATATCAACTGATTTATTAAATATTGCTTTTGAGTGCATCATTAACTCATTTTATGATTTATTTTTTACCAAAATGCTGGTATCATCTGCGTAATTTAAAATTAGATTGTTTATTTACATGGTTTATTTCGTTTACATATTATTAACTATGTGAGCTATTATCTACATGATCAATACTTAGGAAAATTGATTAACTATTTTCAAAGTCGTTTTTATTTTGTTATCGCTATTTTGAATTTTGTTTCTGTTATGATTTATATTTGCTTCATATATAAGCCGATTATACTCTTATTTAATTTATTATACAAGTTCTTCGCTTCAGGATGGTAATGTTTTACGACATATAATGAAACAAGCATGTTTTTGTGTCTAATGACCTCAGGGGAATTATAAATTTTATTAAAATATTTTCTATTTTTTGGAGATGAATTGTTTAATGTAGCTTGAATAACTCTCATTAAATCATTCCAAGCGTCTTCTATATTAATTCCAATTGGTACATTTTAATAATGAAATAAAACATTCGATAATTGAAAGACTTTCGTACTTTTCTAACATTATATTTTTCTTGCATATTTGCTAAAAATGTCATTTTTGTGAAAGATGATCTGACATATGAGTATCAAAAACCGTGGTAAAATTTCTGAATACATATTTGTAACAGTATTATCAATTGTTGAATTTTTAGAAATACCAATTCGTGTCCTGTTATATACTGTAACAACCGTATTAAATGTATTTAATAATCATAATGATGGTTGCGACCGTTACTATGTGGTAATTCATAATGAACAATGAATAAAACGCTTACTATGTTTTATTCATTGTATTTAATAATGTTAAAAATTAAGAGGTTTAAGGAGAACATCATTTATGTTTATTTTATAACCTAATTTATGGTATCTCTTTAAATAAATACCAGGTCAACTTATAAAAGTTGTGATAAAATGAATCATGAGAGCATTTAGTGGACATCTTCCATCAGAACAGATTTTACACTTTGGGATTTGATTTTAGCGTCTGATTCATTAAAATTTTAGCTTTGCCAGCATAGGGCGCTGATTAAGGAACCATAGGCAATTACTTAAGAGATTTTTGTGTAGAAAATTATTGCTCAGATCCTACCATGATATAATTATTATTGCAAAAATAAGTATTTCATATAAAGTATACCAACTTTCAATTTCATCACCAAAGATTGATTCTTGTATCAATCAATATGCCTATGTATTTACAAAATAGTTTAGGGAGGAGTATTACCATGGATGAAGGTATTGCAATTATCCATGTTGAACTTTTACAAAAGGTTCCTTAGATAGGTTGGTTGGCTCATAAATAGTTCTTCAGACGTTCTCTCGATATTAATTCCTAAGAAGGTGTGAAGTTTAAGTCCTTCATATCGAATCTTTTCTTCAGTGCGTTCCTGACCACATCTATGTGGGCTCGTGAGTTTCCAGCAATGATGAGATCATCAATGTACAGAAGAAGGTATAATTTCGACTCCTTGGTTTGACAGATGTAAAGGCAATTGTCAGTGTGTGATCTCTGCAGTCCAATTTTGGTTATGAAGGCGTCAAAGGTCGCGTTTCATTCCTTAGGGGACTGCTTTAGTCCGTATATCGTTTTCAAATTGGGTAAAGTTCCATAACAAAACAAGTGTTCTACTTTACCCAATTTGAAAATATGGTTCCATCAAGAAAGTAGCGCAACAAGTATTCAGTATGTATATCGTTTTATTTAGCTTGCAAACAAATCCTTCCTCGGGCTCATACCCAAATGGCGGTTTCATATAGATCTCTTATCTGAGATTGCCATGTAGGAAAGTGTTTTTGACATCGAGTTGGTCTGCGAATAGGTCTTCTTTATTAACTAACGATTGATAGAAGGTACGGAGAGACGTCTGCCTAGCCACGGGAGTTTAATTTTGAAGGCCCACCTAGAGTTGATTATCTTCTTTCCAATGGGCGCCCTTACTATTTCCCATGTTCGATTTTTGGTCAGGGCATTGAGTTCCTCCTGAACTGCATTCAAACATTTGTTCTTTTCGTCAAACGATCCAGGTACCTTGTCTACAAAAGATTCTGCGAAGGTCCTGGTCTTGGTGCTGATCCAAGGTATCTTCAAAGGTGTCTTCTAGACATTCCTTCTACATTTGGCATCCTTTAGATTCCTCTTCTTCGAGTAAGTTGTCCATTGCTTCCTCTTCTGATCCTTCGTCGATTTCGTCCGGCTCACCTTCGTAGATCCAGTCGTCGCTCGTAGTTTTCTCGAATCTAAACCTTGACTCTTTGAAGATGACGTCTTTCCCATTTATTAGCTTTCGCTTTTCCGAACTCCAAAGTACATATTCGTTTGGACAATCTCCGACCATGTAGCATTTCATAGTCCTGGACTGAAATTTCTCTTTGATGAGCTCCATGGGGGCGCGCAAGTACGCACTACACCCAAAAATTTTAATTTTCCTCAGGTCAGGCTTTTCGTCGAACCATTTTGCTGCTGGCACCTGTCCGTTCAAGTGGGGCTTCGATTGATAAGGTAGACAGCGCACATCAATGCTTGAGTCCAAAAACTTTTCCCGAGTTTGGAGCTTAGGAGCATACACCTAGAACGTTCTAGAATGGTATAATTAATCCTTTCTTCCACTCCGTTTTGCTCCGGCGTGTATCCAATTTGAGTTTACCATTCGAAACTCAAATTGGATTCCCTTTGTCTCGAAGAGCTCCTGGATCTCCTTCGAAATGCATTCGCGCCCATTATCACATCTGAACCGGTTGATATTAAGGTTGAAACATCCAGTTGCCATTGCCTCGTAGATCTTAAAGTAGTGAAGGAGTTCCTTCTTTGATTCTATTGTAAAGGCCACGGTGAAATGAGTGTAGTCATCAATGAAGGTGATGATGTATCTCTTCCCATTCTGTGACGTTGGAGTGACAGGTCCAACGAGATCGCTGTAGATTAGCTCCAATGGTCGTCGTGTCCTTTTCCTGTGCTGGTCATGAAGGAATTCTATACACGTATGGCTTCTAGTCCTTGGTTCCATGTCTTCGTTAATTTTCATCCCGTCGACGAGGTGCTGCTACTTGTCCAGACTGATGATGTTAAGGTGTCCATTCTTCTGTCATAGTTCCAGGCTCTATCCTGTTTCGCAGATTTGAGTTTCCTCTTGATGGAGTGATAATTTCAGTTCATATAACCGCCTCAGGTTCCTTTTAGCAATCGCAATTACCTTACCATTCTTTGATATAATACTCCTTCCGTTTAGAACGTAAGTTCTAGTCCATTCTGCTCTAATTTACGTACTAAGAGTAAATTTTGTTGAGCCCCTGGAGCAACTAGAGCATCTTTAATTGATATCAAACTTAACGGAAGGTGTTCGGGTAATAACGTTTCGAAAGACGTTATTACATTGTTGTACTCCTTGGGCATTGTCAATAACAAATGACAAATCACATCTGTTTCTTCTCGGATAGCACCTGTATTCTTGAGTTCTTTAACCATTTTCTCATTTACAGCATTATATTTTAAGGTTAGAAGTGACTTACGTAATAAGAGCTGACTCGCTAACCCTTTCCTCTCAAATGCCGTACACAAGGAATTCCACAGGTCAAAAGCGGTATCCTTATCTTTCGCGTATTCCAGGTGGTTATCCGCGATCCGTTGGATAATTTGAGATTTGCATTTACGATCGGCTTTAGCGTGGGCAGCCTGTTGTTCCGCTTTCCGGGCTTGAACTTCCCCATTGTCATGTTCGTGGATAATTACCATTTCCGAATGACGTTTTTGTATGTAAATCATCAGGTCCATTTCCATCAGGAGAGTTTCAATCCTGAATTTCCAGTTTTCAAAGTTCGTACCGTCGAACAATGGTATTCTATATTTTTCGATCTCTTCCGCCATTTTGAGGTCACGACGTGCACGTGTTTCCAGTACGTTTTTTAGTCACTACCGTATTTTACTTTGCTTTTCCACTCTTGATTCCGCCTGGGCCCATAACCTGTTGAGGTGCTTGGTGTGGCGAGTGACAAAAGCAACAATAATATTAATAGAAAAACTGTTTATTTAACAAAATACATAATGTGCACCTCGGGACTCTGCGTTGACGGTTATTACTGGTGTAAATAAATAGAGCATCTATATAGTGTTGCCCCCTGGGTTGTGGCGCCAATTCCAAATGATTTGCACCAATAGTGATTGGTTTCTCAACATAGGATACTGTTGATAACAAAACATAGTTGTGAAATAGTGGTGATAACAAATAAGCTTGAGAAACACCTTGAAAAGTAAAGGATTCAGATAGAGACTGATGAATTCAAAACAAACAAATAAAAATATTACATCGAAATGTCTATATTTTAAGATTTCTAGCGTATTTACAACCTCTTACAATAAAGTTCGGATGTCAGGAATATCGTCAAATCTCTTTTCTCTCAAAGCGAGTTTGTGTCGTGGAAACAGGAAGAAGTCTGTAGGATTGAGATCTGGCGAGTATGGTGGATGCTCAATTTGCACCACACTTGTTTTGCCAATATTGACTGTGTGAGGGCGAGCATTGTAGTTAACAAAAAACGATGTGCACTTTGGGGTCGTACCCTACGTAGACGTTTAAAACGGTTCAAAATTGCAATTTGCAGCATTGAAAGAAAAGAGATTTAACGGTATTCCTAATATCAAACATGACGAGGCTTTTGAACTCTATCTCAAAAGGAGCCTTCTTGAAAAGTTTACAGGACATGTATAGCAGATCTCAGCGATACATAGTTATGAGAGGTGACTATTTCAAAGAACAAGTTAACTTACCTTCGTTAATACTGTTGGAGGTTGTATAACTCAGATAACTAATATGTTGATCACTAAATTTCGGTTTTGGTAATTTAAATGGTTAAGTAAATCAAAAAGAATTTTATAAAGTTTTATTGCTTATACACAATTTATTAATATCCACATAACATTTTATTTTTCTGAAATGAATATAATGAAATATTTTTATTTATAGATGCAACCCCGAAAGCGAGCTGTCATTCCCGGGTTTTGGAGGTACCTGCGGGAGTGGATCGTCGGGTATGGCCTACCTCAAATCCACACCATACCCAGTGCCGGGATTGGGACTGCACGGCCTTCCAGTCGATTCACTGCATTCATCCATGGGTTATCCAGGAGGTAAAATTATATTATATTATTCATAGAACACGTTCAATCACCTATATAGTTAAATAACAATTATATTATTACAAACACTAATTTATTTAAAACTTTTAGGTGTCTAGCATAGAGGGTGTTTAGTTTATTAAACATACGTCAAAAATTCCCTGAACTATTCTAAAAATATTTTGTCTTGATTTTTTTTTTTAAATTCAATTTATTTTAGGCAAAAGTTTACAACATTTTATTGGCAATAATATAAGTTTCTTAATCTATAAAAACTGTTGAAAATGACTATCTTCAGCTAGGGTTCAATAACCCAATCTTCTCCTCATTGACTGCCGAACTCTTTCAAAAACACCAGGGTCGTTTCTTATTGTATTACACCTATTAATTATCCGATTTTGAAAGTCTTCCACATTTTTGACTGGAGTAGTGTAAACTATTGAAATTAAATAGCCACCTAGGAAATAATACAGAGGGTTTAAGACCAGTGATCTAGCAGGCCATGAATGAGATTCACCTCGACCAATTCAGTGATCTCCGTATGTTACTGTTAAAAACGTATAAGCAACTAAAATGGTAAACTAGAAATTAAGGAAGTGTTTGTTATAAAAAGTTGCGATACACCTCAACAATAAGTCTTCCTGGTAGAAAAACCGGCCCATGCGGTCTTTCCCAATTTTTATCCAAACTTTCAACGAAATTGATATTCAATCATTTGAGGTAGAACTTTTTCACTCATCGTTATTCTGAAAATTTCATTTTGCATTTCTTGAAAAAATTGTAGTAGTTAATTTGAACCAGTGATAAAATGTAATACATAGAGGAAAATCAGCAGAAAAAGTGCATAAACGGTTTTTATGTAATATGTTTCTAATTTTATGAAGACATTGATGAATACTTTGCCATTTCTTTACATTAACAAGACACCCTGTATATATAAGCCTCCAAGTTATTGCATCAAATATAAACGGCCATTATGTACATATTATAATATAATTTTAGATTTATATTTCGTAACAGAAGGCGCAATAAAATTACTTGAAAAATAGCCAATAAAAATGCCATAAAATATTCCAATTTAATAAGGGTCGATGGAGTGGCCCAAATCGAACGCAATAACTTATAAAAACTGGAGTTTTATAACACATATACATCTAACACTATTAAAATCAATTTTGTTACATGTGAAAACAATTTTCTCGAAGGGGATTATTGTAAGACTTCAAGAACTTAATAACGAACTTGTACGATAAGAAGTTGTTTTAACTAATAGCTATGAGTTATATAATTGTAAGACATCCGTGAAATAATGCTCGGAGAAATTAATTTTTCTCATTAATATTTTATATTTCCCACAATACTGCATCGCTATAATTTACATAAACATTATTATTATTTAAAGGAATATTTAAATATGTGTTTATATGTTTCTTGATTTGGCTATTGTCAACTACAATAACAAAAACAGGAATATTTTTATTATTGTAATCCTAATAATATCCTAAGAATATTTAATTGACAATTAAAAGAAGAAAATTTAATATTTTTTGTTTAAATTTCTATGAAACAAATAAAAAAGATAGAAAAAAACTCAAATAAAAACAGAAAGTGACTTTTCGGTCAATTGATTTTTTTTGCAACTATTAGATAATACCTTTTTCAAAATCTCGAAGTTTTATTAAAATAAAGAAACAAAAATCTTTTTAAGTACAAATGTTCTTCAATTGTTTTAAATTTTCAATATTTTTTGAATTCAAAATTGTTTTAAATTTTTCATACAAATTTTTTACAGTTGTTTTTAAGGAACTTATAAGCGCCCTTTCAAAAATGTTTATATTTTATTGATTAGGTCAAAAATTAAAAAAAAAACTGTTTCTGACAGTGATATATTAATAAATAAATGATACCAACATTTTTATCATACTTTTTCTAATTGATTTGTAAAGTCAAAGCAAACTTACCTATTAAAATTATTATTCTTAGCGTAATTTTCAGTTCACTTTTTTTTTACAAATCTCTGCGGTTTTTACAATTCTTAATTGTTCAGGTATTTTCAATTAGTTTTTTTTTCTAAATATCTCTTGTTTTTTACAATTATCAATTTTAATAACAAAGGAAGAATATTTCTTGCGCAAACTAAAAGATGAGCAAAAGAATTGGAAAAATAAATAAAAATAGTGACTTATTTTTCAAATTATTTTCTGTGGCTTTCAAATGTTTTTCTTTTATTGAAATATATTTCTATTGATCTGTTGATTCTACTTTTTTGTGGTAATTGAAAACGATTTTTTTAAATCTCAGTTTAGTTCTTATTCCCTTTTAGATTAATTTTAAATGATTTCAAAGTTGTGAATTATGGTATATAAAAACAAATGTTTTTGATAATTAGATATACAATACCTTTTTTGGCATATTCTCTCTATTATATACATAACTTAATTCTATTCTCTGCTAATTATGCTTTCATCATTCCTTCTGCTTTCCCTTTTTCTTCCCAGCCTCGTCAGCACCATTACCCTTGCCCTTTCTTCTTTTGTTCAAACTCTCGCTTTTACTCCCCTGTCTTCCGAAAAAGTTTTTTCCAGGTAGATGGGCCTCCTCCCATGAACCTGCTTCTACCTATAGCACTCATTATATCGACTATTTTCCAAACATTCTTATCTCTCTTGCTTTTCCACTCCTTCATGATCCCTTCTAACAAACTCAACCTCTGATGAATTCTCCTTTTATCCGCTCTCAATCTACTTATTCCTGTATCAACACTTCCCTTCGATACCTCCTTCACCAATCTGCCCTTATCCAATTTTCACAGTTTCGACGTCCGGCTACTCTCCTTATCGTTTCACTCCACACGCTCTGCATATACGTTGATTTCTCCAGCCTCGACATCTACTTCAAGAACCACCACTGTTTTCTCTCCAAACCTCCTGATCCCCCATATCTTCACCCCATACATCAAGCACGCATCCCATCGGTTACACGTCACTTTCGCATTGTCAACCATCCCAATTACCATATTTCTCTCTTAAATGGTAATATAGCTAAGTGGCCACTGAATTGGAATTTTAAAATTTTTGATTTTTAATACTTTTCCTTTGGGTTACTATTTTTTGTTTTTAATATTTGTTTATAATTGTTTTGGTTTTTACATTTACTTTTTGGTAGTAGTAGTAGTAGTGTTAGGCTATCGACCACATGGTCCTTCCGCCATGTGGGATTTGTGTATTTGTGTGTGTGTAAATGAGCTTGTTACTTTAAAGGATCGCCCCCGTCACTCTAAAGCACCATTAATTGTATCCCAGTGGTGAATGGTACAAATGACCCATCAAACTACAGACCCGAACTAACGTTGCTTGACTCTCGCTAACGCTAGTTCGGTCGCAACCGAATGCTCCACCACGGGCGTGTTTTAGTTTTTATTTTTTAATGTTTTTAATTTTAAAACTTCCTATACCCACTTGATAAGCTCTCATTAATGCATCGCGAACTCTCAAACATGGACCCTAGATACTTAAATACTTTTGCCTCTCAATCACTGATACCTTCTATCCCCTTCCCCCACTTCGCCCCACCCCATATTTCCTCATATACCCCCCCTTATAAACTCCTCAATTCCCTTACTCACCTCTCGCCTTCTCAAACTCAGATTGATAGAGTAATCTCTCCCTCGACACTCAAGTCATACACCGTTCTCTATGATCCTGGCCAGAGTAAATATCTGGTTCCTCGTTCTCCTCCCCTTTCTCAAACCTTGCTGTGGCTATGGCACTAATTGACTCTTATCCACCTCATCATCCAGTCTGTTCTTCACATTCGTCGTCGCTTATTTATATCAGGTCTTCATCACGGTCACTTCCCTATAGTTTTCCACTTTCCCGTTGTCGACTCCCTTGTGCATAGGGCATATTGCCCCCACGGCATATACGGTTTAAAATCTCCCTGGACGTTTTCTTCCCCTCACTTCTTTTATCCTTTCACATCTTCGCCACCATCGGGCTCCGTCGTTTTACCCTATGTAACTCTTCGAAAGCTCTCTCCACTCCACTCCTCTTTGAAATCTATCACCTCTCTACCTTCATATTCCCACTCTCTTTTATCCGACTTCTCGAGCTTAACTTTCGTCTGTCTCTTGTCTTCTCCACTCTTTAGTACTCTCCACATTTCCCTATCGATTTTACACCTTCTTAATTCTTCCATCTTCTTTTTTAGCTCCCTCTTCTTTCTCCTCACACACCCTATCGTACCTTTCCTTGATTCCCTTATTACTCTCTCATCCCCTCTTTCGCCCCTGTACTCTTTCCTCACTTCCCTCTTCGTGGTTTGATGAAGAGTGTAGACACTTTTTCTTCTACCCTTTACCTTCCTCCTCCTGCCATAACTCACTATGACCACCTCCAACTTTTCCATTGATCCCAGCTTCTCCCACTTAACCTCCTTCAGTTTCCCTCTCATTCCCCTAATCGTTTTTTCCCGCTCTCTTCTTTCTGCTCTTCACCCTCCTTTTTCCTTTCACAATCCTTACTTCTACCATCCATCTGAGCCCCCCACATTTTCCACCATATTTTTCATCTCTATTTCATAATTATACTCTTTTCAGAAATTTTCAAACGTATTTTTTTTATAGAAATCTTTTGTTTAATTGTTAATCACAAATAAAGAAAACTGATTTTATTTTTTTTAATCTCCTAGGAGCAAATAGTATATACAAAAAACAATTGGAATTAAAACAAGCAGCATTAGTTTTAGTTGTTAGTACAATTTTAAGTATTTAAAATCTATTTTAATGACTCTTACAAAATTTTCAACATTTTTGGAATATTGTTACTTTTAAAAACTTTTCTTAATATTCAATCATTCTGAGAGCAGATTTTAATATTTTTATTTGTTTTTTTAGAGTCTTCAAATGCTTTTTTATATAACCATGATTGTTTTTATAATGTGGTTATGACTGTTTTTCTACTCCTATAATGAAATAACATAATTGTAGGTTACTTTTTGATTATACAAAGTAGTACATTGTATGTTATGTATATATTATATATTCATTGTCATAGCAACCATTGTAGCACTAGTGCTACAATATATATATTGTAGCACTAGTGTTACAATATTTCCATTGGAGCACTAGTGCTACAATAGTTAAACAGGAGAGGGATATTACAATAACATAGTATTAATAATATTAATATTGAATCAGACTAAATGTTTTTTATAATTAATAGATGTGAAAAATTGTTTTATAATTTATGTGATGATATTATGTAAGAAATAATACTTTAAGTTTGTATATTGACGCTTCCAATACTATAAATGTGTATTGTATACACTATATGGTCTACGGAATAAAGATTATTATTATTATTATTTCCTTAAATTCAAAAAATAACGTTTTTCAATTACACGCAAATATTATACGAACATTATGAAATTTGATTTGAATTGACTTTTCTGACGTGAAATTAAACGTCAAAATAAAATTGCGAGTGAGTTGAAATTTACGCAAAATAATGGTAAGTAATAATAGTAAGAGTAGTTTTGTTACAAAATTAAACCCTACGGTAAATGTTCCATCATATACATGATCTCCAAGAACGTTTCATAACTGTATCATTATCACGTATATTTTTAATAAATAAAAATTTGTTCAATGTCAATTAGTAAAAATCTATATTTGAATTTTTTAATTCATATGTATAATCGTAGAAAAAGTATAGTGTACAATTCGCATACAATGACCATTGCCCACGAGTATGAAATTTGCTGCATGAGCCGAAGGCGAGTGCAGCAATTCATACGAGTATCATTGTATGCTCATTATACAATATACTATTGTATAACACTTTTTTATTTGTGTTTTTAATATAATTTTAACCACTTAAAATCTATTTTATTGACGTACCTCATAAAAATTTCAACTTTAAACCATTAAGTTAACGCTTCCAACATTCGAGAATTTAAACTTTTTATTTTTTTTTAAATTTTACACCATTATGAACAAATTTTAATATTTTCATTAAATTTTGTAAAAAAATATTTATACATATAAATCTTAACCTATTTTAATCAATAATACATTGGATCTACATGCTCCTGACCTTCCTTAATACATTATTAATTAACTTAAATGGGACATAGATCTATCTAGCGTACACATGACCTACCTCAATGCATTTTATCTTAGTCCGGCATATGCTTGAACAATCTTAACTTATAATACATTGGCTTAGCGTACTTCTGACCTGTCCCAATAATTAACTGAAATTTACATATAAAATAAATTATATGACAATGAAATGAGTAAAATATAAAAATTAAAATTATAGAATATACAGGGTCCATTATGAAAGTAATGCACATTAATTTATTGTAACACGACTATTTATCGCAGCGGGGTAAATCGGGCTGAGAAATGTGGTGAAGGCCTTTCCTATGCAGCGGATCTCCAGCTCCGAGCAGTCTGAGTGGAAAATCGTGCCTCCGCGTGAAGTATGCTTTTCGATTTTGTAACTTTGTTATACGATACGCAATCAAGTTTTATGTACGGCTTGGAAAGAATGCAACCGAAATATTCCAGATGCTTCAAAAGGCCTTCAAGGATAACTGCATTTCAAGGTCACGGTCCGTGAGATGGCACATGGCATTGAAGGAGGACCGGGAGGAGATCGACAACGAACCCCGTTCTGAACGCCCAATAAAGGCCAGAACCAACGAGCCTCGCATCAAAACGATGCTCATTTTATTTTTGACGTCCGAGGAATCGTCCATATTGAGTTTGGACCGCAGGAGCAACACCAAGTGGTCTGTCTCCCAGTGCCTTACAGTCCCGACTTGGCTCCGTTCGACTTTTTTTGTTTCTCTGACTGAAGAGAAAGCTAAAAGGAAAGAATTAGGAATATCCAAAATCATGTTATAACGTTCCTAAGAGATTTTCCAGTCGAGCAGCTTCAGGGAACGATTAATAATTATATTTTTCACAGAAAATACGCATTACTTTTATAAAAAAAAGACCTTTATTGGCATATCATCCATTATACACAACATCTTTCCTACACACTATTTACATATATTTAAACTTGTTTTATACTAAAAAATAGAAACTAACAATTCAGTTAACTTAATTGATCTTTCTATGAATAGACTAAAGAACAAACTTAACTTTAAGATTTACAGGAAATCCACAACAGATTCAGTTGTTCCAAATCACACACCAATGCCCTCAAAAACTATCCAGTTTTAATTTCAAGATTAATTCAACTTTTAATCTACGCCTTGGTTCACAAGGCAAGCTGGTTATTAAACTAAATGAGGATTAGAAATGATTTGAACATTACAGAGATTAATATTTCTTCGTATTTTTAATAATCCATCCAGGACAAAGCTCGTAAATACCTGTACCTCACCAGAACATTTCTCTTAGTAAGGTTTTGGAGGAAAATTAAAGATTGTGAGGACGGGTTTGATGAAATGTGCTGAAAGTTTTACTCTTTCGACGAATTGATTTCTTTATGTTGATGGTTCGGGTATAAAGTGACATTCAATTTCAGGGTTTGCTCACTTTTTTCGCTTCTTTGATGAACCCAAACTAAAAGAAGCAACCCTTTTAACTTATTATATATATATATAATAATATATATTACCATTTGAAAGAATAATTTAACTTTTGCAAACAATTGTTATAATTAAACCATAATTTCGGTAAAGATAAATGCCGGAAAATAATTTTTTTGGAAGAGATCGAAATTTACAAACCCAAAAAAAAACTGTGATCTATGCTCGAAATTTGAAAGTGATTAATTATATTTATGTATGTATTTTTGTATATTTTAATAGATCTTGTAAAGTGAATAAACTAAACTAAACTAAAGCTATTAAAAATAATTCGTAATTCGAGGTTACTTTAGGTGTGACAATATATTAGTCAAAACATTTAATTCTGCAAATATGGTGATAGAAAAATTTATAAATTAATTAATTTAACTCATTGATATTTATAAGTATTTACGCAATATAATAATGATTATGGAACTGTTTCCTCCACTGAACAATTAATAATCCGATTTTGATACGATCAAGCCGTTATTAATATTTTACAAATTGCAAAAATTAATATCGACTATCGGAATAATTCGGTTAATAACGCCGCGATGTCCGCAAGCGTAATTTTAATATATGGGAATTATTGAAACCGATGGATCAAAACGTGCACGGTCGCACATTAAAAATTAAACGAACTGAATTTATGATTATTCGTAATTATAAAATCCCTATAAAACAACGGGCGCGGATTTTCTACGTAATTCCCCAAATTCTATTTATATGGTTTATATATTTGTAATTGAAAATATATTTATATATCAATAATCCGGTGCTTTTGGCCAATTATTTAAATTTACATCAATTCAATTAACGCGAATGGAATATGCGCGCGTCCAAAAATATCCTTTATAATTCGATAAGCTTTTTGGTGAATATTGCATATTTATTGAAAATGTTCGCCGGTTAATTCCCATTTTCGCAAATGTAATTTAACGTGACACCGGGGTATTTATTCTAATTCCAAAATTCCAAACATCAAACGCACTGTTAATGTATTTAATATTATTAAAACAATAGGTAATCACTGTTAATACTGTCATATTATTCCAAATATACATTTAATATTTCTATTAAGTGTATATCATTAAATATTATAAACGTTTATTTATAAAAAAGAGGGTCAGACAGCTTGTAATGTTTATTTTTTAAATAAAAAATTGTTTATTTGACAGTTTGACCAAATGTGAAAACAGAAATAGAAACAACATCGTTAATATGTAGTAAAGGCAATAACCTTTAATAATAAACGAAGATGGAGAATAAACCTAACAGAAATTGGATTTATCAAAGACAAGACAATATTTATAGCAGTGAGAGAGTAAACACAAAAATGATATAAAACAAGACCACAAAATAAAAGTCAGGAATGGAGACCGAGAAATACCTGAAATGATGGAAGTGTTAAACAATCTAAAGTACGTTTTATCATTTATTAGTTTATTCAACAGAAATAATTTCATTGAAATTAGTGTTGCTTTGATAGTTGTACTATTCGTAACATGCAAATTAATTTTTATCATTCAATGTCTGTCGAAGTATTAGCTAGGGAAGTAGTTGTTTCAAATTAATTTGTTTTGTAGTCTTAGTAAGACTCATTGTTGTAGATTCACGAAATGTTTTCGTATTTTTAAATAATGTAGTTACTTGTAATTATGATATTATCTTGTTAACAGAGACATGGTTAAAAATGGAATTTTGGATACTGAATTATTCAATGAAATGTACTCAGTTTTCCGGTACGATCGAAAGCAAGGCAAAGGTGGTGGTGTTCTGATAGCAACTAATAATAAATTTGCTTGTCAAAACATTCCTGTTAATTTTCCCTTTGGAGACTATAACATTGATGTTGTTGCCGTCAAAATAACCGTGTCAAAAGTAACGTATACAGTTATCTGTGTATATCTTCCCCCAAAAACCACCATAGAGCTGTGTAATGCTCTTCTATTCTTCGATTATTTTGAATCATTAACTGCAGAAAATTAATTCATTTGTGGAGACTTTAATATTGCAAACTATTCAGATTGGAAACTTGGTGGAAATATGTGCAGTAGATTATCTTCACTTATGAACTGTATGGCTCTAAAAAATCTGAAACAATGTAACGCAGTTCATAACGCCAACAAACGGTTATTGGACTTAATTTTAGTCCCTGGCAGTGCACTGTAAAAAAAGCTGACGAATTATTGGTAGATGAAGATTGTCACCATCCAGCTATTGAATTTGATTTGGAAGTTAATCATACTATTAATTTTTGTTCTAAAGATGTGTTTGATGAATCCTACAATTTTAGAAAAGGAAATATTTCAAACTTATATGCTGATATGTTAAATGTTGACTGGTCGAGTATATATGCCACAAATGATGTAAATGATGCATGTGATTTATTGTACAATATATTATACAATTTATTTGATAAGAATATTCCAAAGAAAGGAAATGAATCAAGTAATTTAAAAAAGTATCCTATATGGTTTGACAAGGAATTAATTCATCTACTCAAGACAAAAAATATGTTATGTAAGCAATTGAAGAAAACACCGAATGGTTCTTTAAGGGAACAGTATAAATATGCACGTAAAGACTTTAAAAATAAATTACAAAAATCATTTTCAAATTTCATAAATAATACCGAGGATTCTATAGCTTCTCAGCCTAAGTCTTTTTGGTCTTATGTAAATAAAAAAAAGGAAAAAGTCGAGAATTCCAGGGAATATGAGATATGGCGAAAAAACATTGGATTCACCAACGGAAATTCTTCAAGGATTTGCAGATCGGTTTAAGAGTGTTTACAGTGTAAATAATAATACTAAAGTTCAAAAGTGTTAACAGTGAAGTGATGGGTAATTTTAAAATTAATGAACAGACTGTTTTAAATCATTTAAAAATAATCAAACCTAACATCACTATGGGTCCTGATCAAGTTCCTGCTTTTTTCTTATTAGTGCCTTGCAGCTGGCAAACCCCCTACATCACATTTTTAAATTAATATTATACACCGGAATTTTCCCTGAGCGTTGGAAACTTGCCCGTCTATGTCCTGTTTTTAAATCAGGTGAAAAATCGGATGTGGAAAATTATAGACCTGTTGCCATAATTTTTCTAAGATTTTTGAATCTATCATATGTAATTATATTCATCCTCGAATAGAACAGTCAATATCACCCCATCAGCATGGATTCATGAGAAAAAGAAATACCCAAACAAATCTTATGTGCATTACTCAGTTTATTTCCGGTGAACTTGATCGTGCCCAAGTTGATGTACTTTACACGGACATTAGTAAGGCTTTTGATTGTTTGCCTCACAGTAATCTTTTATCCTTTTTAAAAAGTACAATTTAGCGTCAAATATTATTACGGTAATTAAATCATATTTGTCACAGAGAGGTCTTTATGTAGGTTATATGGGTTGTCGCTCCAAGACCTTTGCAGCTACAAGTGGTGTTCCGCAAGGATCGAACCCAGGCCCTCTTTTATTTAATGTGTTCATTATTGAAGTTGCAAGTGTTTTCGACTGCAATTTTCTAATGTATACAGATGATGTAAAACTGTACAGGACCATAAAAGATGCATCTGATTGCGTGTAATACAAATCAATTTAGATAAATTATCTACGTGGTGTATCCAAAATGGTCTTACAATTAACACTTCAAAATGCCGCATTCTAAGTTACGGAAGGTCACATTCTAAATTATTATATAATTATACACTTGGCAGTAAAGTAATCAAAAGAGATACACATTTTAAAGACCTAGGGATACTCTTCGATGATAAATTATCATTTAATTCTCATGTGGAAAAGGTAGTTGTTGACTGCTGTAAAGTTCTGGGGTTTATAATACGTAATTGTCGTGAATTTAAACGTACTGAAGCACCTATTAGACTTTATGATTCGTTCATTGTAAGTAAAATTAATTATTGCACTTTTTGTCACCTGGTTATATGAAATATGTAAATATGTTGGAAAAAGTTCAAAAACGCTTCCTTAGATACTTATATTTTTGTAAATATAAAGATTATCCTAATTCAAATATTGGCTATGACTACTTGCTTCAAGAATTCAAGATGCTATCAATGAACCGACACAGATATATTCAAATAAATGAACTCTATAAATTAATAAACTATTACAGCGACAATAGTATCTTCTTAAACCAAGTAGATATATTAATTCCACGTATTTGTAGTCGTTGAAAGCAAACTTTCAATTTTACAACTCCACGCACTAGTCACCATTATTTCTCTCCATTAATTTTAATGCTAAGAAGATATCATGAGGTGCAGTATCCTGTCGATATTTTTGTTCTGACAAGTCTGTGTTCATAAGCGCACTTAAATCAAGCATAATTTAAAATGTATATGTATATATGTTATGTGTATATTTGTATATAAATATGTATGTTAATATTTAAAACGAAGGTATATATCTGTTTTATAGGCGGCTTATGAATGGTTTTTGTATTTTTATAATTATCTTATTTTTTTTCACTATGTATTTTTCCTATGTAATAAGGCTTTAGCCTGTTTGGGAAATAAACGATTATCATTATTATTATTATCATAATTGTCTTGTACTGATTTTGATAGATGCATGGGTCGTCATCGGTACTTACGAGGTTGAGAGATTCCAGGTATGTCGAGATTTTCTCATTCTCATTCGAGCTTTCATACAGGAAGGCCGTACATCGAGTTGGCTAATTTCAATTTTTACAATGCGGCAATACTTAAAATTAGTCGAATCGAATCTGGCTACTGGGCTAAAGGCTCCCGAGTAGTGAACTCCTTCCTTCTGCTCGAATGCTTGAACGACCAGTTTTGCCTTGTACCTGCCATCGTGTTTTTCACGTAAAAACCAGCGGCATGTGTGCCGTCGCGCTTATCCTGATGATGGTTGTACGATTTCCCACGTTTTCATTCTAATGAGCGAGTCGAACACCTCCTTAATTGCTGCTAGTCAGTTTGGGTCCTTTAGAGCTTCTCGTACCAGTAAACCCCGCACTTCTCCAAAGATTCCTGGGGATCTTCCTGCGACTGATTCACCAGGTAGTCACTGTATCTGCTACCAGGAATTTTCTGGTTCCTCTGGCCACGAAGTTTCCGATGTCCGATCTCCTCCACTTGTTGATGAACTGGTTCTACAAAGTCTTCTGCAGTATTGTCGTAATCGCTGCTTGACGCTTCATCATTCTTGTCCTGATGGCGGTGGTCCAGTTTGGGTTTTCTCTCCTGTATTTCATCTTGATCCTCGTTTCTGACTTCCACCCTGGCGTTGCTCGACTCGGATCGTCCGCGTCAAATAGGACATCCACGGAGCTGACTATGTTGCGTTGGTATGTTGTATCCAACGAAGATTCCTTCTCTTGACTATTTATTTAATTATGCATTACAGATGTATAGCATTCTTAAATTAAATTAAAGCTAATTAAAATTAAATTCCGCAGGTAATTGGGTTTTGAAATAAAATTCCCTCGTCTTTTAAACCTTTATTCCACCAAATACATATCCCCGCTTATAATTAAAATAACAGAATTCCATTTATTAATTTATTTATTTCACCTACTCTCCTTAATCTACTCTTATACCCTAGCATGTAAATTATCCGTTAAATTATCCTCGTCAATAATCAAGAAGCAATGATAGGACAGTAATAAAAAAATATAAAAAGAAAGGAGAAGAACAAAAGTATAGAACACAGGAATAGAAAGATACAGATTAGAGAAATAATAATAGAATTGAAGAAAATAAAGAAATATGCACTAATATCGGACGCTAATAGCCACCGCCCATGTCCTCTTCATCGTAGTCCTCCTGGTCGTCTCCTTGGCGGTCCTCTTCTTTCTTTTACGACGTGCGATCCTCTTCTGCGATAAAAGGTCCTCGTCTCTTATACGCTAACATTTAATGACATGTATAAACTCTGGTATAGCACGAATAAAGTATTATTATTATTATATTATTATTATCTCTTGGTCCTCTTCGTTCTTCTTTTTTCAGTGTGATAAGTTTTCGATTTTGTATCCTTCCGCCGCACGCACAGATAACTTCACAATAGCAAATCAATTCAGCCCAGCTCTAAAGTTTTAGTATTTTAATTGACCCCGCAAATACACCAAACGTTTACCAAAAATCTACTTTCGCGCCTAATTCTAGTCAAATCGTGGTAATTAGTTGGCCACGTAAGTCCAGCTGAGGTTAAATTTACATCAGCCCTGTTTCGTTGTTCCTCCTCTTGACTTCTTTGACTTCCTTGTCATTTTTATCTGCTTGTCGTTCGGGGTAAGAACATAGTATGGACATCCAAAATTTCTCAATTTGTTTAAGTCAACCAGGCGCCAGAACCATAGCTGTGCAGGACTATGATTAGCCTGCAAGCTTCACATTAAATCAAACAGGTACGATTTAATGTGAAGACGGCGTATGAAATGGTTTCGGCCCACATATACTCGTTCAAATTGCCCATGTGGATGGCTGAACCTGCGGTTTCCACGATTGTCTTCATTTCCCTTTCCACACGCCCGTTCTGTTGCAGTGTGTACGCGCTGGTCTTGCTGTGAAAAATTCCCAGTTGATCTAGAAATTTTTGCGTAGCGGCATACAACTTAATACAGTTCATCCTTCTTCCGAACTTCACAATATCCTTGCCCTATTTGACATTGAATTGACGAGGTGTATACATGATGAAACTTCATAATATATTAAAATAAAACAACAGAGTTGGGAGGGTTTCACTTTATTGTTGAACACTGTGTGGCGAAACATGTTGCAGTGTTCAACAATAAAGTGAAACCCTCCCAACTGTGTTGTTTTATTTCAGTGTATTTGATATTCTTGTATGCTAGGTTCTCATGCCAATCACGGAGATAGACGTCAGATTCCTCCTGGCGAATCATTATTCAATGATGTTGTCCATATCGTTCTGCTACTGCGACATTATCTTTCCTGTCACTGGTTTCAAAGATCGATCGATTGCTCTGCGCTGACTATATATGAACTTTGTTTACAGTTTGTGTCACTTAAAACCGGTTAAAAGTTAGTTAGGGGACGTAAAAGACGTTGGTCAGCTTTGCCTTTTGCCAAGTTGTTCGATCAATGACCTCCAGCTTTACATTCCCTATTCCAATGCCTTCCAATTTTGTTGAATCTCCAATGACAATTATAACCTTTTCCTCCAGAGTCGAATAGTTCGTTAGCCAGTCTCGACTAAAGGTCATATGTTGAGTTACCCCACTGTCCAGGTATCAGGAGTCTCTGCTGTAGTCCTTTAGGTTAATGTCCTCGAGTGCGGCTGATAACAGGTTTTCTGTGATAAATGCGCGGCGAGTTTCTCTTAGGGCAATCCTTGGTTGCAGTTGTTGCACGCATAGTTAGTTTTACAGTAGGTTGTAGCAGTGCTATTTTCAAATATACCGGGAGATTGTTTTGATCGAGGGCGGCGTAGAAAAAAGGAAAAACGCGACGCGGCGTGAGCGAGAGTTGAGGTTAGGAGAGAGCGAGAGTTTTGGTCGCGCAAAGAGCGGCAGAGTTTTTGGTTATTTAAATCGGGAGTCAGATTGGCCGATTTTGCTTGGTGTTTGCCGATAGCATGCACAGTTTAAGTGCTGCTAATTGATCGAGGTCCTTACCGGAGTTTTGAGCCGTGAGCGCTTTCTGGGAGCCCGGTGATTATTCCCGAAGAAGCCATTTTTCGTCGCCTTGCCGTCCTACCGTACGTTGTTTCCGTCCCGCTGTCCCGCACAACGCACTTGGACTCCGTCGGAACAAGAGACGCTGAGTGAGTGCATGCTGACTTTGAAGCAGATAAGTTATTCTTTAATTATTACTACATTGAAGAGCTACAAAAACATTTATTGTGTTCCCTGATACGTCTCAGTACGTTATTACTGAGTGGCGCCCATGTTTAGTTGTGGACATTGTCGAATTAATTTTGTTTTGCTAGCATAAGTTATTGTTTATATATTGTTTTCGTTATTTGTTAATACACTTTGTTCAATTCTATAAAACGGATTTTTCATTTACTGAACCCACGCCCAGCCCCGCAAAAATTGAGAGCCGGGAATGTTACAAGGTCAGGTACTATGCAACGTTTCTTGGCATGACCCCTCTTTCCACATATGAAGCATTCCACGCCCGAATTTCCTGTTGGATCCGTTTTGGCTTCCCTGATTTACTGTGCGTCTTCGAAAATAGTGCATTGCGCTTGAGGTCTCTGTTGCTTGCCCACTCTCGGTACGTCAATCTCAGTTGCTCGATTAGATTAGGCAGGTTCTTGTCGACTTGCTGGGCGAAAGTGGTGTAACCTTGGCGGTAGAGAGCCTAGAATTTGAGTTATCACCCAGCTGTCTTTCACTTCTTCGCGTACTGCGGCCAAATCCTCGGCATACTACTGCACTTGCATACTATTCTCTACGACTGACTTACCACTATCATACCTGAAACCGAGCAGTCGTCCGAGGGGTCGTAAGAGTATGAGGCTTCTCGTTTATATGAAAACTTTAATTGTATTACAAAAGACGCCTGCGAAAAAGAAGAACAAATTAAACACTTGTAAAAAAATAACAGGATTAAGGTTAGACATAACATCCATGTGTCGCGTGGTTGCAATCGCATTGAATTCGCGAATGAATTTTGAATTTCTGCAGCCGTATGACGGTGCACGTATGACGTAGATATCGGCGAATTTCAATTTAGCACTTTTAACATAGCACATTTTATGGATGACAGCGGTCAAGAGAAAGTTGGGTTGCTGTCAACCTCGTCATTACAAAGGAGCTATCAGAAGAAAAGTGACAAACTATAACATGGACTCATGTGTGGCACCAAAGAATTTACAGATTTCCTTCCAAATGTTGGATTGGAACTATTGACTGACCACGATCAGTAGTGACCCTCGACTATCCAAAACGTGAAATTTAACAATTTAAAAACGCGTTGGTAACGGAAACAAGGGGTTGGACTTCTGGCAAACGTGTAAATCTGCCAATACAAACTAAAAGGTATCTGAAATTATTACAAATAAGCATAAAGCCGATTATATCACTGTAGCAATCAGGATCCGAAAACTTAACTATTGGTGATATTTTAATTTGTTGGCACTTTAAACAAAATTTAACAAATTGAGTAATAACGAGATTCATCCGCGGCCATGCATAACGATCTGTTAAGAGACGCTTTATTGCTCGACCGCCGGATTATTAAGTCCGTAAAGAGATTGTAAAATGTTAGATCTCAGGACTGTAGGAATATAGAGGCGTCTTTTAGATAGTGCAATTACCCATACTCACCATTTGAAATCGTTCAGTCAAAAAACTTCTTAACCATACTACAATTCCGTCATTAAAACCCAGCAAACTAAGCTTTTCCAGTAAAATTGTATGATTTACTCTGTCGAAAGCCTTGGAAAAGTCAGTATATAGAGAGTCAATTTAAACCCCATCTTCCAAGGCATTCAACACATAAGATTATTATAAAATCAAATTAGTACTGAAAGACCTAAGATGGAAAAACCCATGTTGTTCCTCAACAATGATATTTTTTGTGGCCCATTTAAACTGCCTAGCCAAGATACTATCCAACAACTTAGGGATTGCAGATTGTATAGCTACTCCTCTATAATTCTTAACATCATTCCGACTACCGTTTTTATGGATTGGAGTAATATAACTGGTTTTTCAGATTTGTGGACACGTTTTCTCTAGCAAGGGACGATTAAAAAGTAATGCAATTGTAGTGGTTAAAGTGTACATACAGTTTTTGAGGAATATATTAGAAATATTGTCTGGTCCAGCACTCAAGCTCGGTTTAGTATGATTAATCTCATTAAATACATCCATAAAATTAATAGACGCGAAAATGTTGGATGAGTGTAATTACTTAAGTTTAATTGCCATGGATAGACTCCAAGTCAATGTCATCATTGTTATCGTATACACTAGAAAGAAAGTCGGCAAAAAGATTGGAAGATTGCTGTTGGTTATTACAAGAAACATTATTAAAAAACATATTTAAGGGAATTTCGTTGGTGTGCCGTAGGTCATGCACAAATTTCCAAAAGTTTTTAGGACTTTGTTTTATATTCCTTTCAATTTGATAAATATACGTGTTATAAAGGCTTTTGCTTAAGTAGTAACATCTGCGACGCAAATCTGAGAATAAAATATAATCACTAGGTCGGTTTGTTTGCTTGTATTTGTAATGGGCGGCCCTTTTCTCTTTCTTAGAAGTATCAAGTCCTTATTATACCATTTAGGGAATTTTTGGTTGGACATTTTTTCTCGGGACATATTGATCAATAGCTTGGTGTAATATAGAGTAGAATACATTAACTGCAGATTGAACATTAATGCATGACTCAAACAATTTCACCCAATTTACACAATTAATAAAGTAAATACTAGCATTCTTGAAATCATAATATGTAATAAATAATAATATTTTCAAATTCAGTTAAATCTTTTAGAGATAAATCCACGCAATAACTTAAGTGATGATTTTTATTATCAGAAAGCAAATCAACAGAAGAATTAACAGAACAATTACTTCGGCTAAATACTAAATCTAAGAATACTGGAATTAAGAATCGAATTAACTTGCCTTAAATTGAGAAAACCGTAACTGTTGATTAAACTAAGTGCACGTTCACTCGATGTTTATGATTGACTCACCCCTAAATTGTCGTTACACCATGTATCCGAAGGCAAATTATAATCACCACAAATTACCGCGTTTTCTATCACAAAAATTACTTCAACACACTGGGCGTGGTTGTTATACACGTCGGGAGATGAATTAGATGGAATATTAACAGCTCCAATTATAAAAATTTTACCAATTATACTTAATTTAATAAATAAATGTTCGTATTGAAAAGATGGACTTGCGAGTTGAATTGCTATGAATTTCTTCTTGACTAGAATTCGCGAATGATCTATCGGCGCGAAACACATTATAATTAGGGTACGAATTATAGAATATAAATCAGACGTATTTGATTGTGAGAATCCATTGGTTTAAGATTTTTTTAAATCTGATTTTAAAAAGTTATCGCCATAAAACTACAAATAATTGAACCACGAATTTTAGAATTTTACGAAATCAAGATTTATCTATCCTAGGAATCAATAGATAAAAGAATTTTCAAGAAGGCGAACGCGCTAGCAAGAGTATAGCACAATTAGCCAATGCTAATGTTTAACTTGAAGTGCTTGAAGAACGAGTCGAGATCAAAATAGTAGTTTATTGTATGGCAATTTCCATTGCTGGTTTGGTGGTGTTAAAATACTTGGAGCAAGATTCAATCTATGGTAGAAAGCGCTATAAAGCTCTTTGAACAATGAGTTACAGAAAAGACAAAACTGCGTCAACTCTGAATTGAAGAGGTTTAATTTATTTAGGTAATTTTGAAGCCAAAAGATGTCTTATTTGAAGTGATAAACTTGTCCTTGTTCATCCTTACTGAAGACCAAAATTGAATCTTGCTCAAGTATTTTAACACCACCAAGCCAGCAATTAAATTGCCATGCAATAAACTACTATTTTGATCTCGACTCGTTCTTCAAGCATTTCTAACAGTTAAACATTAGCATCGGCAAAATGTCCTTGTATGCGAAACAAAATTGTAGTTCGCGTAATATCGAGTTCATAAATCTTTGAAACGTTTGAGCGGCGTTTCTCGATCGAAAACTTATCCTTATATATTCAAAAAGACCAGAAGGTGTTATGATTGCTGTCTTTGGAATTTTATTTGGATAAATTGGAATTTGATGATATGCCTTTACCAAATCGATTTTTGAAAAAATCATCTATGAGTGTAGATGGATTTTTGAAAATACAACCATAAGAATTGAAAGTGAAATCATATATAATAGGTAAAGGATAACGTTTTGAAACCTTATTCAAACCACGATAGACACCTCATGGGCGCTAGAAGCCGTCTTCCTTAGACACAAGATGTAATGGAGTTGCCCATGGTCCTCAGTAAACCGAGTTGCAACAATTTGTTAAACTCGTTTTTGCGGTTTGAAATTTTTTGAGAGGGTAAACGCAATGGTTTGAAAGATACAGTTGGTCCAGAAGTTGTAATATGATGTAATATGATTATATTTAACTCATTTGGTAAAATCAAACTAGGTGAATATTTTAATAGGCTTCACCTTCAAATTGCAAAAGAAAAAAAACCTAAACGATTATATAAGATTTTCAACTAATTGTTGAAAATAACGCCTTCATGACAGATCAGTTGAATCTACAAAAATTGAACAGGAAGAATCTGGCAGCAATAGTGCACCACCCGCACCAAATACTCGGTTAAATTAAATGTGGATAATGGGTTTGGTGAGGCTTCAGCCGTCTGTACAGAACAAAAAAGCAACATAGCCCGCCTAGTGCACCAAAGCCCTCATTTACAAATAAACTATACCAATACCGAATCTAAAAAATGAAAACAGTGCTCTATTTTAGTTAACATTAGACATTCATGAATTAAACTGTAACAGTCAAATTTTATCTAATAACTTTGTAAATGATGTGATTGATCATAACAACATTAAAAGTCTTACCAAAAATTTTAGTCAGCTTCAAATCTATCTTAGTAATTTCAAATGTGCTCACAGAAACATGGGAAATTCCCGATATAGAGTGCATTCAGTTAAACGGTTATTTTACTTATGCTACTAATCGAAGATATAATCAAAATGATGGCATTATTGTATTTATAAGAGAAAACATTCTTTTTGAGGTTGAAAACGTAAGTATTCGTTTAACAAACTAAACATTAAAATCGAAAATCATAACTTGTAAATAACTGCAATTTATGGGTTTCCAACTAATCCCATAGATGATGATTTTACTACAAATTTCAAACTGAATCTGAACCAAAACAAAAAAGAATAAAGCACACATAATAGTTGGTGATATTAATATAAACATCAAAGATACAAATAACATACACTGTCAAGAATACTTAATTTTAATGAATGAATATGGCTTTTATTCATACATAAATACCTCTACAAGAGAAACCAGTACATCAAGTAGTGTCATCGATCACATTTTCTTCAGTGAAAACAACGAATTGATTAAAACAATACCTGCATTTATAGAATCAAACATTACTGATGAGAACAATTGCTTTAATTCTACCATTACTTCACAAATATAAACAACAAAAACTATAGCAAATAAAATAGTACGGACAAAGTTCGAGTCGATACTTGATAAGGAAAAGTGGACTACAATTTAATTCAGTTAATCACGGAAGCTACTACAAATTCTACCACAACAATTAAAAGAAAACATTGTACTGAAAGGAAGGAGTGGATCACAAATGGACTAATTACATCTATAAATCGAAGAGACTGGACTGCTCAATATAAGGCGAATTTATGCGAAGGCTGTACTAACACATTATTTTAAAGAAACGATCGAAACGAATTCAAAATATTTTTACACCAAGGAGTAAAATCTATTGGTACAAAATCTTACACCTAAATAGTTTCCACCTGCAAATCGCGACCACAGAAACAAATAAAAAAGTTAAAAAAATATCACTCCTTAAAACTCACTGGTCAGAAATACAATTTATTTATTTCTCTATGAAGTAACAAGAAAACCTTAAATGGACAAACACTCTTTGTTGTATGTATATGCTGAGTTATGTATGTATCTTGTTTAAATATTCTTTCTAGGTTCTCATGTTCTTTAATTCACTACATAAAAATCACATACAAGGATATTTCTACCTTTCCGTGATCACTATAACTTAATTGAAATTGTATGTTAATTGTAAATTTACCGCATATGTATATGTATGTATATATAAAGTCAATAAAGACTTTTATTATTATTATTTTCTAATAGACTGCATACATTCTAATAAGGCGTTCATATCTACAACAATGTTAAAATGTAGAAGGAATTCAGCGCCTAGAATTGAATGGTTTACAGTAGCAAGTACAAAATTACACTCAAATATTACGTTTATACCTATTTGGACTATAAATTAAAGAAGAACCATATGTCAGCATTAAATTACCCCTGCCTGTGGCTAATGAAAATTTTAAAAGATTAAGAGTGTTGATTCACCGCCTAAAAGTGCCTCGTCAATCAGTTCCTATTTATTATTGGTCACTTTTTTAATTTTCACTATTTGTTGTTTCACAAATTTTATATTCATTACAAGAAATGAATAAAGCCTATTATACAAGAATTGTCTTTGGTAATTGGTGTCCAAACGCCATTTTAATAATATAACAGAAAATATTTCCTAAACGTTATAACCGACGTTACGTTAAATCAGCAGATGCTTTGCTCCTGGCGAATTTCATAATTTATAGAAAATACACAACGGTTACAGTGATTATATTCCTCCGTTCAGGCAAGATTAATTATTCGAGACTGAGCCCCCTCGCCGTGACGCGTTGATAATAACGAGTCTTCACTTTTAATATTCCTCCGAACAAATTAATGCC
Organism: Ontholestes murinus; assembly: GCA_963969525.1. Taxonomy (NCBI): domain Eukaryota; kingdom Metazoa; phylum Arthropoda; class Insecta; order Coleoptera; family Staphylinidae; genus Ontholestes; species Ontholestes murinus. Next base: position 66,092,590 of record OZ018388.1, read on the forward strand.
ACCTTAGCGTCATCTGCCTTTCGGGCTTTAATCAAGCAAAACGCTAAGGGGATGATTCTAATCCGCAACTGTTCGATTTGCAGGTAACCAGAGGAAGCAGAGGAGGGAGAGGACGACGTTCACGAGGGCGCAACTGGATGTGCTCGAGGCGCTGTTCGCGAAAACAAGGTATCCCGACATCTTCATGAGGGAGGAGGTCGCCCTCAAAATAAATTTGCCCGAATCGAGGGTCCAAGTAAGTGATGAATTTTCGAATTAACGTTCACGTCTCTCTCGTCTTTTTTTTATTATTATTTACCAGCGTTTTACGACCGTAATTATAATTATACCCGTACAAGGTGAAATTGGATTGGAAATCCTCTTTACCGCATAGACTCGGCACACGGAGTGTTTTATTATATTATAAATATGTCGAGATAAATCTTCAAAGCAACCGCAACCGTAATACGCTACGGTATAATAGAAATAAACGGAACGACTAAAATATAATCTGTGATTGATGTACTCGGTGTATGTTGGTATTGTTAAAATGATATAAATACCGCATTCCTACGGTAAAATATAATTTGTTTATACCCTCCTTGGGGTGTCATAAATTTTAGAAACCACCTCGCTCGATTCATTGTTAGATTAAAATGTATTTATTTACAAAACTTAATAACAAGACATCACATACAGTTTTATCGATTGTATGGATTAATATTTTGTAACACCTTGGAGATATTAAATGTGTAGGTCTTTATAAATCGACTAAAAGATTTTAAAAAATAAAGGGCATTAATACTTATCAACTCAAAATGTGGATTCACTGACTCATAAGCTATTATTATAAAGTCGTGTTTGAAAAATGGAGAATAGCTCAGATGATATAGAAGAACTTCTTAAAGAAAATAACAAACAAAAAATGTAGATTGCTGGATATTTAAAAGATTTTACCAAATTTAACGTCCATTAATTGATTGACAATCTGCTACTGCCTGCGGAATTTACAAAACTATAATTTTAATAAGTTTAGTACCTAATTACAGTAGCTGTCGGAAGAAGGTAAATTCACTCTAGAAATGGATGTCATTAATACTAAATGCTTCACACTGGATCTCAAGAAAAGAATCTTAAACGTCAACAGTCCATTCGAACTCATTGCTTTTGAGTTCTACTATGGAGTTTTACAACTCCAGTTGCCATATATTGTCCAAAGCGTTGCATTAATTTTTTCCTAATTGAGTGGATAACCAATAATTTAATGTTTTCACATTCTTATTGTTATAATTGTTGCTCTTAACATCTCCATATAACTATCATATACTCAGTTGAGGAAACGTTTTAGACAATGGCTGTCACCTTGATAGTTTCTCTTTATCAATAATTAATACTTAATTTTGAAAACGAATTATAAAGAAAATATTTTAAATTGTTTTTAAACCAATTTTTTTTAAATTTATTTATTATATTAAATTCTCAACTGTTTTTCAAAATGTATATTTTAAATTTCTTTACAGAATTATTTCTTTCTTATTTATTATTATAATTATATTGATAATAATAGTGTATATAATCCTAGTTTAATATTAAATTTAGTTTAGAATTAAAAATATTTTAATTTGAAATTACTCTTAACTACAACTGCAAAAATCCATAAATAATCAAATTAAGGCTAAAATAAAACTTTACAAATAAAAAATTGCATATAAACACAAGTACCTATATTAATCTATATTTCTTATTAATTACTAAGTTATTTACATTTTTTTGTATAAATTTACCATTTAATCTTAACACTACCTTAAATTAAATATAATAAAAAAGGTCAAAATAGTGTCAAAAAAAATTAAATAATTAAAAACTAACCAAAATGAACCAAAAATCATCAAAAATTGACCAAAATGATCAAAAGTGGACAATAACTGGCCAAAATGAGCCAAAAATAGCATAAAATGACCAAAAAAATAAGACACATTTCTGTAAAATTTCCATGGATGAGAAAATTTTGTTTTTATTTAATTTAAAATTGCAAACTAAATAAGTATGACAAATAAAATTTTTGATCGAAATAGATTCAGTAATTTAAAAAAATGTTCTTGTTGGAGCATAATCGACACTAAATATTTATACAAAGGATTTTTCAAAAATAATAAGTTATACCTTAAATAACTTAAAGAGAGTTAAATAACCGAAACCAAATCAATAAGAAAACTGTCAAAATAAGCCAATATGATCAAAATTAACCAATTTGGTAAAAAAATGAGCCAAAAAAGGTCAAAAATGAACCAAACTGTCAAAGATGGGTCAAACAGGGTCCAAATTGAGCTAAATTGTTCTAAAATTATCAATTATCAAAAAATTGACTATTATGATCAAATGGAACAAAATTGAGCCAAATAGGGCCAAAATTGATTAGAATAATAATAAATACCCATAATTTTGAAAAATACGAAAACATTTCGCGAATCTACAACAATGAATCTTACTAAGACTACAAAAAATACTTGTTGAAACAACTACTTCTCTGGCTAATACCTCGACAGATATTGAATATTGATATATGCGTGTTACAAATAGTACTATCAAAACAACACTAATTTGAATAAAATTATTTCTATTAAATAAACTAAAGATGTAATGTACTTTAGACTGAAGATGAATATAACATGAAAAATCATAAACAAAATTGAATTTAGACTGATTTCATTATATTAAACTAGCAAAAGCAATTAAAAAATCTAGCATTCAAGTTTATAACCATATACAGACACGTGTTTCGATCTTTCCATTCTTCAGTACAGCTTTATTATAAAATTGATTTCAAATTTTATACAACGAATTAAAGGATTTTAATATATTTTTTGATAAAAATTGACATAAATGATCAAAAAAAGACGAACGTTATAAGAATGGATCAAAAATATCAAAAACTGAATCAAAACACGAACCAATCTGGCAAAAAATGGTATTAAAAAAGTCAAAATTGAGTCAAATTTGATTAAAAATATACCAAAACGTTCAAAATCGGAGCAAATTTAGACCAAACCGATTAAAAATCGATCAAAATTATCAAAAATGGACCAAATTTGATCAAATAGCAAAAAATATTACGACTCATTTTTGCAAAAAAAAATCCAGAAAGAAAAAATGGCTCTTATTGAGGCAAAATCATTATTATCTATTTCTAGTAGTAGTAGTAACATATTTATTGAAAAATTTTGTACATATATATATATATATATATATATATATATATATATATATATTAAAATGATGAATAATGAATGTGGTGTTAATGTATTAATTTGTCAAAAGGCATTTCTTTAAATTTAAAAAAAAATACCCCCCTAATTGCCAATTTTTTTCTGTATTGTATCCGAAATTACTCTTTTTATCTCAAATAAATATCTCCTATTCTTCTCTAAAAATTTGAATAAACTTTATGATTCCCCTTTACCTAAATCCTATAGAAAATCACCAAAACTGATGGAAAAAATGGAACAAAATGATCAAAACTTTACAAAAATTATCAAAAATAGCCCAAAAAATAGTCAAAACTAGCTAAGATTTACAAAAAATATGACTATTTTTTAAGAGAATTTTTTTAACTAAAAGTAAATTAATTAGAAACTAAAAATAAATAATAAAAATAGCAAAAATAATCAAAAACTAAAAATTGATCAAGGTAAAAATAGCAAAAGAATGACAAAATGGACCAAAAAGGTCAAAAATGGGCCATACTGCCAAAAATGAACATGATAAAACAATTAATACTAAAGAAATATATAATATAAAGAATATTGTTCTTAATATTTATCAACGACCTCAGTAATCATATAAACCACGAAAAATTACATTCGCCAATGACACAAATGTAATCGTATCATCACCTACACCAGAATGATCAAATATCGGATTGGTGCAAACGAAACAACGTACTGCTTAACATCAATAAAACAGTCCAAGTTAAGTTCTACAACCAAAAACAACTTTGTAAGAGTTCATAACAAATAAATTATTATTATTATTATTATTTTATAAGAAACAGATAACATCTATAATTAATAATTTTAAAACATTTTTTTAAATTTATTTATTATTAATAAAATAACCAAAAATAAAAAATGAGGCCAAAATAAGCCAAATAGTGTTAAAAACCGATTAAAAAATTAACCAAAATAACCATAAATGGACCAAAAATTATCAATAATTGACCAAAATGATCAAATGTGGACAATAACAGGCCAAATGGAGACAAAAGTAGCATAAAATGACAAAAAAAGACCCATTTCAGGAAAATTTCCATCGAAGCGAAATATTTTTCTATTATTTTTTTAAATGAAAATCACAAACTAGATAAATATGTCAAATAAAAAATTTTATCGAGAAAGATTCAGTAATTTAAAAAAATGTTCCTGTTGGAGCATAATCGACACTAAATATTTATACAAAGGATTTTTCAAAAATAATAAGTTACACCTTAATAATTTAAAGAGAGTAAAACAACCGAAACCAAATACGATTTCTCGCGAGCGTTCGATACAGTGGATGTGAAGTTTCTGTGCGAGAAATTAGATGATGGATGAAACGAAGAAATGAAATCAAATATGGTTGAATTAGGGAAAATATGAGTGTTTTTTAAATATAATTTATTTTTTGATTAGAAGTTAATTAAAAACTAAAACTAAAATATCAAAACAGCAATAATAATCTAAAACTAAAAAAATCTTAAAATTTATCAAGGAGAAAATTAAGCCAAAATAGCAACAAAAAGTATGACAAAAATAAGCCAAAAAGAGCCAAAATGGCAAAAATGGACCAGCATGATAAAAAAAATTAATAAAAATATCAAAAAATGCACCAGAGAAGTCAAAAATAAACCAAAAATGATCAATAGTGGACAAAAATTGGTTAAAAAATAACGTAAAATGACAAAAAAATATGCCTCATTTCTGAAAAAATTAAATTCTATCCGCAAACTAAAAAAAAGAATATGTCGAACAAAATTTTTGGTTACAAAAACCTTAGTAAATTGAAAAAATGTTTTTTTTGGAACAAAATGCTGAAAATAGCTAATATTTAAAAAAATGATTTTTGAAAGTTACCCTTGGAAATTGACCAAGAATAGGCTAAAAATTGGACCAAAAAGGTCAAAATCGAACGAAACTGATTAAAATGATTAATAATCGACCAAAAATGATGAATGTGGACCAAAATTATGAAAATTGCACAAAAAATGATCAAATATAGTAAAAATCACTAATATTTTCTGATTTTTTTACATAACAACAAACATATTTGGAAATTTTCTCCCCGTGAATACAATTTTCCAATCAAAATTTTGAATAAAGTTTTTGAGAAATAATCTAAATATTTTTACCCTCCAAATGTTTATTTTTTCTAACTAATTTTCATTATGATTACACTAAATTTACTAAATTACTCTGCATTTTTTCTTTGTAAGTGTGGATATCATCATCCGGAAATTGTGAAAATTTGTTGACCCGTTGCGTTAATTACTTATCTACCTGGTGAGTTCATTTCATCGCACTAGAATCGTTATTAAACCCACAATTGATTAGTTTGTGTCTCTAAAACCCAAAGTTCGAGCTTAGCCTTGGTAAGGCCACGTATTTGTCCGTTCCATCCTTTGACTTTTTGCGCTAGGAGAAAAACGGATAAATATCGCCTTAAAAACCAGCTACCTGACATTAAATTTATTTTGGATTCTCAGTCATTGTCCTCTTGTGTTATCAACCCATGGCCTAGTTCAGTTTTGTTAATAAGGTATGAAGTGTGTGTCCCTGTTTCATCCTACGTCCTAGAATTGATCATGTCTCAAAAATATGACATAAATAAAAATAGGGGCTCTCAAAATGAGTTAATGTGTTCTGGGGTTTGTGATAATATTGTTGCTAATAAAACTGCATGTCCCAAATGTAATAAATTCTGTCATCCTGGTTGTCAGTTACTTGTGCAATCGACATTTGCTCACAACTTTGCAAGTAGCTATGGACTCGTTTGTGGTTCTGCTGGTCCCGCTTCTAGTAGATCTTCTCATATGGGTGACTACTATATATCTAACAGTATTATGTTAAAACATATGAAGAGGATAAAACCAAATTTCACAATGGGAATGAATCATCAAGGATTGTGCAAATTTAATTAACATAACTCATAAATTATCAGCTGAGTTGGATAACCGTAATCAAGTAGATGTCGTGCATACCGATATATCTGTGGCTTGGAGCTAAAAAGGCCAATGTCAAAAATTGCGTATTTGAGAAAATCGCATTTAAAGTTTTTATCAAACATTATTTTAATTCTAAATGACATAAAGTACAAGTTGTATGTTTCAACTTTGGCTCAAACATAGATAATTTTGCATAGAATCTGATAATATACTCCATGTTTTGAAAAGAGATTTTACTTGGAAAAAAAATGACTTTGGTCTTTGTTGCATACATTCACGATTAAAATTTTTTTTTAGGTGTCATGAATACTGCATCCATTTTATTTTGAGCCACTGAATTGGTTCCTTTAAGATGTTTATTTTTCGATGTACATAGTGAGTCTTTAAACATGATTTGAAGTTTAAAAAGTCATTTTGTTCCAATTCTATAATCTTTATAGGGGGTTTTGTTGGCACCAAACGTATGACATTTCCCCAATTCGGGGCAACTCAATATCAGCACTAGTACGTTTTTTGTTTTTTTTCTATAGCCGCATGGATAGTGTCTGCCTCCATATGAGTATGTCCAGCCTCAAGAAACTTATGGTTAATAGTTAAATGTTTACCTTTAGCATTCAATTCAGAAACAGTTTGCAGTAACATTGTAGAAAAATAAATATTGCGGTTTTGACCTCCGCAGGAGTCGCTGTACATAGTTACCGTGTGTATATTATTATTTTCTGCAAGATTGTGAAGGTAATGGTAAATGCAAGAACCGATTTCTTGCCCTCCACGACCAGCCATTGTCTCATTCCATAGGTAACACACAGAAGAGGATTCTTTTCTTATGGTTTGGTAAATGGTAAGGTTAAATGTCCACAATTGACGTTTGTAGAAACCCAATCCACTTCTGAGATATGGAGTAGGCAAACATTTTTGTAAGTCGAATGACATTGTAACAAAACCTGGATTATGATGGCATTCCTCCTTATCTCTTCTTTTTGACTCGTATGCCGACTCAGCCAAATGTAGATGTCTGGTTTTATTTTCTTCGATTAATCTGCGGTCTATCTCGTTTTCACAACATTTTAACTGCATAAGAAAGTTGTCGCATTTTGCGTATATATCATTTTTTGCTTTATGAAATGATAAGTTGAATTCCTCAACAATAATTTTTCTGTATAGGGAGCATTCCGCGGTTGAATATTTCGTTCTTTACAATAATTCAAATACAGTCGGTACATTTGAGCAATCGATAGATCGGGTGACAAGTACTTTTTCTGAGTTTGGGATCATGAATAGTAACTCTGATAAGCGGGAAATAGTTTTATGTGTTCTCTTATTAGGAGTTTATCCTTTTCTGGGATTTTAGGTTGGTATCCATGTTTTCCTCGTTTATCCTCAGAACATATTTTGCTATTACTTGACGGTTTCTTTTCAACAATTACTTTTTTTAAAGTGGCGTCAAATGTATTTATAAACATAATTTGACACACATCCATTGTTAGAAGTTTCGTCTACTTTTCTTACCGTCATTATGTATTAATCGCTGAACATGCTTTTCCTCTTCTTCTATGGAATTTGCCACAAACTGGTTTTGTCCAGAGCTAGACAATTTATAAAAATTTGTAAAGAGAATTTGTCGCACGGGGGTGAATTTCTCGAAACACTTCTTTTTGCATGAGCACGCTGATTTCATTTCTTTGGCAGGTAAAGTTTTCTTTCTCGACACTGTCGAATATACTCTGCCTAGAGTTTTCAACAGTTTTCTTATATTCCGCTTTCGTTTCCTAGTAGCGTCATCTTTGTTCATTTTTTTCTTCCCCTGCGTGATTTATTTATTTGATTTTCTGCCGAATCAACCAATTCTGCATTATTAATAAGTTCTTCATTTACCAGACCGATATTCAAACCGACATCTTCAAACTGTTCTTCTTGGTTGTTTTCAGTGTCCTCGTCACTGTCCGACGATACATATTCATCACTACTATAGTCTTTAAACGGTTCTGAATCGCTTGAATCTGTATTTTCTATTATTTCTTCTTCAAGGATCTCTTCCAATTCCTTCGTTTCTGGAACTGGTATTGTGCTGGACCGTGTGCTTAAATTGTCATCATCACTGACTGACGCTGATTCTACAAGATACCAATGCAAACCAATACAATGTACATGTGGACAGCCCGGACTTTTATTAAAATGCATATTTTCAACTATTCGGAGCCTCCTGCAACGATATGCGGCTATTTTCGGTATTTATTGTGCATATAAGTCCGGGCTCTAGTTATTACAATGAATCAACATAACCTCAAATCGGCAATATTAAATGAATAGTTCTATATAAAAATATAATGCAGTACTGAATCACTTACTATTGTCAGCTCCACACATCTGTAAAATCTGCCTTGTCTTTGAATTATAAGTATTCATTTTCTTTGTTTCACAAACACTTTAAAACTAGAATTGCGATGCAGCTGCAACCATGTAACGTTTATGATGGCTACTGCTGCTATGAAGGTTAAAGTTAAAAAGGCCAATGGTGACATTGACCCATTCATGTTAAATAAAATAATGTCAATAGTTACAACTAAAAGGGCCAAAGTAGACACTGGCCCTTTTAGCATAAACTGATGTTGATGAATTCATAGCGACATTGGCCAAAATTAAATTTATAGATCTGCTATTGGTTGAGATTTGACATTGGCTGTTTTACCATCTTAAAGACCGTAAGAAAAGAAGTCTAATGTATTGCTTAAATAAAAACGGCAAAATATTGACATTGGCCTTTTTAGCTCCAAGCCACAGATATCTAAGGCTTTTGACCGTATGCCCCATAATATTATTATAGAAAATTTAAATAAATATTCAAGACAATATAGATCATATTTGTCTAATCGCCAGCAAATTGTAGAAATGGAAGGGTGCAAACCAGCACCATACATTGCTAAGCGATGTACCGCAGGGGTCTAACCTTGGGCCTTTGTTGTTTACAATTTTTATTAACTCAGTAACGTCAATGCTTGATTGCGATTATTTAATGTACGCCGACGATATTAAGTTATTTAGGACAGTGCATGCTATTGCTGGTTGTCATATTCTACAAGATAACTTGAATAAATTATACAATTGGTGTTCGCAACATGGACTAAATCGTAATGTGAAGAAATGTAATGTTCTGTCATTTTATCGTCAAATCATGTACTCTTTAATTATAGAATAAACAACATCACATAGCATTTGTATCACATATAAATAATACCGTTCAGAGAACATTGAGAATGTATGAATTTTTACTAAATAAATTTTCAATGCCTTCTGTGTTACAAAGACATAGATATATATCAATACTAACATTATATAAATTAATTCATCATCATACTGATAATCCACTTTTTTCTAAATGTTGAGCAATTATCAAGTTCAATGTTTTGTTGATATATTTTGTTTAAGCCTTTCAATATTTTCTGTTAATTTAAAAGACATCCTTAGTTTAACTTGTAAGAACTTGTATTTTTGTTATTATTAAATAAATTTCTATTTTTTGTTGTTGTTCGTTATTGTTGCACTATATTTACTATTTTTTTTTTGTACATTAGAAATAGATTTCATTATGAAAAACGAATGGCATATATGAAGATATATTAAGTTTACTTAATAAATCATTCAGTTCATTTAAAAGAATGTGATAATAGACAAGCGCATAATACAATGAAAGTACGTAGTCAATTCAACCTAGTTTCCGGAATAATTAACAAAACGTATATGAGAACTTTATCGACTATAGAAACCACACGTTGTGTAGCTATTCCGTGTTTTGTGTCACCCGTATATGTTGTACGGTTTCATCTGCTTGTGCAAGAATATCATGCAAACGTAATACAGCTCTAGCTGCTGTAGATTAACCGCGTTTAAATACCCTGTAATGATTAATATTTTGAACATACGGTATTACTCACTGCACTAATTGTGCCTTACTAATCACACGTGTATTAATTACTAATAGTTAAAGCGGATACACATTTGCAATATCATTATTGTAATCCTACTGTTAATGGTATGATGTGTTTGGATAAAAAAAAACTTCAATCATATTATTTCCGCTGATAACTGATATTTGGAAACGGGGTAATTTAATCATATGTTACCCAGTATTTATTTGTAAATAAATTGCGTAAAGCATTATGCGTTTATACGCCCCTCCCGTAGTTGAAGTAATGTGTAATTTGTAGCTGTAGTGCGGTTTTGTACACCGTCGACGAGTGAAATGTGAGGGTAGGTAATTTGGCCGCCCCCTAAATCGTGCGGCACAAAGGGCCGGAGGTGCAACGTGCCTCCGCATCTCGCCAGGAGACTAACAACTTGCCATTCATTCCGTAAATAGATCGCTTTCTAATGGTCGTTAGTGATTTATTGCAGGACACCTCTGCTTCTATACACCGTGCACTCTCTTTACCTTTTACATGTACTCCATGCGCCCCGTTTTACACCCTTATTGTTGGCACACGTTCTCATTTGTGCACTACATACATCAGTCGTATACAGGAAAAAAACAGCAATGACCTAAAAGATTTACTGAGGGACGCAATAAAAAAAAACAATTATAATATAGTTTTGTTCTCATCAAAAAAGAACAACGACATATAATAGTTTATATTTATAATAGAGGTATAAAAACGTCAATATTACTTTAATTTACCCTTTTAAAATGAACTACTTACTTATAGTAACGGTCGCTACCATAATTAATTTAATATTCACAACACGCAAATTTAATACTTTGAGAATCATTCAGAGTAGGCATTGATTAATACAACACGAATAGCAAGACTGGGTTCTTATTGTTACTTCGATAATTTGCGCGAAGTTTATACGCTTGAAGTGCATTTCTGCGACTGTAAAATCAACAAAGTTGAATAAATCAATTAAAATAATTACCTCACTGCCCACCTTCCTTTGTGTTCTCTTTTATCATTAAAAATATAATTCCTGAACTTACAGAAAGCCATATTTTACTGACATTAAAATGAAAACAGCTTAAGGTTTCCATTCACTTATTTGTGATCTTTAAAAGTAAGTGAAATTTTACCAAATAAAAACAATAGAATAAGTTCGAAAACCTATACTAAAATAAAATCGGAAAACAATAAGATATGCGAAAAAAGATAACAAATTGCTTCAAAAAAAATGAAATTTTGATTTAAAAAAACATCTCAAATGTTTTACTGAAAACAAACAGTTAAAAATATTGAGGAAAAATAGATTAAACTTTGCATAGAAAATACGCAGCTGAAAAATTAAAAATAAATAAAGCAATTAACTTTGTTGGTATATAAAAAGTGATACCAACAAAGTTAATTGTTTTATTTATTTTGAATTATCAAAATGTATCACGAAGTGAACGCTTCCACATATACTTATATAGCTGAAAATTTTCTGAAAAACATTTTTGAACGCTTGAAATAATTGAAACTTTATTTAGAAAAACCAATAGTTAAAAAATTATTTAAAATGTTTTATATTTATTTATTTAATAATCCAACAGGCAGTTATTGTCCAAATGAAGGGAAACATAATATATAAAATATTATATATAAAAAACAATTGAAACAGTTTAAAATTTACTCAAATAGTCTTTAGAATTAAAAAGAAATTCTAAAAATGTATTTATTTAAGGTGGAATTTTAAATAAAAAAGAGAAAATCTGTTAAAATAATTGTAACTTTTCTAAAAACTTGTTGAAATTCTCTTGGTATTTCCTAAGAAAAGTGAAAGTGCAAAAAAGATAGAAATAATATTAGATTCAAAAATAATTGAAATAAAAAAGAACAATCGAATATTTCTTTAAAAAATATATAATTTGTTAATAAATTTAAACATTTGAAATTATTTAAAAATTTGTATTAATTAATAATAGAAAAGAAGTTTGAAAATATTCTCATAGAAGCAGTTAATTCAAAAACAGTTGAAAATTTTCCAAAAATTAACTTAAAAAATGTAATTTAATTGAAAGGAGCTGAAATTTTACCATAAAAACAGTTGTAATATATAATAAACAAACGTACTTATTATAAAAAAATTGGAGAAAACAATTGAGATATACGAAAAAATAGAAATATTTTATAACAAATAGCTTAGAAACAATTAAAATTAGACAAAATAAAAAACAATTGAAATTTTGCTAAAAAATATTTAATTTTTTTACCAAAAAAGCAATTAACAATATGTTAAAAACAGTTTAAACATATTTAAATTTCAAAACAACTGAAATTTAAATTTAAAAAAAAATAATTAAAAGAAACTTTATATAAAGATTGATTAAAATCAGTTCAAATTTTAAGAACGATTCAAATTTTTTTGAGAAAATATTTTAAATTCGCCTAAAACAGAATTTTATATGTAAAAACAATCGAGATTTGCTAAGAAACAAGTATTGCAAACATTGTATGAAAAATCAAATTTATCAGAAATTTTACCAAAAAATATTCTTAATTAAGCTTAAAACCTTCTAAAAACCATTCCAAAATTCTACTAAAATAATTCAAATTTTACAAAACAAATTAAAACAATTCAAAACTTTCTGCATAAGAAATTCTAAAAATATTAAGAAATAACAAACATTTTATAATTTCTTTAAAAATAATTTGATTAAAAAATGTTATTAAAAGTTTTATTTGAAAAAAAAAACAGAGGAAAATTTCTCGTAAGCATTCTAATAACGAATTTCTTTGATGTTTTTTTAATTTTTCTAAATTTTCCAAGTTTCAAAACATTGCCAAGAGATAACATTGCGAAATTTTTCTAATTATTTCCAAGAAACATTGCAATTTAAATAACTTGTTTAATTGTTTTCGAAAATGCGCTCTAATTTTCGAAAGGTTTCGTTGATTTATTGAAAGAGATTATTTTTTTAATTAAAAACTACTTTCTAGGTAATTCTTTAAATTTCTAAAATATTTTTATATATAAATGTTTTGTTTTAAATCGTTACATTAAATTAATTCATTAAACTTTTTCAAAAGAATGTGTCAAATTTTGTAAAGCAAATATATTATTTATTGTTTCTATAAAATATATCCTGTTGGAAGAACTGTTGTTAAAAATCTAACATTCATCTTCTACTTCCTAAGAAACACTATTTCTAGAAACATGTCAATAAATTTTACAAGAAATTGTCAAAAATGTCAAAAAACAAGTTTTCTAGAAATATATCAGTCCAGCTTCTTCATATTCATCTCCTCGTCCTCCCTCGACTCGCTGGAACTAGTTTCAACCCTGGCCAGTTTCTCCCTTGCGTCGGACAATTCTCTTCTCAACTTAATAACGCGCCTTTTCATTTTCTTGATTGTTAAGTGAAATATCTCCCAGATGCACATTTTTGTAAACTCTTGACAAATTTCTTTCGCGGACACTTAATTCGCCACTGCCGAATATTCCACAATGTGTGTTTTCAACATTTTGTCAGTCAGAACGATCATCGTTTGCTGGTGATGTCGCCACAATTCGAACATGTTGCGAAGGATGCAAATTTGTGTTTCCTCCGAATCTGCCACTTTTAAATCGGCGCGAAGCTATGAGAAAATCTTTTGATGCCCAAGTACAACAGTGTTTGTACGAACAAGTCAATTTTGAGAGGATCGAATCGGTTGTCGGCGTCATCCTCGAGCCTGGGATTAAGCAGGTCCTAAAAAAATGTTTTTTGGTTCAATACTGAACTGCAAGTTATGAGGGAAAGGATGAGGTTTATAGACGCATGCTATAAATAGAATCCAACCCCAACTACAAAATCCATTCGTGATAATTACCGTTTAAAATATAAAACATCACTCACGAGAAATATAATTGATGCAAATAACAAGTACATTAATTCTGCTAAGAACAAGCAACGTGCCTCATGAAAAGTGTTGAATTCACAACGATTAACAAAAAACAAGGCAGCAGATTGTAATAACGCTGAGCACCATCTCCAGCGTGCACTTCTGCCTGATGGATATTACAAGTTGATGGGCAGCCAAAGTCCAGGGAAGTCAGGCAGTTCCCTCTTTTGAATACTTATAATCAGGCTCTGGCTTATCTGGAATGAAACATGCAAAGTTCTCCGGCAAAATATCTTTGATAGCTCAATCTCAAACATCTAAGCATAGTTTCTCTGATAAATTTAGGCTTTCGGTGCACACTATCCAAAGATAAGCAACCTTCCCAGACCTTCTAAGACCATCTGAACTCGAAACTACTCAGGTGATATTACAACCAAGTTATAAACCTATCAAAACATGACACATTCATTGAATCGATGTCCATGAAAAATATTTCAGCCAGAACTTGGGACATAGTTGAAGGTTGAAATTTACACAACTCAATCACTATAGCTCCATAGGCTATATCCAAATATCTAAGAGTAGACATATTGAAGAGCTCAGCAAAGATAACCTCAACTATGCAGTATCTAAGAGTAGGCATATTGAAGAGTTCAGTAGATGAGCGGCGTAGTCTTTTTTGTCTAGGTGGTACAAGTCAATGATCGAGTGCAAATGTTCTTCAATCAGAAATCTTTTAATGAAATGTGTGCCTGGTCAAATGGGTCCTTCAGGACAGTCAGTGTAATCAAATATTCTAAGATTCATAGCATACTTCACAGAGAATTGAGTCAAAAACTAAGTACAGTCTGGGAATATACTCTTTTGCCCAACTATCCTGTCTCAATTTTCTTATCTGTAATTAGAGGCAGTATTCCTCCTGGGGATAGGGTGTGTCTATTGCCCACACACGTAAGGTATTATGGTGTTTATTAAGAAACACTTCAATTGATTACTAGCAGGTGTTCCAAAGCACTCTCTTTCTTTTCATATAACTACCTATCGACCCATGGGAGTGTACTTAAAATTGCACACACATAATAATTTCTTCTTATTTGGGGCAAAATTGAATAATTTGCCAATGTTGACTTTGTTATTGCAACGATAGTATTTTCAAGGGATTTGTTTTGATCAAAAATATATTTTATCATTTTACAAACTTTCTTAGAAACACTATTGCTAGAACGACTTTTCAAGGAAGTTTTTTTAAATAAGTTATAAAAATAAGTGCATTTAATATTAAATTACCAAAAGAGTTGAAACTGTCAAAAGATTACCGATCACTATTAAAACTTCATTAAAGTTCAAAACCATCAAAAACAGTTGCAAAACAGTTGAAACGGGAATAAATCCATTCATAGGCTAAACTGCGAGAAAGTTGCACAAAAAAACTGGATCAACAACTATATTACAGGATATATAAAAGTTTCTGGATGTAGATACGTAAAGGGTTTGAGAAGAAGAACGTAGTTTGTTATTGTAATCTCCGTCCGTACTTCTTTCGTCCAAAATTGTACGTATTTATTTTGTAATAAATTTGTTTTTATGTGTATTCTTTTAATGAAAGAAGACCAAAGTTCTGAATAAAATAAACAAATAAATGACAAAATCAATTAAAATATTAGCCGTTACTTTAGGAATGTGGAACAAGACCGATTTGCAAAAAATGTTAATTAATACATTCAATAAGAATCGATTTCTTAATAACATATTTTTTAAGTGAAATAAGTTTATATTTAATAATAAAAAAACTTTTCACCTTTCTCTACGCAAGATTAAATTCGAATTTGTCACGTGAGTTAATACAATGAGTTCACATACTTTAAAGATTAAGATTTTATTTACATATACATTTACAAAAAAAATAGTTTACAAATTTAATAAATATGTACTCTTTTTTTGTATCTGCACTCCTGGTGTTTTTTTCCCTCCTTCCTCGCCTCGGGATTTGCGGGTGTGGTGTCCCATCTCGTGCTAACGGTATTGAGGGATAGTTTGGTTTTTTCTTTTTGTTTGTTGCATGATTTTATATCAATTGGTTATTTAGGATTTTATTTTTAAGTTTTAATTTGAATGGAGTA
The DNA here is from genome assembly GCA_963969525.1 of Ontholestes murinus. Taxonomy (NCBI): domain Eukaryota; kingdom Metazoa; phylum Arthropoda; class Insecta; order Coleoptera; family Staphylinidae; genus Ontholestes; species Ontholestes murinus. The sequence goes on from OZ018388.1 coordinate 66,108,675, forward strand.
TATTTTAGTTTTTTTTATGTAGTCGTCTAGTTCATTGTATCGTTTTATGCTGTCAGTTGTTAACTTATCAAAAAGACGAAGATATAAATTAACCTCGTAGAAATTTTGATATCGATCGCTATATTTCTAGCAGCAATATTTTTCGCTGATAAAACATTTGATTTTTGTTGGCGACTAAACTGATTCAAGAGATTTTTGATCTCCTCAATTGAAGTAAAGGTTTTATTGTCTAAAAAAATGCAGAAAACTGAACAAACAATAATCAGAAGGTGCCAGAACAAAAGAATATGATGATGTTGACGAATTAACATGCTTAATGTATTATCTTGGTGGAACCCTAACCTTTTCTATTGATCAATTCTGGACTTTTTCGTTTATGTGATCATACAAATTGTTCAACTGATGTCAGTACACTTCAGAATAGATTGTGTTATCCGGTAGAAGCTCCAAAAAAATATTCCTCTTTTCTCATCAAATATATAGCATAACTTTTTGAAAATATGGCCAAAATATTAACCTAATAGCTACAATCGCCTGATAATTATTATCACTAGTTAGCAAGTATATTGGATCAAGTGAAAGAATATGAGAAGAACTTCGTCTTTGAGATTTATAAAGTGATTTAATATGTATTTATTTATGAAGTGCATTTATCCGATTAATCACTTTTACACAATGATCAAGAGATCAGAATGATTAACAAACAATACATTTCTTGTCCCAGAGATAATATGCTTCAAAAAATGATTATTTTCTTGAGTTGTAAGAAGAAAATTTTACCTTTCAAGTAGTATTTTGTTTAGTTTTTATTGGATCCACAAGTAAAAAAATAGTTTTTAAGTAGTAGTACTACTGTATTTTGTTTGCTGGCAATCACTAATGGCCATAATAACTAAAATTATGTATTACATAATGGTAGTTATTAATAATAAATTTAACTAGTTCTAAATTTAAAGAAATTGGAAATTCTCTGAAAAACTAAGAAATCAAAATTTCTAAAATATATTTTTTTTAAACTAATAAAAACTTAAAAAAAACAATATTGAATGTTCCTGTAAAAATCATTGGCAAATATTTAGAAATTTATAATAATTAACTGAAAATTGTCTTTAAAAAAGAGCAATGAAGATATTCTTATAGAAGCAATTAATGCAAAAACAATTGAAAATTATCCAAGAAATAAACAATTAAAAAACACAATTTATTTGAAAATCGCTGAAATTTTATCATAAAACAATTGTAATATGTTAGAAACAATCGTGCATTTTCTAAACAAATAGGAAAAACAAGGCTAAAACACCGCGGGTCGTTAGCCACTAATTAGAAAAAATTCTAAGTCTGCTACTTCACTGTACAAACACACATAAACACTTTATAATTACTTCTAATAATAAAGATGTTTTTTCTCTAGGAAAAACAATAGAGATTATTTTTAACAAATTGCTTAGAAAGTTAAAATTTTACAAAAAGAACAATTAAAATATTGCTGAAAAAACAATATTTTACCAAGAATAAACAGTTAAAAATAATAAGGAAAAACAGATTCAAATTATATACATAAAATAGCAGGTGAACATTTTCTAAAAACCATTGTTAAATGTTGCATAAAACAATAAGAACTTTTTATAAATAAAACACTGCTAAAAATTCATTCAAAATGTATTAAATTAAAAAAACAATTGATTTTTTCCAACAAAAACACTTTTAAACAGTCAAAAAATAGTTAAAATTATAATAAATTTAATTTAAATTTTTTTCAAAGAAATGCTATATTTAAAATACCTGTCTTAAAAAATAATTTGTTTAAAGAAAATAGAAAATATAAGGCTGAAATACCTACGGTTGACAGCCATGAAAAGGACGAAGAAAGAAGCATTGTAATTGTTATATCGAATTATTGTAATATTATCTCCAATAAAGAATAAATAAAGAAGAATAGAAATGTTTATCTCTCTCTCTAGAAAATATATCCATTAAGACAATAGTTTCTTTAAAATTACAATAAAATAAAGCAGGTAAATATAAACGTAATTGCTCAATAAGAGAATAATAAATATTTTTAGAAAGCTCTTGTAAAATAAGCTACAATTTTTTCAAAAGATCTTGAGAAAAATTTGTGGTAAAACTCTGAGATAATGGATAAAATTTTAATTGTTGAAACATACAAATTTGAAATCTAACAGAAACTGTTATCTATTATTTTTTAAGAAATTTAATCAAAATTTCCTGGAAAATTTGCATAAGATAAAGCAAGAATTGGAGTTAAAACTTTTAAGAAAATGTGAAGGAAATTGAAGAAGAAAACTTTAAACAAAGCTTTGGTAAGACTCTAATAATTTAGGTTTGTAGATATTTCCACGTTTTTAGATTTTTTTTTACAATACCTCTAGACATTGTAAGGAACTCCTCTAGCAAATTTCTAAAATTTATAAATAAATAATATAATAATATCTATTCCTTCGGATTTTTTATTGCAGTTTTGACCAAATTATTACTTTTACTTCTCTCCCAGGATATTAAAAATTAGAGATTCTATAATTTTCCGGTATTTTGTCCTCCAGGTTTTAATAATTATTAATAATTATTTCTCTTTCAATTGTTGCTTTTATAATTCAATTAATTTCTAACTTTTTTTGTTTTATCTTATGTGATAAAAATAGTAATTCTATTACTACTCTATTACAACTATATTTTAAAAAATTTCATCAATTTCTATTTCAAATTTTATACTTTTTAAGCAATTTTTCAGATATTTGTCAGTAATTTATCTATAAAATTGCTATAATATTTCTCTTTCATATGACTAGAAAGAATTTTTTTAAATTTCTAAAAGTTTTGAGATTTTTTATGTTTCAGCATTTTTTTTTCAGATATCTATATTTTTCTTTGATGTTTCTGGAATTTGTAACAAATATTCTAGATTTATTCATTAATTGGTTCAACAGATTTTTTTAGAATATTGTAGCTTTTTTAATTAAAAAAATCTTTTAAATCTATTTTTGCTTAATCTTATTAGAATTTTCCATTAGTTTCTTTTAAAATTGCTATTTTTGAAGGATTTACATATTTTCCAGCAATTTTACTTTCTACAATGTTTCAACATTTTTTCAGACATCTAAAATTTGTCACCAATTCATCTACCAGGTTTCTAGAATTATCCAGCACTTTTCTTCCATGTTTCTAAAAATTTCTTCAAGGGTCTCGAAATCTCCAAATTTAATTTACGAAGCATCTAGAATTTTCTTCGATGTTTTTTTTAATATTTTCAATAATTTCTAAAGCAAATTTTAAGAATTTTTTCTTCTCAAGTTTTCAAGAAATTTTAAGTAAAACGAAAATAGAAATAATAGCTTCCCCAAACCCCGAAAATGATCCCACACTTATTTCTAGCTTCCGTCCCATCACACTCCTTCCTATAATTGGTAAACTCTTTAAATCCCTCATCAAACAAAAACTGCTTCAAACCTAAATCAACTCCATCCCTGACTATCAGTATGGTTTTCTTCCAAAAACTCAACTCAACTTTCTTTCCAACAGATCCTGTCAAGTAAGAATTAAACAAACTCGTTCCTATTCCTTTCCAATCTTACAAGTCGTCCCCTCTCCTAGACAACATATTTTGCCACGATATTAGTAATCCTGACCCCACATATTTCAATCCTTCACAATATTCCTTACTCTTCGCCGATGACATCGTGCTTGTTATCCCCAAATATCCCTTCTAAATATCAACATCCTCCCCTCACAATTCATCAATTCATTTGTATCGTGTTATTACTCTGAAAAAACAATTGAAATTTTGGTAAAAAAAATTAATTTTTTTAGTAAGAATAAATAGTTAAAAATATTCAGAGAATAAAACAGATTAAACATTGAATTAAAAATTAGTAGCTGTCGAATTTCTAAAAAACATATTTGAACGTAAAATTATAAACAAAACATTTCAAAACAGTATAATATTTCCTCAAACATAGAACATAGAACTAAAAAAGGTAATTTAAAATTTCTTGAAAGAAATAGAGAATATAAAAATCTTTCTAAAAATGGAGTTTTACATAAAAAATCTATTGAAACAATTAAAACCTTTCTAAAAATATATAGAAAATATATTAAATGCCTGAAAAACATTGTAAAAGTGCGAGAAAATCAACTCGAATTCGACTCATTAATACAATAATTGAAATTAAAAAATTTGAAAGGAAAATAGTATAAAATTTGTAAAAAATATAGTTTAAAAACCTAAAAAAAGAATATTTAATTAATACTCCTTCTAAAACCATTTAGAAATATAAAAAAATCTAATAAGTAATTAACAGTGTCTTTAAAAGAGTTAACATTTTCTTGTACAATTAATGCAAAACCTTCCCAAAAATAATAACAACATAATTTCTTAAAATGTAGCTGAAATTTTAACAATTAAAAACATTTGAAGTATGTTAGAACCAACCGAGTATATTCTCAAAAAAATGTGAAAAGCAATTATAATGTGCAAAAAAATGACAACTTTTATAAGAAATAACTTAAAAACAATTAAAATTTGACAAAATTAGAATTTTATATGTAAGTGTTTATGTTTTCAATTGGTATCAATGTTTTAGAATTTCGTTGTAGTACCTTGTTGATGTGCGCCTCTCACCTGAGATATTCTAGGATTGTTAATCCCAAGTAATAATTGACTTCTTTGATTAATTATGTTTTTGGCTTTTATTTCCAGTTCTGTTGTTTCATATTCTTCATTAAATATCAAGTACGTTGTTTTATCTGCATTGATTATCAAAAAGTTGTTGAAGTACCTGGTATTCAATTGTTTTAGATCATTATTGATTTTTTTATTCGTTTTCTGTGTTTCTTCGCTGTATATGATGGAGGTATCCTCTGCAAACATGTATGATTTGTCCTTTTTTCGTTTTATATGTTCAAGGGTAGTTATTGATTTTATTAACATTATTATTTGTAATTATTTTTGTAGAAGTGCATATCTAATATTTTAGATTTACTTGTTGTGGGTCTTTTATTTAAATACTTGAAGCACTGTGGTTAATTATTTATAAAATATATGTCTTTAGTTTATTTGTAATGGATTATAAATATAAAGTATTTGCTGTAGTTTTAATGTAAATATAAATTTCACAAAAACATGAAAAACTTTACGTGGCCTTTCATGATAAAGACTAAACTAACACACTATTTTCTATTTTCTACCATGCTTTAGTTTGGAGCTTTTCACAATAATAATTAAAAAGCTAAAAATTCCCTAACAATACGAATAGAAAATTCGTCGATAAATTTTCTACTTATTTTAAAGCATTTTCTCTAGTTTTCTAGTTTGTTTAATGCAATCGTACTAATAGTTAGAGAAGATAAATAATTGGGTAATCTTATTAAAATAAATTGGTACCCAAAATATTGTGCAGAACAGGTTGTATCATAAAGTAATAAATCAATAATTTTCTATAGACGTCTTTAAAACTTCTTAAAATATGAATGTTACTAACAAATTCTGTCCTCTTACAATTATTGACCCTAAACACCGCCGCGAACACGGAGTAAGCATTAAACGTAAAGACACGCTCGCGTATTAAAATTTAAGCTGAATATAAATGAGACATATACGATGTATAAAAACGACTGCACGCAATTAACCATTAAAATATGCAGCCTTTTTTTTATGAGAACTTATGAGAGCACATGAGAGGTTTAGTTATCGTTATAATCCGTGTTGTTTTATTTTCAGGTTTGGTTTAAAAACAGAAGGGCCAAGTGCCGGCAGCAGCAGAAACAACACAATCAACAGCAAAACGCGGAAAAGAGCTCCAGGATTAAAACGAAAACTGCAGCTGCTTTAATTACGAAAGCGTCACCGCCGACTGCAACGAATAATAACAATACTAATACAAGGTAAATGAAAACTGCTCGCGTTTCTGTTTGCTTTTTGCAGATTTACCTCGTGCACTTTAGTTTCGCTGATTTGCGTCGAGTGGGCTGCAACAGTCGGCGCTTATCGTTCATTAAATTTTCATACGCTATGTTTAAATATTAGTGGATTTTCTGTTAGCAGTTTTGATAGAACGGTAATTTTATTATAATAAAAAACAAAACGTATACTAAATTTTAAAAAAAAGGTTAATAAAAACGAATGATCCAGCCTATATTCTCCCAATCGATGAGGGGCAAAGCTCGAAACCTGTCCGGTATTGTTGAATAGATACTTTAATTAACATAGATTATAATTGTTATAGATGAATGCATTGCTTCAATATATTCCGATCGATACCTAATTAAGCGAAGCAAATTTCACTAGAACAGTTTAGCTAATTACCAATAACTAAAATTGACCTGAATATGAATCTAATACACGGAAATGAGCATATACTATTGATTAAATTTAATACCTTAGATTTTATCAATTGTGTATACGTTATAATACATTACACAAAAAAATAATTCCATAACCTTTAAAATATTTTATTTTACATGTTTTTATTATAAAATTGCTAGAACAATCAAACTAAATTAAAACTTTAAACTTATTATTACCTCATTAAAACAACATGATTAATTAACGAATTTTCAAAACGCATACAGGTACTGTTTAAATTAAACCGTTTAGCCTATCGATCACTTTAATTTAATGTAAGAAATAAATTATACATACCTTGTTTTTAATAAATAATACCAATTGAATTTAATTTCGAAGATACCCTAATTTGTTTTGTTAATATTTTAAGCAGTTCTTCAACTAGTTCACCAATAGTACATACAACGCCACATGTGAGGGACAGTCCTAACTACGTGAAGCCGACTCTTGCAGCTACCAGTAATAGTACGAGTTCTCCGCCGGTAAGTTAGATCACGATAAAAATAAATTCTGTCCATAAAATAGAATACTTAACAATAAATTAAAAAGTATTATTTTTATATCGGGCTCATCTTTTATTATTACATATTATATTTTGCTTAAAACATTAACATTAAAATAAAAATTACTAAAATATTGACACCAACATAATCGAAAATTTGTAATCAACCAATAAAATTTTACTCTGCGAATCGATACTATTTACTTATAAATAAATAACTTACAAATAAATATTAACACTATTCAATTGATATAAACGAATGTATGATCCATAATTTTAATACAAAAATACATTAAAATTTAGATATCATAGAATATGTTTTATAAGAAAAAATAATTTCTATGAAATATTGGTTTAATGAGGCTGTTTAATATTTCATATATTACATTAACTTACTACTTTTTCAGGTTGTGTCTTCAGTTTATACGAATTCGGCAAACTCTAGTATATGGTCACCTGCTTCGATAGACAGCTTCTCCTTGGACCAACACCGTAGCTGGTGTGGATCCAATCAACCCTCAGTCCTCAGCACGACCAGTGCGAGCACGAATTGTTATAACAACTACTCGTATTACACGAATATGGATTACCTTAGTTCGAGTACGATGGGCCACTCACAATTTGCTGTAAGTATATGCATATGTAAATGTGAAACCCTCTCAACTGTGTTGTTTTATTTCAATGTGTTATGGAGTTCCATTATGTATCTGACTCATCAATTCAAGTCTTAAAAAAACAGGGCATTAGTTTATAATCAAATAAGAATGCACTGAAAATCTTTCTTTATACTTTTATTTAAATCCAGATATATGTTAAAAATTTATTAAATTTAATTTTAAACTTCTCCAAGTAGATTTAACAATTAGTCTTCATTAATTGCCAATATTTATTCAGATTTAGGGAAAAAGAGCAGTCGAAGTAGGAGAATTAGTTTTCTTCATAACTATTAAGCATAGATTTTCATCATTTTAATTAAAACCCTCCTACAGATTCAAGACACATCCCTTACTATCTAAATATAATATTCTAACATTATTATCTGAAAAAGAATGGCTTTGATCAAACTGGCTGTTTGTTCTTTTAACCTTTCACTGAATCTCTTACCATTTTATCATATATATCTTTTTCACAATTCCATCCACAGGAATTGGCATTTTGTAACTGTACTTTATATTTTCTGATAAATTTTTAATAAATTCTGACATTAGTTTTTGTTCAATATTTTGTCCGTGCATAAAAATATTTCTGTAATTATTTTTTTTAAATTAATTTTTCATTTACTTCTGTGCTATATCCGCTATGAATGCTATTGTTACACCTCTAAACCTTTATTTGGCATCTTCAATCAAACAAATATAACAAAACAAAAAATATAATCGCAAATTATTTCAACCCCATTCAGCACATTTACCCTGGCCCCATCCTCATTCATCCAGTCCATCATCCTCATTGTACCCACTCGTCTCTATACAGCCCTACCTTTCCTGTCTCTTCACTTCCCTTTCCTTCTCATATTCACTCCTTTCTCAAGCCATACATTCACCACTTCCTCCGCCAATCCTACCCTTTCGTACATTCTCTTTCTCTCCGCTCTCCAGCTACCCTCCACTACACTATTGATCATCCACCATACTTACTTCACCAATCTCCCTTTTTCCAGCGCACACAGTCTCATCTCGTACCTCACCACTCTCCTTACCGCCTCACGCCCTAAGGTCTCCCTATTTAACTCTTGTAATAATATGTATTCATGTGTCTACCTCTCCACCCCTAATACTCGCCTCATGCACCATATTTGTTCCCTCTCCACATACCTCTTTGATCCCCACACCTCCACACCATCCATCAAAATTGACTTTACGCACGCATCCCACAATCCACACATCACTCTCACATTGTTTTCCATCCAACTCTCCCATTTTTTCCGCACCACTCTCCAAGCTCTTCTCGCCTTTCCGTTTACCCATCTGATGTGCTCCACATACCCTCCCGTACACTTTAAAACACTTTCACCCTCTCAATCACTTCCCCTTCAAGTCTAAGAACATCGCATACATAATTCCTTTCTTTCCAATATGTTTTCTATCATTTTGGCAAGGGTAAATATCTGGTCTGTCGTACCTCTTCCCCTCTTGAGCCCACCCTGTGTCTCTGACACGAGATCCTTCGCTTCTGCTTCCTTCGCCACTACGATCATCGCTATCTTATATCCCGCATTTGTAACTACTATCCCCTTGTCATTATTCACCTCTCCTCTGCTTCCTCCCTTATGCACCGGGCACACGACCCCCGCATTCCACGACTGCGGTATTTCCTCCTCCCCCTTCCATATTTGAGAAAAGTTCTTCTCCCCTCTTCTCCAATCGCCTTAAAAATTTCCGCCTTTAAGTCATCCGGTCCTGTCGCTTTTCCCTTCATAACCTCATCAAATGCTCTCTCCACCTCCAAGTCTTCAGCTACTCCGCTTCCTCCTCTTACTCCTACTCCACACGGTTTTCCAGTCCCTTTCTTGCACTTCTCCACCCATTCCACCAGTGTCACCTCTATCCGTTTCCTTTCTCCTCCACTCCTCAACACCCTTCACATATCCACCACAGCCAATATCCTCTCCTCACACACCTTGCTATAATTCTTTATTGCCTCCCGGCACTGTGATTCATCTCCTCTACTCTCCAAATACCCTCTCCTCGCCCTCCTCATCCCTCTCTTTGCCAGTCTGCATTCCCCATCAAACCATTCGCTCTCTCCTTCCTTCTTGTCTTATTGCCGCATCCCACTATCACCTCTTCTAATTCTTCAATTGTCTCCACACTCTCCCAGCGTTGCCTTCATCTCTCTGAACCCTTTTTCTCAGCTCTCCAGTTTCTTCCCTTTCTGTTGGAGAATATATTATTTAGTAGTTGGTACCAATATAACCGCGTGAGTGACGTCAATTTACTGTTAAAAACGTTGTTATAGACAATATTGCTCGTCTACGTTTGTTACCCCCTTAAGCTTCCTGACAAAACCTCATCCCAACAGGTTATGGGCCCAGGCAGGTAAATAGGAAGCTAATAGGCATAGACTTAAAAACGCGTGTGTCGTGAAATTCGAGGTTAGAAGCACGTGGTGAAGCCGGTATAAAAAGGCGCGTACATACGTTGTCGTGCGGGCATTCGTTGTCGAAAATGGCTACCAGTGATAACTCAATTGAAAAACTAAAGGGCAGTGAAAATTACCACACATGGAAATTCGCTATAAGAACGGTGCTGGAATTTCGATGACAAAGGGAATCTTTTCGATGACAAAAGGTTAAGTCGACAAATTGGATTGCTACGTAAACTCATCACATTCAGGCTCGAAAGTTTTAACACCATGGCCGAATATGTAAACAATGTCATAGGAACGGCAAACAAACTAAAAGGTGTTGGATTTGCAAACACAGAAGAATGGATTGGTGCAATACTTTTAGCAGGGCTCACAGATGATTTCAAACCACTAATCATGGGAATAGAAAGCAGTAACACCAAAATAACATTTACAGCTAGGTTTTGTTCGCAACAGAATAAAATAAATTAGTGGTTCATAGATAGTGGCGCAACACATCAGTGTTGATGTATGGTGGCTGGAACAGGAGATAGCTTCTACACATGGCATCGTCGGTTTGGTCACATCAACTATAACGATCAGATTTATGTGGACCAATGGAAAATAATTCAATAGGAGGAGGAAAATACTTTTTAACCTTCATAGACGATTACTCCCATAAAATATTCGTCTACTTCTTAAAGCATAAGAGTGAAGTATTTGAAACATTCAAGCAGTTTAAAGAGCTGGTGGAAACACAAACTGAAAAGAAAATCAAGATTTTACGTACTGACAATGGAAAGGAATACTGTAACAAGGATCTTGAAGAATTCTGCAAAAAAGGGGCATCATTCACCAGACATCAAATGTGTATACTCCACAGCAAAATGGGAAAGTAGAACGAGCGAATCGTACAATAGTGGAAAAAGCTAAGTGTATTGTTATAAATGTTATAAATGTAAATTGTATGAGTGGTTGTATAGCGTGAATTTAGATTTAAGAGGCGCGAGCTGAGAGCGCAAAGGAGAGGTTTGACAGGTTGGCGGGGAAGAAGGGAGAACGGCGGGAGGAGGAGGCGTCTGGGCCTCTTTAGCAACGAGCAAGCGTGGTGAGCGGAAGTGTGCGAGCGAGGAGAGACTGAAGCGAGGTGAGCGAAGAGAAGTTATCGAAGTTATTGAGGGAGTTTAGCGAGTTGAGCGGGAGTGTGAGCGAGTAGTGTGAGTACGGTGTATTGTTATTCTTAAATAAAGACGAGGCGAGTTGTTGTTAACGATTACTCTGGTGATATTCTTCTGACCCGCGACGTCCTGACAAAACGTGATTATAACATCAGAAGTGGGATATCCCGAAGACAATCATAGAGTTAATCGCGAGTGCGTGTAAGGTGTGGCGTGGCGAGGCGAGAAAACTTTGAGGTTGGGTCAGTAAAGTTTAGGCGCGGTCGGCGTGGCGCGGCGCGAAAGCGCGAAAGACAACCTAACATTTTTCGGCGCGGTGAGTGCGGGAAGGTCGACAATGGAGTCAACAGATGGCGCAGCGGGCGGTGCGGCAGCACCAACAGCTGATCCTGGAATGCGGGAGATAATGGCGATGATGCTGCAGGAAAATGCGCGGCGTGATGCGTTGATGCAGACGATGTTCAACCAACTAGCGAATAATACAACAACTGTAAGTGTAGGAGTGATGCCGGAGGTTTTGAGCGGCATCCCAGCGTTTGGTGGATATCGGGAAGACGGACGAAGGTGGCTGCAACAGCTGAACAGCGTACAGGCGCTACACCATCTCACAGATGAATACATCTTCGAAACGGCGCGAAACAAATTAGTGCGAGGTGCGCGTGAGTGGTATGAGGGCGTTCGTACGGCGGTAACGACGTGGGCGCAATTTAAAAACGCGTTCGAACAGACATTTTTCGTGCGGGAGAGCCAAGTGGACAATTTGAACAAAATGATGCAGCGGGTGCAACTCAGGGATGAAGCCGTAGATCAGTATTTGTTCGCGAAAGTGGCGTTGTGTCGTAAATTAGATTTGGCGTTCGCGGAAGTAAAAGAACAAGTTCTGGCGGGTTTGTGGTCACGCGACTGCTACAATGTCATGTTGGCGAAGGTTCATGCATCGGCAGACGAACTATTGCATGATTTGGTTGAATTTGAGCGGCTAGAAGGTACGCGTCGTGCGGTTGTAAGTAAAAGTCGAGAGGCGCGTCCGAGCGCGAAACCGTCGGAGCCGACGCGCTCCAACGTGACAGCTTCAGCGGGGCCTGCGAGACCATCGGCAACACCAACTGCTCGAAACTCCAGCGAGGGAAGGAAGTGCTTCCAGTGCGGCGAGGTGGGACATTTGGCGTCGAGGTGCGCGCGACTTAAGTGCTTTGTTTGCAAGCAAGAGGGCCACAAAAGCAACGCATGCCCGAAGGTAAAGTGCTTTAAATGCCAGGGTGTTGGTCACATGTCTGGCGCGTGTCCGCTTAAGCAAGAGGTGCTTTTTGTGAGGAAGGTTCAGAGGAAAAAGAGTTTCCGAAAACTGGCGATCATCAATGGCGAGCACGAAGTCGAGGGAGTGTTTGACACAGGCGCGGCGGAGTGCATCTTAAAAGAGAGCGAGGCGAAGCGAATGAATTTGGCGATGGACGAAACGCGATGTGAGTCTTTTAACGGGTTCGGAGCGCCGCACCGTGTAAGCTCACTCGGGGTGGTCACCGTGGATTTAAAAGTGGGCACAGCGATGGTGAGGGAGTTGGAGATTCACGTTGTTCCGAACGATGTGATGGGTCCTAACATGTTGATTGGCGAGACCTTTTTATTAAATCACCATGTCAAGTGGCGGATTGAGAGTGGCGAGGTGAGTGTTGAAGCGGTGGAAGATCCGTTTGAGGATCTGCAGACCGAGGAGTTTGCAGAGATTTTGACAATTGAAAGGGCGAAGCCATTGCCCGAGGGGGAGATGATCATTGGGCCGGAATTGAGGCCGGAAGAGCGAGAAATTTTGATTAATGTGTTGCAGGAGAACCGCGATTGCTTTTCGCAGTCACTTGCCGAGATGGGATGCACACATTTAATGCAGGTGGATATCCGCGACAATGGAATCCCCGTGAGGCGAAGGCCCTATAAGGTTAGTGCGGATGACAGGGCGACAATCAAGCAGATTGTAGAGGAGTGGAAGGAAGCGGGGCTAGTAAGGGAAACACAGTCACCTTATGCGAGTCCAGTGCTCTTGGTGCCAAAGGCGAACGGCGAGAAGAGATTGGTGATCGACTTTCGTTTCCTAAACAACCAAACAGAGCGGGTGAACTATCCGATCCCTCAGATCGAGGAACAGTTTTTGACGCTAGCGGGTAACAAGTTATTCACGACTTTGGATTTGGCAAATGGATATCTGCAAATTCCATTGACTGAGGCGGCGAAGCAGAAGACAGCGTTTATCACCCCCGACACGACAGGCGAGTTCGAGCGATTGTGTTTTGGGCTAACAAATGCGCCCTACGAGTTCTGTCGGATGATGAATGAGGTATTCGGTGAGTTGAACGGGCGCGAGATAGTATACTATCTAGATGACATTTTGATTCCGGCGGCGAATTTCGAAATGTTTGTTGAGCGGTTGAAGAAAGTATTGGTGCGGGTGAGGAGTGCGGGTTTAACATTGAAACTAACGAAATGCCGATTTGCGATGCCGAGCGTCGAATTTTTGGGCTTCAGCGTGGGCGAGAAGGGCATTCAACCGGGAGTGCCAAAAACGCGGGCGATCGAGGAGTTTCCACCACCTAGGAATGAGCACGAGGTGCGCAGATTTCTTGGGCTGACGGGATACTTCCGTAAGTTTATTCCGAACTATGCGCGGAAAGTGCGGGCGATTAGCGACTTAACGCGTAAGGACAAGGCCTTTGTGTGGGGCGAGTGTGAGAACAGTTTGTTTGAGGACTTGAAGCGCGAATTAGTTGGGCGACCAGTATTACGTGCGTTCGACGAGCGAGCGCAAACCGAGCTACATACTGACGCGAGCGCGGAAGGATTAGCGGGTATGCTATTACAGCGCGATAATGAAGGCGAGTTGCGTTTGGTGCATTGCGTGTCTAAAAAGACAACTGACGCCGAGAGAAATTACCACTCGAGCCGACTCGAGTTACTCGCGGTGGTCTGGTGCGTTGAGAGACTACGAACGTATTTGTTGGGCGTAGAGTTTATTATAGTGACGGACTGTCAGGCGTTGATCTATCTCAACGAGAAGAAGGCGTTGAAACCACAGATCGCGCGGTGGTATAGTCTTCTCATGGAGTATCGTTTCACGATTCGACATCGTGCGGGCGTGCGAATGGCGCATGTGGACGCTCTTAGTCGGGCACCCGTGGAAAACGCGAGAGATACTATAGACGAGTGCGCGCAAAGACTTGATGTGTTTCAGGTAGTTCGTGTGGAGGAAGTGGACTTAATCCAGCGCGATGATCCACGACTGCGAGAGCTAGTGGAGCTTCTTCAGCGACCCCAAGAAGAGCTCACGAGAGGCGAGAAGAATCGAGTTGTCAACTATCAACTCGATGAGGGGCGACTGGTGAGACAGGTGACGGTGAACGGCGAGCAGCGCGTGCTCTACGTCATTCCGTCATCAATGAGGAAGTCAGTGGTGGTCCAGTACCACAACTGTATGGGACATTTTGCGGAAGAGAGGACGGTGGCCAAGATTCGGCGGAACTTCTGGTTTCCGTCGATGAGGGCGTATGTGAGGCGACACATCCGAGGGTGTATGGAGTGTTTGTGGGGAAAGACCCCGGGCGGAAGGCGTGCGGGATTATTAAATCCAATTCCCCCTACCCTTAGACCCTTCCAGCGTGTCCATATCGATCATTTGGGTCCTTTTCCCCGGAGTATGCGTGGAAATTCGTATTTGTTGATTATAACGGATTCTTTTTCCAAATACTCAAGGTTGTATGCGGTGCGAGGAACAACGGCGAGGGAGTCTGTGCAGATTCTGCAGGACTATTTCCATGAGTATGGTAACCCTGACATGGTGGTGAGCGATAGAGGGACGGCGTTCACGGCAGTGGAGTTCGAGGAGTTCTGCCAGCGAGAGGGCGTACACCACACACTCATCGCAACCCATCGCGCACAGGGAAACGGTCAGGTCGAGCGAGTAAACCGGACTGTGGTCCCGGTAATTTTGGCGTCCCTTGAGCAGGAGACCGAATGGGACAGGCGAATTCGCGAGGTGGAGCGAGACATAAACCGTAGCGAGAACAAGACAACGGGGCGAACACCTTTCGAGGTACTGTTTGGATTCCATCCAACGGCGTCGGACAACCGACTAATGAGGGTGACGAAGAGGGACCGTCCAAGGCGAGACCCCAGCGAGATTCACGACGAGGTGCGGCGGTCAATCGAGGCGAGTCAGGCGAAGACGAAGGCGTACTACGACAAGACGCGATTTCGAGGCGTTGTCTACGAGGTGGGCAACATCGTGGTGCTGAAGAAACCACCTGTGGCGACTGGGGAATCCACGAAACTCCAACCAGCGTACAGAGGGCCGCTAGTCATCGTCGAGGTGCTTCCAGCGGACACCTACAGAGGGCGAACGCTAAATGAAGCAGAGGGCGGGCGAATCTACGAGACAACGGCGCACGTCTCGCAGATAAAACTGTACAAGAACGCGACAGAGAATGATCCAGTGGAGGGCGAGACGTTCGAGGACGAGTTTGACGTGGAGGAGGTGCTGACAGATAGCGATGCGACCGATGATGAGAAGTTAGATGGAGAGGACGAGGATGTGCAAGGGCGGGAGGAGAGCGACGCGGAATTCGAGCCAGAGGCGGAGAATTCGTCGAGCGGCGACGAGTTGGAAGGCGTTCCTGATGCGAGCAGACCCGAGCGTAGGCGACAGAAACCGGGCTGGATGAAAGATTTCGTCTAACCGCGAGGACGCGGTTTAATTCAGGATGGACGAGTGTTATAAATGTTATAAATGTAAATTGTATGAGTGGTTGTATAGCGTGAATTTAGATTTAAGAGGCGCGAGCTGAGAGCGCAAAGGAGAGGTTTGACAGGTTGGCGGGGAAGAAGGGAGAACGGCGGGAGGAGGAGGCGTCTGGGCCTCTTTAGCAACGAGCAAGCGTGGTGAGCGGAAGTGTGCGAGCGAGGAGAGACTGAAGCGAGGTGAGCGAAGAGAAGTTATCGAAGTTATTGAGGGAGTTTAGCGAGTTGAGCGGGAGTGTGAGCGAGTAGTGTGAGTACGGTGTATTGTTATTCTTAAATAAAGACGAGGCGAGTTGTTGTTAACGATTACTCTGGTGATATTCTTCTGACCCGCGACGTCCTGACAAAACGTAATTATAACAGTATATTATTTGACTCAAAGTTAGAGAAAAGTTATTGGGCAGAAGCAGTCAATACTGCAGTTTATATTATACAGATCCATATCTACTAGCCTAGTAGATGACACACCAGAAGGAAAATGGTCTGGTCAAAAAGTAAATGTTAAACACATGAGAACCTTCGGCTGTCCAACCATTGTTCATATTCCTAAGGAGAAAAGATTGAAGCTAGATAAAAAATCAATGAAGTTGCTATCAATGGGTTATAGTGACGAATGTAATGGATATAGGTGTATTGATCCCATATCAAAAAAAATCGAATTAGCAGAGATGTAATCTTTCTAGAATCGAACCCAGATACAAAGGTTTTTAATTCATTTGATCAAGAAAATGACACTTCAGATCAAGAAAATGAAATGTCTAAAGAAGTTGAGAATTCAACACATGGACATGAAGAACTGAGCACATCAGATTATGAAGATTCAAGCGATGAAGACTACATTCCGAAATCATCAGATACATCAACAATGTTCAATGAAACGAGGCGATCTGCACGTACACCAAAACCTGCGAAGAAGATGGAGGATTTTGTGTATGCTACTAAAGCAATTCAAGGGGAAGAAATTCCTTCTACCATTCAAGAAGCATTAGAGGGTCAAGAATCAGATAAATGGAGAGAAGCCATATAAAAATTGACCTTAAATCTTTAGAAGAAAACAATACCTGGAATATTACAGACCTACCGACAAATAGGAAGTCTGTAAAATGCAAATGGATTTTCAAAAAGAAAGGTGACAAAGAATCATCAAAATACAAAGCGAGATTAGTTGCAAAGGGATGTTCACAGATACCAGGCATCGACTATACAAAGACATATTCTCCGGTAATTCGATATACATCAATAAGGTTTCTAATAGCATTAGCTGTGAAATATAAACTAAACATTGACCAAATGGACGCTACCACAGCATTTCTACAGGGAGAACTAAAAGAAGAAATTTATATGGAACAACCTGAATTGCACAACGATGGATCAAAACGAGTATGCAAATTAAACAAGGCTATCTATGGACTGAAGCAAAGCGGAAGGGAATGGAATATCAAGCTATCAAAAACGTTAGAGGAATTCGGTCTAAAAAAAGTCAAAAGTGGATCCATGCATATTCTACAGTAAAGATAAAAAAGTAATAATTGCAATATATGTAGATGACCTATTATTTTTTTTGGAATGATGAAAATATTAGAGACAGCATAAAGCACAAATTAAATCGTGAATTTAAAATGAAAGATTTAGGAGTTGCAAAAAATATCGTCGGATTAAATATTTCTTACAAAGACAACGGAATATCTTTGGACCAAACAAATTTTATAAAAGAAGTGTTAGCAAGGTTTGGAATGTCTGACTGTAATGCAATAAGCACACCAAGTGACCCAAATTCAAAGCTATCAGCTGAAATGGCAAGCATAAAAAACTTAGTTGGAAAAATCCCATATCAAGAAGTCGTGGGATGCTTATTATATATAGCTCAAGGAACTCGACCTGACATTGTATTTGCTGTAAATGATGTCAGTCGATTCAACAAAAACCATGGTGAGGCACATTGGAAGGCTGTTAAACGCATTTGTCGTTATCTAAAAGGTACAGCCGAATACAAACTACATTACACTACGCAGGATGAACTGGCCGGATATTGTGATGCAGACTGGGCATCAGATATTGACAAAAGGAGGTCGTGTACTGGCTATGTTTTCAAATGTTCGGGCGGAGCAGTGTCATGGGCATCAAGAAGGCAGCCAACCGTGGCGCTATCAACTACTGAGGCGGAATACATGTCGTTAGCTTTTACGACTCAAGAAGCAATCTGGTTGAGGCAATTGAGAGATGAATTTTACAAAACTGAATCATCGTGCATCAACATCAAGTGTGACAACAATGGAGCAATAAAACTAGCCGAATCAGACGGATACCGAGCAAGAAGGAAGCACATTGATGTCCGCCACCACTATGTTCGAGATCGAGTTGAAGATGGAACCATTCAATTGAACACGTCTCAACTCAGGAGATGATTGCTGACAACCTTAAAAAGCAGTCACAAGTGAAAAACAAAACTATTGCCGACTAAATATGGGGAATGTTAAAATAAAACTTTTATTTTTTCCATTAAGTGGGAGTGTTGGAGAATATATTATTTAGTAGTTGGTACCAATGTAACCGCGTGAGTGACGTCAATTTACTGTTAAGAACGTTGTTATAGACAATATACATATTTGTTAATCGTTGCTCGTCTACGTTTATTACCCCCTTAAGCTTCCTGACAAAACCTCATCCCAACACTTTCTAACCCTGCTCGTCTTTTCTCCTGTTCCCCCTCTCTATCTCTACCTCTATCATTAACGGCAAGTGTTCCGAATCCTCCACCTCTTCCACGACCGCCCCCTTCACCTCACTTTTCCTACACCCCTTCACCACTGCATATTCTATCACTGATCCTCCTCTTGTCCCGATATACGTTCTCTTCCCCTCCCAATATCCTCCTGTGCATCCGTTCAGAATCTCCCACCTCTCTTCTATCACCCATTCCTGCATTCTTCTCCCTTCCGCATTTACACTTTTATCTTGTGATTTCCTCTCGATCCCCTTACTGATTCCGCTTCTTAATTCCCCCATCCTTCATTGAAGTATGACACGTATCCTCTTTCCGTCGTCCTTTCCTACAACTCCTTCCTTATCTCACTCCAGTTCTTACTCACATAGACCACCTCCACTGTTATTCTCTGCCCACCCTGCTCATATCTCACCAACCCCACATCTCCCTCTCCTTCCATAAATTTCACACTGCCTTGTTGACTGCCTCCTCTTACTCCCACTAGCATCCCCCTCGCTTTTCCTCTCTCCGCTGTCCTTCTTGCCTCCTTCATTTCCCACCCAAAACCCCCGGTTTCACTTCTTTCCAACTCTCCTTTGTTACCCACGTCTCCACCAGTCAAATTACCTTCTTTGCTACCCACCCCTTTAATTCCTCATCTCACCCCCCGCCTCTAATCATCCCACGTTCCAGAAGCCTATTGTAATTCCCCCTCTCAACCCCTCCTTCCCTCCTCTCTGCCTCTAATCGTTTTTTTTGCCTCCTCCTCGAGCTCCTCCTTTGCCTTATTCCACCTCCATACTTTCCTCTCTATTGTCAATTTTTGATACCCCCACCCTTGCTGATAATCCCTTATCCCACTCCCTCCTCGCCCTTTCCCTTATATCCTTCTGTATCCTCTTCTTTTCGGTCAAGTCGTCGTCTAGAAATATTCTCTCTTCTGTCCTTTTAATTAGCCTCTTATTCGTCAATACTTTGACTTTGTTTTCTCTCCCCCCTAGATTCACCACCGTAATCTTTTTCCCCTCATCCACCCCAAAACTCTCCTTCACCTCTATCTTCACTCCCATCACCTCCTTTGCAAATCTCTCCAACTCTTTGCTGTCTTGAAAGTCTTTTCCTCTGATTATTATATTAATTCTCCTCTCCCTATTCTATTTCCTTTCAATCTCCTCTTCTAACTTCCATATTCTACCTTTCAACTTCTCCCTTTCCTGCCCCCACGCTTCCTTCCGCCCTCTTAATTCATCCCTCCACTTTTCCCTTGCTTTATCCATCTGCTCTTTCCACATCTCCATCTGTGCTTTCCACCTCTCCTCCGCTTTTCCCATCTCGTCTTTTCACATCTCCCTCTCTTTTCTTATATCCCTCAACACTACCTCCACTGTCTCCCCTCTCTCCATCTCGCCACTCTCTCCTCTCCCTCTTTTGGCTCTCCCTTGCCTTGCTTTGGTCTGCATTTTCCTACAGTCCTTGCTGTTGCGGAGACCTGTCTTCTTCTATGTCCGGACCTCTTAACGTTGGCAATTACTTCTGCGAATCCATGATATAGGTAACATTTGATGAATTCACATTTCAAGAGCTTCTAAACAGTTCAATGTCGAGGGTCCAAATTTCTGTGTTTAATTGACCAGATATAACATTTGATCATGCCAGTTATATATGTCGTTTAATTTCTTTATCTGGATCTAGTAGGTGTCTAAAAACTTGAAACAATTCACCCGTTTAATGTGCTATTCCTTTAGTTGTAACTCTGCATTTAGGTAGGGCTGTGGGCTGAAGATCATTAACTTTGTTCTGTTTACTCCCATTTCTTGTTCCTCATCATTGAAAGAATCCATTGGTTGTAAAAAAATTAATGAATTGACCAGTTACATATGTTCGACACTAATCGAGCATTATTATATTATTAATTAATTCTCATTATTACTTATATTATAATTTTAGTTTTGCACTTACGATATAATGGGCCCAATTAGGAGCCTACAAAACTGTGACTTTATTGCCCTCCCTTTTATCCATATCCATAGTATTAAATTGAATGTCTGAAGCATATTAACATTTCTGAATTTAAATAAAAATTTATTTTTTTATAAATATATTCACGTTAACAAAAATATAGTTTTTTTTAATTTTATGCCTCAGAAAGTTTGTACTTAAAATTTTTCTTAAATAAAATTATATATAATAATTTAAATATGTGAATATTAATGTACCTTCTGATCTGATACCAAAAATATAAACATTATTTACAAGAGAAGAATAATAAGTTGAATATATTTTTCTTTTTTTTCAGGAAAATAGTTTAGAATCCAGTTGGAGCAAATCACGGGACGAGACGTCATGGTTCTACAACGCGGGCTGGGACAGGAAATGAGACGAGATGAAATTCATAAAATCCGAACCGGAATGGCAATAGAAAACGGTTATTTCATTTAACGACGCGAACGGCGCCGAATCAAAATTCTAAACCATTCATTACACACTAAGTACAATATTTTATATACAAAACTCGATGATTTCACCACGACAACATTCTAAAAGACTTCTCCTGACTTTAAACAATAAAATAAACGAATTTACGATGATATTAGTTCATAGGTTCGCCACCTAGTCTTAGATATTACTGTGCCAAAATGAAGGTCTTCATAGAGAATCCATCGAACGACATTTCTAAAATAATTGGAATCACTTAAAAGTGTACATATCTTAGATTTAGTAGATCAATAGGGTAACTATGTAAATGTTGGTTTCGAGAAGTTCGAATTAGTGCAATAATTGTGTTAATATATTTTCATAGGTTAAAAATTCCATCGCTCATTGGAACTTCTCTGTAAAAAACTTACTTTTTTTACCAATGTTCCGTGATCGTTAGTTCACCTTCCTATAAAGAAGTATTGTATTATCATTTTAAGGCCTAAATTCTTTCGAAACGAAATTTATGTATATGTATAAAATAGTTGGTTTACATTTTATTCATAGATATTTGTATACATTCCCAAATTTAATAAATGAAAATAAAAATAACAATCATCCTAATAATTTGTTAGCTTTTTAATCCGTACAAGAGGTACTCGACCAGCACCTTCTTGTCGGTTTTATCGATTTTTTTTGCTACGGCGTCTTTCTGCTCCGGATTATCACCGACGAAAATGTCCCGTATTTTATCCACGTCCAAGCTGTACTTTTTACAAGTCATCTCTTTCAGGGGGATATCGTAGTACAGCAAGATCTTGTTGTGAAATGTAACGTACACGAAACAGGTGACGGGTTTTTCGCCGGCTACAAGAGTGTAGTATCCGCTGTCGAACGCTTGGACGGACTCCCCCAATTGGAAACGGACCGTGTGCTTTTCCTGGTCCAATATGTAAGTATGGCCGTCCCAAGAACACGCCACTAGATCGTCGGCACCATTTCCGGTTACGTCCAATTTTGTCAGTGCAAATATTTGATGATCAACTGCTATCGCCCTAAAAAATAATTAAATAACGTAAAATGAACTTATATTAACCATAGTATTAAAAATAAAGCTGCTTATTAATAATTTATTTTTTTCTTTATTCTCCCAAAAATTCATATTTTATATTTTGTTTTCCCTGTAAATAACTTCTTTTAAACTATTTTTCAAATTTTCTGTGATGTGAATGTGAACACAATTTATCAAATTGGGTATAATCATTATTTTTCTTTTTAGTAAATAGGAGATACATTCTAAAACAATATTTCCTTCAGAATCCAATTATTTATGTTTTTTTAATCAGAAAAACCTATTATTGGAATGGAATGAATCAATACAAAAAGTGATTACTTTTATATTGGTAAATAATACTCAATGAAACATTATCAATAATTTCACTGCAATCATGTGCGGCTAATTATTATTATAATTATTATACATTACGTTTAATAAAATATTTCAATCAACGGTTTAATATATTGAATAATTGCTGTGCTACTCTCTAGATGGAACAAAATATTTAAATACACTTTTTGTAATACTTCTCCCATTTTAAATGCTTAGAATATAATTTCATTTTATTTTATAACAAATTACCTGACTATTTAAAAATAGTACAAAATACAAAATTATTCAAATCGAATTTATTTAAATGTTTATGTGAAAAAGAACTATACAGTATAGGTGATTATTTTATTTATTTTTTTAGCTAGTGTAATTATATACTATCAATTATATTTGTTTTCCTTTATGACGTCTTTTCTCTCTTATGTATTAATATTTGTTAATTTCCGAGAGAATAAAGTATATATTATTATTCAACGGTTTAATTTTGAAATTGAAATGATTCGCACGATTGTGGAACTAGGCAACCCATTGTGCACTACTGTAATTATCCACAGCTATTTTGACTCCACAATTGCGTATTGAATTATTTTAAGTTTCTTTTGTGACCTTCTTCCTTATATTTAAAAAATATAAGCAGTAAAGAATACACACGACAAATAATTTAAGTTAGCTGGCTTGGTCAAGTAATCGCCTACCAATTACTAAAATATCAGACATATGAATTTCACATAGGGAAAATATAATATTTAATAATAAAAAAGTATCTGAAATAAATTTTTGCTTTATACAATAATTGTACACCAATTGCTCAAATGGGTTTGCACTATGGCCTTTGCATATCGCTAATATATTCAAGTTTATTCAGATTTTGATTAAGTGTCCCATAAGAACAAAACAAATATATAGATATTACATATTTGAGTCAAATTGTTTAAATTACTTGCAAGAAGTTTAAAATTCTTTGACCTTCGATTCAAAAACTACTAATAAATTTGAAGGCCACACACTAATCTTAAGTATACTACTTCATTTATTAAACAAGACAGTAGAACAATTACGTGGAAAATCTTAATTAAAAATAATTGCAGTTACAGTAAATCACAATATAAATTTATTAAATCCTGCCATTACTTACAAAGAGAATACATGTTAATCATTATGAATAGCTTCAAATGAATTTCGTATGTATGTATGTACTTTTACAGAAACTACTTAAATAAAATGCGATCAAATAATTTGCCATTCACAATTGCATTGTTCACCTACAAATACTGCAGCACTTGTTATACAGGGTGTTCAATTTAAGTGGAGACATTGAAATATCTTGAAAACTACACACCGAATAAATAAAAATATAATTAAAATTTGTTCACCTTGGAGGGGGACATCTAATGATACGAAATTCGACCCACTACCCTCAACCACCTAGGGGGTAGGGGGTGAGAAATAGAAAAGTTAAATAGGAACCCCCATTTTTTGTACGGATTTGAATACTCCGGGAAGAAAAGTCATGGAATTATTGAAAGAAAAGTTGGAGGTGGAAGTGGATGTTTTAGACGCCTTCGAACTGAAAAATGGATTAATATTGGCGAAAATAAAAGACATGAAGGACAAAATAAAAATAATGACAAACGAGCGGAGACTCAAAGGATAGGATATTTATGAGGATAATGACTTGACGATGAATGAAAGAAATATACAAAGTTGTTTGAGGAGAGTTGCCAGGGAAGAGAAAGATAAAGGGCACGTGGTTAAGATAGGATATAGAAAGCTCGATATAAACAACAGAAAGGTGTCATAGGAGGAAATAAGTAAGCGGGTTACTGGGATAAACGCAAAAAACTCAACCTTAAATTAAAAGATAGAAGAAAAGGAGTAGAGGGGAGTTTTGCAAGGGTGGGTTTTTGAAATGTGGCCGGATTGAAGTCTAAGTGCAAGGGGGAGAGGTGGCAAATGGAGTTTGAGAAGTGGGTGGGGGGGGAGGATGTGGTGGGGTTAGTCGAGACGTGGGTAAGAATAGAGGAGTGGGAAAGTGTAAAAAGGGCGCTACCAGGGGGGTTTAGATGGTCAATTAAAGGGGCAAAAAAGAGTACAGGAAAGGGAACGGCGATGGTGGGATGGTTGTGGGGACAAGGGATGTGTTAAAAGCGGGGGCTATAGAATTTAGTGAGGAGGTAGAAGGCATGGTATGGGTGAGATGCTATCACGGGCCTTGGAAACTGGAAATAGGAGTAGTATATGTGAACAAGAACTGGGTTGAAGTGCGGAAGGAGTTAGACAGGAAAGCCAGCGAAGGGAAGAGATGTGTGGTGGGAGGAGACTTTAACGCGAGAATGGGAGAGATGGGGGGAGGGGTAAATGATGACGGGGAACTAATAGAACGAACATCTCAAGACAAAGTAATCAATAGTGAGGGAAGGAGGATGGGAGATTGGATATTGGAGGAGGGATGGGAAAACCTATATTGGTCAACAGGGATCGTCAGTGATAGACTATGTGCTAATAAAAGGGATACATAGGGGAATAGTGAGAAGATTGGAGGTGGAAGATGTGCTAGGGTCGGATCATCTACCAATATCGGTAGAAATATGGATGGGGAGAAAAAAAGAACAGCAGCAGGGGATAGACCGGTCGAAATTGGCAGACGGAGCAAAGGAAATGGAAAAAATGGGTAAACGATTGGAGAAGATCAAGTGGAGTGAGGTAGAAAATATGGAAGAGAATGAGGAGGTTATAGCTGGATGCGGAACAAAAATAAAAAGGAGCAGCGGAGGGGGGTGCACATGGTTCGACGAAGAGTGTCGGGAGGCGAAGAAAGTAATAAGGAGGGCAGTAAATGAATGGAGGAGTGGAAGAGGGGAGGAGAAGGGGGTGAGGGAGGCAAGAATGAAATATACGAAGGTATGCGAGGAAAAGAAGGCGCAGGCTATAAAAAAAATTGCAAAGGATATGAGATCGTGCCAGAGCGAAAGGGAGATGTGGAGTATATTGAGGAGAGGAGAAGTACGGGGGCAGATGGAGGTGTCTCTGCAGGACTGGAAAAATAAATGTTTGGAAAACTGCGGGGAACCGGTGGGGGTGGGGAGACGAGAGTGGAGAACAGTGGAGGAGGAGTTTACAGAAGAGGAAGTGGAAAAGGGTTTTCAAGAGGTGAAAGGAGGAAAAGCGGCTGGGCTGGATGGACTGAAAGCCGAAATGTGGAAGCGGATCGGAGCTGAGGGAAAAAGAAGATTTGGGCAGCTGCTGAATCAGATATGGAGGGGAGAAAAGAAGATTCCGGAAACATGGCGTGTGGGGGGAATTAACATGGAAGGGAGAAGTGATCGAGAGAGTGAAATAGTTTAAATATTTGGGTTTTGTGTTTAGGTGGTGTGGGGGGTACAGGGAGCACGCCAGATGGGTCCAAATGAAGCCGAGGATAGCGTGGTATGTGGTGAAGGAGAAGTGGGGACAGTGGCTGAAGGGTAATTTTCAGATGGCGTGCAAACTGTGGGATGCATGTGTAAAACCAATTTTAATGTATGGGGTGGAGGCATGGGGTATGAAAGCATATGAATGTATCGAGAGAGAGCAGGTGACATTCCTGAAGCAGATGTTGGCGGTGGAAAGATCAACGCCCAGCTACATTCTGCTTCAGGAAACGAACAGAACGTGTATGCATGGAGACACAATGGAAAGAGTGACTAGGTATGAGATGAAAGTGATAGGATTGGGGGGGGGGAAAAGTTGGTAAAAGAAGTGTGGAGAACGTGTGTGGGAGTAGGAGAGAGTGGTTGGAAAATAGAGAGGAGAAAAATGTATGAAAGAGCAGGAGTATCTGAAAGTTTGGTAAATGAGTGGTTGGAAAAAGGGGTGAATGTGGCAGCGTGGATGAAGGTAAAATGGGAAGAAGTAGAAAAGCAGGGGCGTCAAAGGTGTATTAAGAGTAGTGGGTACAACCCTCTTTATGCAGGTGCATGGGAAGATACCTGGGTGCCTAGCAAATTGTTGTACATTGAACAGAGGGCAGAAGGTAGCAACGGCTAGGGGTAGGTGTGGCTCGGAGGAGAGAGGAAGAAAGATATGGATGGGCGAAGAGTATGGTAGGTGTGTGCTGTGTGGGAGTGGGAGAGATACATGGAGTCATCTAGCGGAAGAGTGTAAGGAGATATGGGACGAATGGATGAATGGGAGTAGACGGATAGAGGAGTGGATGGGAGAGGACGGGGCTGGCGTAAAGATTGTGATGATATAAGGGTGGGAGAGGGAGAGGAGAAGAAGGATGTAATAAATCGAGTTAACAGGGATTAACTATTTAGTTTTGAATTGTTATTATTTTGTATATATGGCTAAGTTTATAGATGCCAATAAAGGTCTTTTTTTTTCTTTTTACTCCGGGAAAAAATTATTTCTCTCCCCCTACCCCCTAGGCAGGGATGGCGAACCAATGGTACGCGTACCACAAGTGGCACGTTTGAAAATTTTGATGGCACGCACAAAAACAAATTTTTTTTTTTAAAGTTATCTTTTTTGATAGAAATGAATTAAAAATTATTCATCTACACTTCATTTATAAATTATCATATAAATTTCTAGTACTGAATCTTAGTATATTAGCTAGAACCGTAAAATTATACATTTTATTATTAAAATATCGCATGAATTCTCTCGATGTATATAAAGATGCGCATTAGATAAAAAAAAATGCGTATCCAGATTCACCTTCTAATATGGTTTTCTTCTATTAAATGATTAGCGTATGTTGAATTTGTTTTATTATTTTCATAGTTCATCTTTTGTACAGCAACAAAAATCACATTTAAAACAATTGTTTTTAACGTGAATTTTGTTTCTAGCATATTGCTTTTTGTAAAACATTGGTTAATAAAAAATTGTTTAAAGAAGAATTGCTTTATTTGTTTATTTAATTATACTTACGTATAGTTTCACCTCGCTAACATTTCGAATGAAATTTTATTGTGGCATGTTACCTATTTAAAAAAGAATTTTTATGACTTTGTGGCACGGACATCAAAAAAGGTTCGCCATTACTGCCCTAAGGGATTGAGGGTAGTGGGTCGAGTTTCGTATCATTAGATGTCCCCCTCCGAGGAAAATAAATTTTAATTATAATTTTGTCTTATTCGATGTGTAGTTTTCGAGATATTTCAATGTCTTCACTTAAATTGAACACCCTGTATATACATTCTTTTTTAAAAAAATATATTTATACACATCTTGTTTATTTATAAGTTTTATTAAGCAAATATGTGTGTAAATTACATACAAGAGAATTGTAGTAATTGTTTTTTTAAACTACTTCATTATTGCAATTAATAATTTCTGAATAAAATTTTTTGAGGAATAATTCATAAGCGATTTTTGTTGATATAAATTGATTTACTTTATACTTAACCGATTTTTGAAATAGGACGAGTGTATTAAAATATGAAAAGGTATTTTTTATGAGATGAGAGGAAATCCATCATGGACACTCTTATAGCAGAATGTTGCTATGGAGATTATAAACCTCAGATTCTCCTTTATGGAGAGTCAAATTAAGGTGACATCTATTGTCTGATTTTCCGAATTGAGTAGACAAACGACCGATAATTAAGGAACTATCAACAGCGACAATTAACAATAACAATGTTAAACATTAAATTATTGTTTCCTCGTTAACAAACAATACAGATCTTTTTGGTCAATAGTCATTCTGGGCATAAAGTCTTTGTTAAAATGCAATTAAAATAATTTGTCAATATAATTATTTAATGTAATCAATCATGTATAAAATTTATTTGTGTAGTTTTTTTACTAAAGTGAAGAATATAACTGTACTTGTTAAATTAATGAATAAAGCACTAAAAACCTTTCTTCACAAATTAGGACGATAAATAAAATTCACTTTGTTGTTATCACACACGGTTTTTATTATTAGTGACCGGTTTCAACCATTACATGGTCATTTTCAAACTACAATTAAATTACAAATTTTCTTTAGGCGGTATTTATAACAAGCAGGTAAAACATAGATTGCATATATAATTAGGCGGTATACAAATTAACAAAAGAGGATTATATTATTATGGCGTTAAAAACAGATGAGTATATTGTCTCCGTCTGGTCGTTGATTAGCGGGTTTTCCAGATTACGGTGTGCTTTTATGTATTTCCAGTGATTCCAGTAGATCCAGCTTAGGGCCTTTGTCGCAGAAGTGAAGGATTTCCAGGGGGTTAATGTCCGGTGTATGATTACTTTTTAAGAGGTGGTTTGCAAATGTTGAATTTGTTTTTTTATTAGTATATGAACTCATATGTTCCTTTAGTCGGATGTTGAAATTTCGGCCAGAAATGGGCAAGAGCCACATTTTAATTTATACACCCCAGATCTTTTCATATTGTCTGTTTTTTGTTTGGCATTAAAAATTAAATTATTTAAGTTTGCTGGGGGTTTTGAAAATAACTTTAATGCCGTGTTTTTCTAGCAGCTTTTTTATTTTGTAACTTGAAGTGCCGAAGTATGTTAATGTTACGTATTTATGTTTTTCTTTCTCTCTCTTAGGTATCCCATAGTATAGCAATGTCTTTAATTGTCGTTTTTGTTATTGATTTATTATATTATTAATTATATTTTCATGGTATCCATTATTTATGTCTAGTGTTTTATTATTTTGATTTCTGAATTTAATGCTTCTGCGGATAAGGGTAAAGATAGAGCTCTATGAACCATTGAATTGAATGCGGCATGTTTATATTGTAGGGGGTGTAAGGAATTTGATGGAATGAGGGAATCTGTATAGGATGGTTTCAGATAGATGTTGAATGCTAATTTGTTGCTGGCTTTTGTTATTTCTAAATCCAGGAAATTTATTTTATTATTAGATTCCATCGACTGTAAATTGAATTTTTGGGTGGAGAGAGTTAATGAAATTCGAAAAGGTTTGTATTTGTCTGCCTGTACCGTCAAAACAGGCTAAAATGTCATCGACGTATCTGTACCAAAATTTTAAATGTTTCTTTCCTGTCTGATTGTAGCATCATTTATGTAAAATTTTCCATGAAAATTTCAGCTAGTAATGGGCTAAGTGGAGAGCCCATTGCTAGGCCGTCTGTTTGTTTATAGATTTTGTGATTATACGAAAAATAGTTGAATTGACTAACATATGTGATGAGTGTTTCGAATTCTGATTTTATTATCGGATTGATGTTATTAGTTTTGAGTATATTGCCCATTAGGTTGAGACATTCTGACAGTGGGATGTTTGAAAACATGTTAGAGACATCAAATGACACTAGCTTGTATTGACGGTGCATATGGAAATTGTGTAGTTTTTGTGTTAAAGACTGGGAATTTTTTAATTGAATTAGGATCGGAGAATTTAGTGAGTAATTTGAAAGTGTTGTTGAGTTTTATTGCTGTTTTGTGGGCTGGTGTATTAACATAAGCTACAACAGGTCTTATTGGTTTTTCATCTTTATGAATTTTTATTGGGCCGTATAATTGTGGTGGTGCAGGGTTCATGGGGAGAAGTTTTAAGTGCTCAAAATCTGAGAAAATGCTCGTGGATGATTTTATTAGTGTTTTTAGGTTGGATTGGAATTTAGAGGTTGGGTCAGTATTCAATTCGATGATATTATTAATGTTTAAAAAGGTTTTTATCTTATCTTCATATTCAGTTTTTTTAAGAATGACGATTGAGTTGCCCTTTTCCGCTCGAGTGATGATTAAGTCGTTGTTTTTGATTTTAGTTTTGATCGATTTTATAGTTGTATCTATGGGATCTCTTAAGGAGTGTGATTTTTGTATGATGCTGCTAATATGTGATTTAGTATTGTTGCAATTTTGAATATTTCTGAGGGCTAGAGAGGATTCGACTATTAAAGTCTCTTTAAATGATTTGGGTGTACTATTTGGTATACATTTTGGGCCTTTTTCTAAAACATTAAGTTCTGTGTTTGAAAATGCAATGTTTGTGCAATTGACTACTCTGGGGTGGAACACTGTTTGGTATACCTGTTGGTGTTGGTGTTTTTTGTGCGACGCGTTGGTAGTAATATAATAAATCAAAAACAAAAACGACAATTAAAGACATGGCTATACTATGGGATACCTGAGAGAGAGAAAGAAAATCATAAATACGTAACATTAACATACTTCGGCACTCCAAGTTACAAAATAAAAAAGCTGCTAGAAAAACATGACATTAAAGTTATTTTCAAAACCCCCAGCAAACTTAATAATTTAATTTTTAATGCCAAACAAAAAACAGACAATATGAAAAGTGGCTCTTGCCCCTGCATATATATCGGCCAATCTGGCCGAAATTTCAACATTCGGCTAAAGGAACATATGAGTTCATATACTAATAAAAAAACAAATTCAACATTTGCAAACCACCTCTTATAAAATAATCATACACCGGACATTAACCCCCTGGAAATCCTTCACTTCTGCGACAAAGGCCCTAAGCTGGATCTACTGGAATCACTGGAAATACATAAAGCCCACCGTAATCTGGAAAACCCGCTAATCAACGACCAGACGGAGACAATATACTCATCTATTTTTAACGCCATAATAATATAATCCTCTTTTGTTAATTTGTATACCGCCTAATTATATATGCAATCTATGTTTTACCTGCTTGTTATAAATACCACCTAAAGAAAATTTGTAATTTAATTGTAGTTTGAAAATGACCATGTAATGATTGAAACCAGTCACTAATAATAAAAACCGTGTGTGATAACAACAAAGTGAATTTTATTTATCGTCCTAATTTTCAAAATGTACCACAAAGTAATGGCTTCAAGCATCAACTATACTTTCTTCACAAATTTTATTTAGTGCTTTATTCATTATCAATATTATCATTAATCATGTCTATCTTCACATAACTAACAAAATGGACTTGTAAAACTTACCATAGAATAATTTCATTTTGTACTAGCATTATGGTGCCATCTAGTGTGGCTACGGCATAAGGAA
Source organism: Ontholestes murinus (assembly GCA_963969525.1). NCBI lineage: Eukaryota > Metazoa > Arthropoda > Insecta > Coleoptera > Staphylinidae > Ontholestes > Ontholestes murinus. The sequence continues at coordinate 66,140,040 of OZ018388.1, forward strand.
ATCCTTTACTTTCCACTACTTCATTGTCATTTATTGGTTTTGTTTTGAGATCACCTACAATTTCTGTAGATATATTTTGGTTCCTCATCCTTGACAATCCGAGAAATTGGTAATCAATTGATGAGCCAGTCAGTGACTCACTTAAAGAACTAAAAAATAAGTAATGCTAAATTAATTCCACAATTAATTCTGTGTTGCTGCTGCATTGTTTTAACTAAAAATCCTTTTAGTGCATTATTATACAACAAATAAGTATATGTGACACAAAAGTAAATAATAATAAATAATAAGTGAAGTAAATAACTTAAGTATTTATTAAGAAGTAATTGAATCATTATTACTTTCTAGATATTTAATTTCAGTAATGACAAACCTGCTAGAGTCACTGAAGTCTACATTTTCTTCTGACTGATAGCAAATTCTCATAAATGTTCCACCTGGTTGTGCAATTAACAAAGATGGCTTATTGTCCTTGTCATGGTGAAGTGTAACTGATCCTATTTGTTTGGCACATTCCCATTTATTTAATCCTACTAATTTAGCTAAAATGCACATTTAATTAAATTAATTAAGTGTCACTTATAAATGTATTATAATGAATAATTTTATCCACGACAAAACTAACATACAGGATGTATCAGTATAGCAGGAAAGAAATAAAGAAGGAATAAACTTAAGACGCATATAAATGCAGGTCGGAAACTCGATAGGTGTCGCTATGTAAACTGAAGCGATTTAATGTCGATTATCCCATTTTCTTAGTTTTTGCTGTATTGGGAATAATTAACATACTTTCTCTTCTTGTTCAAGTCATTTCTTCATTGTGACTTGCGTGGTCACCATAGGAAAGTATTTTAAACTAGGCTTTGCTTTGTGATTTCCCATCGTCTAGACCTCTCCAAGATCTTTGCGACCGCAATATTGATACTTTCAACAAAAGATTTAAAAAAATAAGAAGAAAAATTAAGACCGCTCTGCTTAATTCTCAATACATATGATGCTTGACATGTCAATAAAAGTTTGAAAAATAAAAATGGTTTAAAAGCAATAAAAGTATATAACTATTCATTGGAGCAAAACAGATAAGACATAAACTACACAATAAAATAAGTGTGATTGAAAAGTATACGAATATTGTTTGATCTTTGACAGATACAAAAATCAGCTAATTTTCAATTTTGTTTCAATAAACTTGGAATAAAAACACTAACACTTTCTTTACAAATAGTCTTTAGCTAGATGTACATTGCGATCAAAAAGTGACCATTATCAATGGTTGATAATGGTCACCTTGTGATCGAAATGTACAACTAGCTCAAATAAAAATTGTTTGCGAAGAAAGTGTTAGTGTATTTATTCCAAGTTTATTAATTAAATCTTTACGTAACTCAAGAAAGTTTGGTAAAATATGTACTAATCAAACAAACAAACTTACATATTAATCCTTCTTCACTAGTACCATTCTTGAACGCTGGGAAAGTATTGAAATAATCTTTATTTGGCTGCGACGGATCGAACCACCTATACGAACGGACGACTCGATCAGTTAAACCTAACACCATTTCAATACATCCATCCCCATCGATATCGTCTAATAACATATACTACAAAAAATAATAAAAACCTTATTGTATATCATAAACTCTAAATTTAAAATTACCTTTGCATTCGCAGGTATTCGTTGGACGTGCACCCTTTTCAAATGGTTCCTCTCCTTATGGAACTTTTTCTCGTTTCCGGTAGAATCTGTCGTCTGGCTTTCGAAACTTTCCCCTGACAGTATCTGGCCATCAACCTTGAAAATGTCTCTTTCACATTCATGTTTCTCAGCAAATATTTTTCTTGAAAAATTTACAAGAACTTAAACAAACCACCTTTTTATTTATAATATTTAAAATTAAATAATTAATAAAATCTAAATCGGCTTCTATTATAAGATTTAGTTTTTATTGTAACTAGCTCAACTTAAAATTGAGCTGCAAAATATGAATTTTTAAGGCACAGCAGATGACAACCAATAAGAAATTACTCCAACCAAAATAATGACAATAATGACTACCACACATTATTGTCATTATTTTATCCAGCAAGATATGAAAAAGTATATGTGTTTCATTACTTAAAAAGTACTTATATATTTAATTAATTGCTCACTTAACCAGTGGTGAAATATTTTTGAACTATCTTGATTAGGATAAAAAAACAATTGGTTTGTTTCACACACTTTTATTACTCCTTGATAATGACATATTGTCGAAACTAGTTGGAGAACAAATAATAAAAAAATTCTGTGAAACAAACCAAGTGTTTTTTTTATCCTAATCAAGATTAAAAATTACCGTTATTAATTTTGTTAAATAAGAAAACATGGATGAATATTTAACTCACTCTATCTACACCTTGATCAAAAGATTCTATTTGTACTTCTTCCGCTTCCACGTGGTCTTCAGGGCTTGCGTATATATAACACCAACCATCTCCAGTTACAATTACTAGGCAGTTTCTGTTCTGATTAAAAATATCACCTACAGCTATGCAGCAAACAAAACCTAAACCAGTAATAGTTTGCCATTCTTGATCCTCCTGAAACAAGTGAAAAGGTTATTTTAACTACAGACATTGCTTAGATGATGATATCAACAACAACAATGATCCAAATAACTGATATTTAATGTTGTTTATCTCTTTAGAAAGTTTTAAATTTTCAAAATGAACTACCACATAGTAACGGTGGCTACCATCATTTTCATTTTAAATTTTCATTATTTATATACCGACTGTAGAAAAACAAAGTACGAGGGATAGTAGGAAAGTAGTACCCAATTGCACCGTGGGAGCGTTGAAGAATAGAGTGGGGGCTGCTCTCTAGTCTGTGTGCTAACATGTTCAGTTGTATTTCAGCTGTCTGCAAAGTTACTCGCTGGTATTGACTGTGCTGTTTATGTGAGTGTTTATAATGTTAAGAGAAAACATATATGATGACGAGTGTTCGGAACGGCCGTAAATTCGTAAATTAAAACTGATTTTTTTAGACAATTTTTTATGATCAAAAAATATAGATAGTTGTATATCTACTACTATAACAAAAATGTGTTGTTTCAAGTTTCCAAAAAAAAAATTAATCAAAATTTTAATTGTTTTTGAAAAAATAAAGGGAAGTAACGTACCTCGATATATTTGAAACTGTGTTTCTTAGATTTTCATAAATTCGCTAAATTTAAAACTGTTTTTGTTTAGGTTTAAGTTGTAAGCAAATTGTTATTATTTATTTTTTTGATAAAAACTATTATTCACTTCTTTTAGAATGTTTTTAAATAAAATTTTCATTTGTTTTTTAATCTTATTTATAAACATATACAGAAAATAATTCAACTTAAGGAAACAAAAAATAATCCCCACTAATTTCGTTAACAGCTGATTAAAAATTATGTGTCAGAGAGTTTTGGTCTTCTTCTCGGGATGTTGGCAGAGATCCAAACAGGTCAATGGCGATGGCTTCTAATGGCTGATTTGGAGGCGTTGTCTGCATTAATCCTACTGGTTTGCTGTTGGAGGGTAACATTAGCATGGGATACACCTCTTGATATGTGCGGCAATGTCCTCCTTCATTCTCTTCAAATAATATCGGCTCTTTATCTTGTAGGGGTCCTCTCCATACCGAAGTGGTCTGCTTCGGGTAAGTCGTGAAAGGTGTGTAAGACTCGCTTAACTTCACTTTAAGGTACGACCTGCTAAGCGTCTTCGGACTGGTGAACTCCTCAAAACATGACATATCCTTTGTTGCTCCAATAGTGTGTGTTCTTCCATTCGGATCTTCTAGGTTCTAGATGATAGCTTGCACTGCTTCTTGTGACTTTCGTTAGATTCTTCCCGCATGGGCGATCAGCTAAATTTATATGTAAGAGATCGTGGACTGGACCTCTTCTTCTCAAGGTCGGGACAATGCATCCAAATATAGTCAATTTGAGGGCCTGATTATCGGTGCTGATTATGATTGAACATCCATCGATTTATTCTCTGAACTTGATGATGCCCCAAACAATGGCAAGAGCTTTAAGTCGGCTGGCGACAGGGCGTTCTTCTTCCTTCTCCCCTGGATGAAAATAGCTGCTGTTGCATTGTTGGATTGTCTAAAACGGTGTCGTTTGTAAGGCGACGTTTTAAGATAATGTGACGAATTAAAATAAAATAGTAACCCTGCTTAATATATTATATTAACTGCTCTCTTTCAAGGTTCGGAACGTAATCATAAAAAATGAGAAATTCACACATATACAAAAAAGAGAGGTGAACTGTGTTCTTCGACCTCATTGGTGGACAGGCATTGCTCAGGTACCCCGAGCTGGCAAACTTCAAAAAGACGCATTGCGTTTTTTCTAACATTCTCATTGTCGGTCCAAGGACATGAATTTTAGGAAACAATAGATTCCCCATTTAACCCGAACAAGCATACTTGCTAGCGTCGATGAGAATTTAGAAAGGACATTTACTGTCGGCTCTCCGAACGACTGGTGCTTCGCAAAGAAGCTATATGTATTATTTTTACTCGTGAGATCGGTGAGGGATCTCGCCACAGTTGAAAAGTTGGATAATAATCATCGATACCAAGAACATGCTTCAATGAGAGAGCTTCCTTCTTGTTCCGAGAAATGCCTCTCTCGTATCGCTTCGCAGAGTCGGTGCGGATCTAAGGTGATGAGATTAGATTAGATGTTGTATGGGTGGCACCAGCGCCTATTCCACCGCGACCTTTCCAGGTCTATTGTGGATCCCTGTTTATCTCAGATGACCAGCTCTAGCTTTGCCTCTTTGATTAGTCCTATTAGCCCTGCCAGAGGGGCTTGGGTATAAGTCTCCGCGCTTGGGTTTGTAGTGCCTAGCTTTTGATATCTAATCCTTGCTAGACCCTCGCAGTGGCATAGGATGTGGAACGAGTCCTCCGACCAGGCCTATTTTGCTCATATGTTTGTTGAGCTTGCAGTGTCCTGTTATCAGGCCTACTATTGTTTTGACCATTTTCCTGTATTGGTTCAGGAGTTCGGTCGTGAATTTTGGCGATTGTTTTCTAAGGAACTGTTTCGCCTGTCTCTGTCCTGGTGAGTTCGTCCACCAGGTATGGGCCTGTGTCTCCACCCATTTTTTTATGGATCATTTGACTGCGGTTTTCTTGTTTGGCCAATTCGTCTGCTATGTCATTCCCCGGATGTCCTCCGTGTCCTGGGACCCATGTGATTGTTACTTTTTTGTGACAGCCAAGTTGGTTAAGAGCGCGTATACAGTCCCACACTAGCTTAGATTCGACCTGTGTGGAGCTTAGTGCTCTTAGTAGCGCCTGGCTGTCGGAGAATTGACCTACTTTTGGTGTCTTGTCTTGCTATTTCTCTTGTGCAGTGGTGAAGAGCTATCGCCTCTGCTTGGAACACCGTGGTGTCCTTGGTGAGACTGACAGAAATCTTTGTCTCGGGTTTTGTGCCGTATATACCTGCTCCTACACCTTTGTCGGACTTTGAGCCGTCCGTAAACCAGCATGATTCTGCTTTCGTAGGTTGGCCTTCGACCCAGTCCTCTCTTTGTGGGATTAGAACCTTGTATTTCTTTTCGAAATTGTATTTATTCACCATGGCTCACTAGGCATTGCTGTAATCGCGTTAGCCTTCAGCTCGTCTTCTAGCCATTGGTGCGTTTTTCCGTGTGATCGGATTATGGGCGCCTGTCCTTGCATCAGTCTGTATGATACGAGCCTGGCTTCTCCTTGAATGAAGATGTGTAGTGGTGGTATGTTCAAGATGGCTTCTAGGGCTGCTGTTGGGGTCGTGCTTAGGGCTCCTGTTGTACTGAGACATGCTAGTCTTTGTGTACTATTCAGGAGTCCTATCGCCCCCTTTTGCTTTGTCCTAGTCCACCACACCACTGCTCCATAGGCTATTATGGGTCTTATCACCCTGGTGTAGTCATAGAGTCAATTTAGGGTTTAGTCCCCAATTTTTCCCGCACATTCTGCGACACCTGCCCAATGATATTGTAGCTTTTTTGGTGGCTTTTGTGATGTGTGGTCTCCACGTCATTTTGGCGTCAAAGGTTACTCCCAGGTACTTTGCCTCCCCTACGAAGGGAATTTCCGTACCCCCGAGCTTCAATGGCTTTAGGCCTTGCAATGCTCGTCTTTTTGTGAATACGACAATTTGTGTTTTTTGTGGATTGATTGTCAATCGCTCCTGTTTACACCAATTGTCTACTATGTTTAGGGCTCTTTGTGCTCACTCCGAGACAACTCCCGCGAACCGGCCCCTGATGACAATGGCTAAGTCATCCGCGTACCCTAGGCGGTTGATGTCCTCTTTGGACAGTTTTCCTAGAAGGTCATCTACTAGTGTAGCCCATAACAGTGGAGATAGCACTCCTCCCATCCGGTCCCGCGGACTTGTAAGGTTGGAACCTGCTGATGGCCCATTTAATTTTAGTGGGTCTTGTGACCTCAGTGGCTAATCTCCAGTCCTCTCGGTCGGGCCTTTTAGGTCTTTGGCTGGGATTGTCTGGCTTGTTGTGTTCTGCCAGAATTGTTAAGGCTGGAAAGTGGACTTTTAATAGTTCCTTGAAACTTTCCTCTATTGTTTCTGTGTAGGTTCCTTCCGGTTTCTTGAGGAAGCCTACCTCTTTGGCAGCACTGCCGTCCTTAGCCAGGACTTTGTGAATTCTAGAGCATGCCGGAGTGTCGTTAATCTCCTCGCAGAACTTCCTCCACGAGTCCCTTTTGGCTTTTCGGATTTCTTTGTTATATTGAGTGAGCTTTCCTCTGTAGGTGTCCCAGTCCTGGTTGTTTTTGGCCCTATTGAATAGCCTTCGAACCTCGATCCTCATCTTTTCGAGTTTTTGGTTCCACCAGACTGTTCCGTCCTGATGGCGTCATTGATTTGTTCCACTGCCAGCTCCAGCCCATCAATCTCTCTTGTCGATGCTGTACCTCCCTTGAGAGCTTCTGTGAGGGACTCTTTATATCCTACCCAGTTCGTCTCTCTTGGGTTTCTGTACTTGTTCGTCATGAGAGATGTGACTAGATCGAAGCGGATTTGCCTGTGGTCTAATCTAAGGTAATGAGATGTTCCAGGTAACGGGCTTCTGTGCAAAATTTCGTCTTTTCTTGTTTATTTTCAGACGATAAGCACGGAGCTGAGTCATCACTCGAAGAAGATCTTCCGGGTGTTGTTAATATGTTGAAGACAACACAATAAAGTCGTCTAGATTGACCAGTAATTGAACGTAAGGCAGTTCTTGAAAGAAGCGGTCCATGAGTCGTTGGAATGTGTAAGCCAAAAGGCATCCGTTTGAAGCAAAATGATCCCAACGGTGTCATGAATCCGGTTTTGGTTGATCATCTAGGGCAACGGGGGTTTCCAGTCGATGGTGGATATCCATGACAATTGTCTTATGTTATCTATAGTCGATGCAAAAGCGAATACAGCCTTTTTTTTTCGGGTGCGGCCCAAGGTAAACTAGTTTCTTGAATAATATCGTTAACCTACAGGCTGTTCAATTCGCCTCTAGTGTTCGATGTTCTTTTAGATGGTACAGGGATAATGCAATCGGACGGCTGCTTCTTGTAGTGATAGCGTGTTCGGCTATCGAGGTCATTTTAGTTAGCGGAACAAACAGGTTAGCAGTGTAAAAATCTCTGGCTTTTGCAATATATTGATCTCTTCGTATTTCCCATCGGTCCCAGCCAATTGCACTGTTGATTTGATACTTGATCTTCGCTAGCGGGTATTCAAAGAGTTTTCTATATTGCTGTTTGTAAAAATCCATATCTCTGTATATTCAGCGAATTATTTGAATAGTGATTAGTTGGCTTCCATTGAGGATTCAAACGTTTCATGAAGCGGCGAAATCATCTGCGGCACTTTCTGGTATTCGGCCATGCGAATAGGGAAAATCATCTGTGGCACTTGGAAATATTCATCATCTTTCTGTCTTGCGGTAACGAGGGATTTGAATTCTCTCACGTTGTCAGCCGGAGGCGGGTAGTCATATTGTTTTATCGGCTCTTCGAGAAAATACCATGTACGTTGAGGAATATTTAATATGATTCTGGCATTCTCCTTATCCTTCTCTAGGAAAGTAAGAATACTATTGTGTTGTACTCGCACGAATTGTAGATTGCTTGTCGGAACTGATTCCCTTAATCTGTGGTACAATAAAGTGGATGCAATGTTAGCTTAGCCGAGAAATATCGTTCCAATCTTATCGGATATGCGTATGTTAAGCACAGGGTACTTTTGGGGACTCCTAAGCCCCGCGAAAAATTAACCGCCCTCGCCACAGCCGGGATCAACGAAAGCATATTCCAGTTGCAGAAACCATTACCCTGGCAACGGCGAGTAATTGTTTATTAGTGTATTCATGTAATGAATAAAAAATAGTTATCAGCACTGCGTTAATTAAAGAGAAAGGATATTTCTCAACAGCACAATATAACCCCCAAATTGGTGACCCCGACGAGATCAAACCAAGCACGAATAACTATCGACATTATGGCACACGACGGGTACAGGTAAAACGACCCAGACTTATGGTTTGCGCGAATAGAGAGCCAGTTCCAGATCGCCGGGATTACACGATACACTAAATAAATCCGTGACGTCCTCACCAACCCACCAGCAACGGAGAAATTCGCAAAGCTCAAAACCACGCTAATCCGGCGATTCAGTGTCATCCAGGGACATCGCACCAGACCACTCCTAGAACACGAGGAACTCGGAAACAGGAAACCGTCACATTTCATACGACACCTGTAGAACCTGGCCGGCACCACGATCTCCGAGGGCCTGTTACGATCACTTTGAACAAGCAGGCTATCAAACAATATTTAAACCATCCTTGCATCTCAAACTAGAGCAAGCCTGGAAGAAGTCGCCAAGGTTGCGGACGCCATCACGAGCACGACCGCGTTGACGGTTAACGAAACTACCGACACCCGTGACTACACATTGAAAGCCCTCGAAGCCGAAATCGGACAGCTAAAAGAGCAGCTCCAGCGAACCAGGAACTCATCGCAACGACCTAGAGAACACAATCGAACACGAGACTAGAGGCGAGACCGCTACCAACGCAGACCAAAACACCGTGAGTTCAAAACATGTTGGTTCCACTATAAATTCGGCAACAAAGCACGAAACTGACGCCCGCCGTGCAAAGAGTGGAATCAGGGAAACTACCAAGGCAGTCAGTAGCGGCGGCTGACGACTCGCCAAGCATATCACGCCGCCTTTACGTCACCGATCGTCCCACCAAAGTACAGTTCCTGATCGACACCGGAGCCGATGTCTGCGTATACCCCCGACGCCTGGTAAGATAAGCCAACTCAGTTACGACGTACAAGCTCTTTGTGGCAAATCAAACAGTGATCAACACATGGTTCTAGTTCTGGTTTAAATCGATATGTGTGATCGTAAATTGCAGTGTCCTGTAAGAAGCCCTACGACCTTCCGTAAGTTTTCTCTGGACAGTTGCATACAGTATCTGGCCGTTTTGGTGTTCATTGCGATGAAGTTTTTTGAGACTTTATAGTCAGGTATGTTGTCCCACCGCTCCTTGTGGCATCTGATTGATGCAGTTTTCAGTAGGGTACTTAGATCTAGCAGAGAGGGCAGCAGGGAGGGGTTCGGTCTGCTTACCGTTTGCCGGATGCCTTCTTCGCCAAACCATCTGCTATTCTGTTCCCTCTGCTATTGTTGTGTCCTTTTACCCAGCATAGAGTTACCTCGTTGTCACGAGCCACTTCTTCCAGGGCTTCGCAGCATTCCAACGTTAATGCTGAGGTTATTTTGCAGTTGGCAATGAACAGGATTGCCGCTCTGCTATTCGTTACAATGCATATATTTTAACCCTTAATCTTCTTGTCAGAGATTGCTTTTGCTCATTACCTTACCTATAGCAGTACTGTTTTTAGGGACAGGTTTTTGCAAAAAATTCCTATACCAGCCCCTGCTTTCGCTGACGACCCATCAGTGTATATGTGGATGTCTTTGTGCTTGCTTCCTACTCCTGAGTTTTCGAATCTCAGGTCTATATGAAGCTTCCTGTTGAAAATGTATTTTCTAGGGAAGTTGTCCACCGGCATCATACTCTCGGGATTACTTTTCCTCAGGGTGAGTTCTTCGCCCCGAAAACTTGGTGGTTTGAAATCTTTAATCTTTCTTCTCCTTGTAAACAGTACCAGTTCCGTTTTTAATCAACACATATGGTAAGATAAACCTAGAACTGGACCTTGCATTTCGCAGGATGTTTCCGTAGAGATTTATAATCGCTGACGTGCAGAAAGCGATGATTGGAGCAGATTCCTATCCCACTACGAACTATTGCCTGACATTCGGCATCGGAAATTGTGCAGCGCGAGAACGAAAATTACAACCGCAGGTCAGCTGACGACAAACGACAAAACAGGAGTGAGCACCATCAACGATATTGGAAATCACCGAAATCTGCGGGAGTTTCCCGGCATAAGCAAGTCAGCAGTTCTGCCAACCGCCCCGCGACACGAGACGACACATCTAATCCAGACGACCGCCGGTCCATCCACATCTAGTTGCGCCCGGAAAACTGCAATTGGCAAAAAAGAAGTTCTAAATTATGTGCACGCTCGAAGAGTGCGTGGTCTTCGTCATTACATTTGGTACCCAAAAAGAACCAGGAATGGCGACCATTGCGCTCAACGCAAAAACAATTCCCGACAAATACACTGTATGACGTGTCAACAAGCAAAAATTTTACGGCCCAACACGCTCGCAGTAGAGAAATTTCAGTTACCATTTTCGAAATTCGAGTATGTGCATATCAATATCGTTGGCCTCCTGTCCGAGATATACGGAAAAAATACATCCTGACATGTATCGACCGTTTCACCATGGCGGACATCGAGGCCACTTCGATAGCAAGGTTATTTTTTACACAATGGATATCAAGATTCGGCACTCCATTGAGGGTAACAACGGACCAGGGACGCCAGTTCGAGTCGCAATTGTTTAAAAAACTAGACGAGATTGCAGGATTCTCAAGGCATCAAATGACAGGGTATCATTAACAAGCGAATGAGAGGTTCCACAGACTGTACTAACATGCCACAAAAACGACCAATGGACTGAAACTCTGCCAGTCGTCCTGCTAGGAATCAGGACTGCCTGGAAAGAAGACATAGGGGCAACAGCAGCAGAAATGGTGTATGGAGAGTCACTACGACTTCTTGGAGAATTGCTGACGAGTAACCCAAACAAATCAGCGATAGAATACGACACGTACGCAACCCGACTAAAGAGAATCACGACGTAAAACCAACCCAAACAATGGTGCTGGCTGAGGACTGGGGGTCAAAATTTGCTGCGAACATTTTGGAGTGCTTTCTCCTGTTTGCTTACGATCATAACAGTATCCAAGAAATGTATTAGTTACCAACAAATAAATGTATATCTATAGATCACGAAAAACTATCATAAAAATACTATTTTCTAAATTTTATATTAATAAATAATCTAAGAGGGTTGATCAATAAGTTGTCATTACCATCGTGTACACCAAAAGTTCAGACTGATTTATAGGTTAGTTTTTATTTGGAAATCAGTTGTATGACAAGTGCTTCGTGTTTCTCGGTAAAATTGAAACAAAAAAAACAATATCGATCCGTAAAATGTTTTTTTATTTTTGGATGGAAAAACAGGCGAAATTGGATGATTTCTTTAGGTACTTTTCACCATCTATTACAGCTGATCTTACATCTGTGCCGTCCGGCAGACTTGGCTACTTAGGACATAATTCTCGCTTATCGCCGAACAAAAGTACACGAAGTAGCAGAAGCCAATTCATAATTTACATGATAAATTAAGCATGAGAAAGGTATCTGCCCAATGGGTTCTGCGATTGATTACGGTGGACAACAAGTGGATACGGCTGTTAATGTCGAAGCAATGTTTGGATATCTTTAAGCGATATTCGCAGGGGTCATCACCGTTGGTTAAACCTAAATCCTTTATTATACGCCAAAACGACACTCAAAATAATGGATTTTTCTGGGTGAATCTGATACGAAGAAAGTAAGAACAGTTATGGCCACGATTCTTTTAGGATTCCAATGTAATCATATGCAAAAAATAAACGATCACAGGACAGTGAATTATTGAATCGTTTCGATACAAAATTGAAGAAGACACAAAGTTATTATATATTTAAAATTGAAGACTCTTCCAATTACCGTTATTAATGTGGTCAGTCAATTTTTTTTCAAAATAATCTATTTCTCATAATATTTAAAAACAGTATACAAATTAGATATGCTTACCTTAAAAACTACGACGTCTCCTTTCTCATTAGCGACGATGAGTTCATAGTTCCCGTCATTATCCACGTCCCTGAGAGTTATAGAGTTCCGTAACACATTGCCACTAAACTGGAATTCTAAGCGGTTCACTAAGGATATCGCGCGCATTTTTACTTCTAAATTTTAACAACACAATTCAAGGGTACCCTGGTGTCCGGCAGGAAGGACTTTATGAATTGCCACCTCGACGGTGGCCACACTATAAACGAAGCTTTCGCAGTTACTAGACCTATGGATACCGGGCCGAAATTGTTCGAGTCCATAGAGTGGCCCGTGTGGTCGCCTTCCACCCAACAGTGACCCTCTGGCACGCGAATAACGTCACGTTTATATCCTAATGTTGCTATTATATCACCTGAAAGAAATAAAACTATTATTAATAATTATTATAATCATAAATTGCCTTTATTGGTAAATAATTGTAATAATACAGTTATATCTAGCAGTGTACATGAAGTTCAGATAGTTGATACAATATATTGAATTTTAAAAGGGATCAACAGCTATGTATTGTTAGCGCATAAGTTTGCTTCACAGTAACTTAAAACATCGGTTATGATGTATATATACATAAAAAGATAGGTCCTAAAACAAATCCCTAAGGGATACCTGATTCTACATTAGCTATGTGAAAAGTTATATTACCAATCCGTACCATCTGTTTCTCTTTATAAAATATAAGCTATTTTTAAACAAATTTCATTTTTAGTAAGATATTATTCCAACTTCTTTTTATATGAATTTAAATATGTTTTTTTCTTTTTAACCAATGATTTTTCTTTGAAAATTTTCTCTTCTTCTGTTTTGTGAATTTGTTTTATTGTGGAAAATATTTTGAATTAAATTATTAATTAAAGCTATTGTAAATTAAAACAGTTTTTAAGTTATTACCACAAGGGTACCATCTATTGTCTAAATGTTGCATTATTTCCCTAGGAGTGGATAACCACCACCAACGGCGTCAATTATTTACAGAAATGATGTAAGCAATATAATAATTGTCACTCAATCAGGGTTAACCAAAGAGTTAAAAAGTAAATCTCGATTCCCCGTCTCTAACTGCGCTACGCTGATGAGATCCAAAATAGATCGAAACCGGTTCCGCGGCTGTTATTTACAGGGAACAATTATTATATTGCTTACATCATTTCTTTAAATAATTGTCGCCGTTGTCAAGATCCCTTTAATAGGTGGTGGTTACCCACTACTAGGGAAATAGTGCAACATTTAGACAATAGTGCAACATTTAGGCAGCCCTGCTTTAATATATCAAGCATGGTTAGCACAAATAGTTAAAAAGTAAATCTCGATTCTCTGTCTCTAACTGCGCTACGCTGATGAGATCCAAAATAGATCAATCCGGTCCGTGGCTGTTATTGACAGGGAAAAATTATTAGTTTTTAAGTGTTATTTAAACTCTAAACTATTCAAACCATTATAACAAATACTTTAAACTTGATTAACTTAACACCACACATTTTATATTGACGTAACTATCGTATCTCAATTAATAACAAATTAACAAATAGTATTTTCCTACCTCAATAGATTAGAAATAACGCAGGTCAGAAGTACGCTAGGTCAAGATTCAGTTTGTTGCGGTAGGTAAAGAGTACGCCAGCTAAAGCAATGGTTTCATTCAGGCGCAGTACTTGTTATTAAGGTTAGTTGACAAATACGTTTAACAAAACAAGTGTTCAGTCGTGAATAAGAACGATAACTGCTTGCATGGTGGCAATGTCTAGTGTAGAAAACTGTCACTTGCACCACCAAAATCGATCGAAGTATTTTTTCGCGCCAGCGAGATTGCGTGAAGACGATTGATAGAAAACGGACTTATCGAAGTTATAGTGACTTTTGTGTTAAGAAAACCTGCATTCAATACAATCAGAAGTTAGCGGTGTGGATGGACTCAAGGTCAGTGGCAGTATTTAGATACGGCAACTTACCTCTCAATACGTGAAATCGCCACAGATTGAGTCAAAAAAATAAATAGTTGTAATTTCTTCTAACTGTTAAATCTTGTGAATCGGTATCAAAAAAACAATTGAAATAAGCATTTTATTAAAGGTGCGTGTACGCAGGCACTGGTGACAAAAACTCGTTAATAATTACTTTATTTACATTCTTTTGGTATTTGTTGCATATTAATTTCCTAGTTATAATTGATGAAAGTGGTGAAATCTGGCCGCGAACAATATGAGTATATAATTTTAAGGTTAACAAAATTGCTCTGCGTGTTACTTGATTTCTGTATATCTGTCATGCTGACATAAACAGCCAAAACGACTCCCCTAAAAAGGGATCAAGATGTAAATACAAGTATTTAAAAAAAGAATAAAGGAGTCCAAGAAGATATTTACACCCTCATCATCATGGACCAATACAAGGGTTAGAGTGGAAGAACGTCGCAACTGCACGAACTCCGCCCAGCTTCATCCAGTCAAAATTTTTGTACGTTTTGTTTTATATTTGTGTATTCATATGTATTTATTTTTTTGGAATGAAAGCTAAAGATTAATAAACATAAACATAAACATAAACATAAACTGTTACAGGAGAGGAAAGTATAATAATAACCAGGATTACAAAATGGTAGATAAAAGCAAACAGAAAGAAAGAAGTGGAGGAGTGGAAAAGATGGGAAGAAGAACACGGAAGGAGTGCGAGGAAGCAGAGGTCACCGCAACAGAAGACTCCGAAGGAGAGCGAACCGTTCAAAGAGGATGAGGCAAACAAAAGGTAAAGAAAGGAAGGAAAAGGAAAGAAGGGAGGGAAAAGATATGATGAGGGAACAACGGAAACTGTTGGGAATTAGTAGAGACAATTATGAGGAAGATTCGAAAAGAGAGGGAAGTGTGGAAGGAGGAGATGGTCAAAGCGAGGAAAATGTGTAGAGAGGAGGTAAGGGAGATGAAAGAAATGTGTAGAGAGGAGAGGGAGGTTTTAATGGCAAAAATAAGGGTGTTAGAGGATAAAATATAGAGCAAGGGCCTCCACTTCCTTCCTCTATATTAGTAATAAGAGGGAAAGACTTCGGGGGATAATGGATTTCTAAATGAGGTGGTGGAAGTAAACGTGGACGTAAAAAATGTCAAAAAAAGAGAGAGAGAGGTACAAAAGAGCATTAGGGAGAAGCAAAGAAGGAATGTGAGAAGGAATGTAAGACGAAGATGGGGTATCAGAAGCTGATAATAGATGGAAAGGAGTCACAATGGTGCAGCGACAAGGAGACGCTGATAAAGGAAGCAAAAAACCATTAGAGGCAGAAGGGATAGAGAAGGAGAGACAGCGAAGGAGGAGGTGTAGAAATTTGGAACGTAGAGGGGCGCAAGGGATAAAAAGTGGACCTCACGGAAAGACATAGTGGTGTTAGTGAAAACATGAATAGTGAAGAAGAGGGGATTGTCGGGGGATTTTAAATAGAAAATAAAGGAAGGGGTATGATAGTGGGGATAAAGAAGGGCAAACAGTGGAGGTGGAGTTTATGAAGGGGGAAGGAAACGTGGGGTGGGTGAGATACAGGTAATTAAGTAACGAGAACTGGAGAGCGATAAGAGAGGAGATAGAAAAGAGACGA
Source organism: Ontholestes murinus (assembly GCA_963969525.1). Taxonomy (NCBI): domain Eukaryota; kingdom Metazoa; phylum Arthropoda; class Insecta; order Coleoptera; family Staphylinidae; genus Ontholestes; species Ontholestes murinus. The sequence continues at coordinate 66,155,981 of OZ018388.1, forward strand.
GGTATGGTTGGAGGAGGCGTCAATGCAAGGTTAGGAGAGGAATCATGATGAGGGGAAAGAGATCAAGAGGAAGTCTCAGGATAAATATGTGAACGCAGAGAGCAGTAGGATGCAGGAATGGGCGATGGAAGAGGGATGGGAGATACTAAAAAAATATATGGAGGGAGATTGGGTCATAGTGAATTTTAACAGGAGGGGAGAAGTAAGGGGGAATGGAGAGAGCGGGTGATCTGATGAAGAGTGCGGAAGAGCAAGGACGGAGTTGAGGAGGGTGAGAAAAGAGTACAAAGGCGAAAGATTGTACGGAATAAGGGTGCCATATGCGGACAACATGGTGTAGACGGCGAGGATATGGGAAGGAATAAAAGACATGTTAGGGAGGAATACATGAACAGCAGAGAATTGAGAGTAAATGTTATAAAAACAAAGTGAATGACATTTAAGAATAAAAGAAAGGAAGGAAGGATAAAAGAGCTAGAATAGAGGAGAGAGGTGATTGAGAGGGTAAAAGGGTAAAAGTGTTCAAGTCAAGTTCCAGTGTTTGAGAGGTTATAAGAACCATATCAACTAGGTGCAGGGGAAGGCGCCCGCAGGGGTGGTTGACGTGCACAGCCATTTGGGAGTAGCACATCTCACACACACGCACACACACACAAACACACACACACACACAAACACACACACACACACACACACACACACACACACACACACAACGACACTGACACCCCGTGATGTTATGCCTGATGGCGGTTCCACGGGGTGGCACACACACACACACACTTATCATACACACGCACACATCACCGACGCAGACGACACCCTACACCCGCCAGACGGCGGTTCCGCGAGGTATCAGGGTCGACTTGGGGAGGTGGTTTTTAGTAGGTACCAGTATACTTCTGGGGACTCAGTCTTTAAAAGATTTTTCACCTCCCGACCACAAAAAAAAAAAAAGTTCAGGGGAAGGCGAGGAAAGAATAGTGAAATTGTGAAATTTCATAATAAAACAAATAGTAAATTGGGAAGGTTTGACCCGTGGATGCGTGCGTGAGTTCGATATGGAGGTATGGGAAATCAGGAGGTACAAAAGGCTAGTAGTCGTGGTTCCTAAAGCAAATGTTGGAGGTGAAAAAATCGATTCCGGAATACATATTACTTCTGTAAACGATTAAGGAAAGCGGGTGGAGGGAAGTAACAGTAGCGTGCGTTATGGCAGAAAGGTATTTTGGATTTGTTTGTAAAATAGGAAATCTACTGGGTGTTCGTGTTTTTAAGTTGCTTTTAACAATAACTATGACTTTTATTGACTTCTTTAATTGTAATTGTCATCCATGGTGAAATTTTTTAGGTTATTAAAGGAGCTTATTGAATAATTGAGGTTGGATGCATTTACTTCGGGATACATTTTAATTAAATAAAAATGTATACTTTCACTTAATTAATATTACACTGTTTATTTATTAGTGACTCACTAATAAGTAAACATTGTGATTTTAACTAAGTAAAAGCATATATTTTTGTTGGGCTTGTTGAAGTTTCTTTAAGTATATTTACTTTCCCTTTACTAATTACAAAAAATATGATCGTGATTTTATTCAATATATTTTGTGGGTCCAATTTTTGAAATGTGTCTGTCCGTGGGCAGATCTCAAGAACAGCTAGAGATGTTGAATTGAAACTTTAAACTTAACCTTTAATACTTTGTCGAAAGAGCTGAAAGGCGTTTGGTAAAAATTTGGGCACCAGGAATAGGTGTTTACTCGATTCTACTTGTTTTTTGTTTTTCCAGATTCTTTTTTGATAAAACAATTTACAAATGTTTTTCATAAAAATATGTATTTCTTTTTCAATTTTATGAAAATTACATGATATGATATTTTATAAAAAATTATTTTTTGATGTAGACCATATGATTTCCTTAAAAATTTCAAAAAAAAATTGAATATATAAAAGTCGAAGTGTCCAAATGTTTTTCCAAAAATCAAACTCTTGACTTTTAAATTAATTCATATGACTATTAAAAAACGATACACATAATAATATACATTATTTAATTAAAGTCATTACTTCGATCCCACACGCCTCCTTAGCTAGCTCTTACACGTTTTATGAAACAACCATTAAAATCTAACTATATTCAATCATTCATTTAAATAAATAGTTCACAAAAACTCTCATATGATTAGCGACAGTTGGCATTGAAGCCAAATGTTGAGACTGATCTTACACCAAGCATATTATTAACCTACACAAATGTACATGTACTAATACATAATATGAGTTTATATTTTTATATTTGTATGACCTTCAATCTAGAAATACTTTGGCCTGTTTGATTAAATATATAGCACCATTTAAATGACAGTATGTAAAATAAAAAACAGCAACACATTTAAATAAAGTCACATTTGCAAACTTGATTTCATTTATAAATATACTGCATTAAAAATGTTTGTACGTTTATTAAGCAATAAATTATAAATAATACTAAAGAAGGAAGGGAAATAGTTTTGTGACTACATAGTTTTAACAAGCACATTTAGATTTTAAACCCGTTTTGCAAGCAAATTTTACTAACCATATGGCTTACATACATCATTAACCCCTTCCCGCACAATTATTTTTTAAAGTAGTTATGTGTTGCCTGAGATATCTTAGGCATATGTGGGAAGTGGTTAAAAAAATTAAATATATAAAATTAAAAAACATTTTTTAAATATGATCTCAAGACAAATAAATGCAAGAAGTATTTAATAATAAATAATTTAAACAATAAATATATACTTCATTTGAATAAATGCAAATTCACATTTTCTCTACATTTTAGCTTTAAAAATATAAAACAGGGCAATTTTAAACAGACATGTACGTGATATGAAATAAGATAAAAATTGTATCTTATTACATATCATATTTGTGTCTGTTTAATTCAGAACACTATTGCATTAAATAAAAATAGTGTTTACATGAAAAACATTGCACGTACGACAAAAGAATTACTTGCCTTGTACACCGACAACTCGTTTAATGATTTTCTGGTCTGGATCCTTGGGAGATATCAACGAAATAATGTCACCTCGTTCAATTTCCAGCGATCTGACGGCCCATCGATTCAGGAACACATAATCTGTAATATTTTTATCTGGATTGAGGGCAGGCTGCATCGAAATGCCGTCCACTCTGGCTACATATCCGACCGTGTCCAATAACGTGACGCCAATTGGTAAACCCACAATCAAACTCTTGATAAAAATTGGAATTTTCATTGGTGTAATTTAAAAATTATTTACGAAAATTTCATATTTATAACCTAACACTTGTTTGACATTTACGTAATTCGTAGTACCAACATTTAAAATAAACATGGAGATAATTCCATAGATTTGCATGCAGTTTTGAGTTTGTTAAATCTAATATCCCGCCACTAGTGGCGCTGCCATAATCACTTACATAATTTAACGATAGATGATACTAAATAAACAAGCATTTAATAAATGTTCACCTTTGAAAAAGTTACTTAAGTTTGTGTTTAAATTTGGTTTGAGATTTTTTTAATATTTGTAAGACAACATTTGAAATATGTCTAAAGCAAAACCGCGCTGCCGGCCAAAGATATTTAAAATGAATAATGTTTACAAATATATTTTCGTATATACTAAAACAGTGAAAAATAAGACCCACAGATTAGAATGAGAGAACCATACCCGTGAGAAGGCGTAGTTAACTTTGGAGTAGCTGGATTTTGTAAGTTTTTATTTCTTATTTCACGAATTTTTAAATAACATTTGAAAAATATAAAAGCTAAAATGGTTATAAATAAATAAATGAAGATAATAAGTATAGAACAAGCACAATATTTCACTTTTGTCTTAATATTTAGTAGTTTATTTGGGTAAATGTGAGGTAAAAATGTTGATATTACACAAAGAAAAATCATATTGATAATATATTAAAATTAAAATCGGAAAAGGAATTGCTCATAAAATAAATAGTATGCTAATAATTATGAATTCAAGGTACTTACTTGAAAATATAAGATGTGCACTGACAAGGAGACATTTGTTTAAAATAAAACAGATGTCTACTATTAGTTTTCTCGACTGCCGTACATCCAGGAGGTACTGCCATCTATAACTTTTAGTACAGTAAAATGTAAGTATTATTGCAATTAATTCATTTGAACATGTAATGGTAGGTTTAACAAACTAATATGTAAAATTATTTATGATGTGTTTCATTTTTATGTAATTATCCTTTTCCTTGACGCTCTGTGGAATTTCCACTGCCTAATGGGATTACTATTCAAAAAATTTAACACTATCCAAGTTTCCAGGAGGTGCTGCCATCTATAACTAGTGGTACAGTAAAACGTATGTATTATTGCAATGAATACATTTGGAGATGTAATAGTAAGTTTTACAAGTTAATTATGTAAAATTATTTCTAGTATGATGTTTTTATATTTATTTAATTATCCTTTCCTTGGTGTTCTGTGTGGATAGCTCTAGGAAGTGCTGCCATCTGTCAAGATGAGAATTAACTTAATTCAGTCCTCACTGATTTTACACCATGCAAATTGAGATAAGTAAAAACCGTTTAGAAAATCATTGCATATTTAACCATTTATAAAATTAAATGCGTAGAAAATCTTATGTTCAAAATTTTATTAATTATTAATTAGATTCATTCAGTAGAAGATTTCATCCTTTAAATGTCAAGGTGTAGAAAATTTGAACATTTAGAAAAATTACAATTTTCTAACTTAAAGATTTGAGATCTATAAGTAAACATTCAATATTTAGTGTTAGATTCTTCAATATTATTAAAATTCAACGTGCTGAAACTTTGGATTAAAATAATTAACATATAAAAGTCCATAAATAAAAAAAATAGAAAAATTGATCGGCAGTAAATTCTATCCTTAGAACGTTTAATATTTATAACTATTTGGTTATAAATATTAACCCGAAATTTTTCGGGTTGAGTAATGTGAAGTGTTTTATATTATGATAAACGAAATAAAATAAATAATAATAAGTGAAGTAAGGAATTTTATTTCGTTCATAATAATAATCTTTATAAGTTTGATTTTTGTGAGTTACGTGAATGTAAACTTGCTTAATTAATAAAGCACTAAAAACCTTTATTTTATTTATTAAATTTTATTTAAATTCACAGATCATATTTAAAATCAACAACTCGACATAATTTCAATTTTTTATTTTATCTTACGTGTTTACTGGATTTTTGTTTGACCATATGAGGTTTTGAAGCAAGCAAAATTTTTTATTAAGAATCATTTTTTCTCGTAAAATTCGTATCAAAAAAGTTTTCTCAATAGGAAACCACATCATTTCACACAATGTATATTTCGGACGCAAAGTGACAATTATCAATATTTCTAAAATTCAAGTTTTAGAAAATTCCAGTTACCGGATATTCAATGTTACTTTTTCAGCGTGTCGTAATTTCTTTGAATAGAAACTTCAATATTTAGAAATGCCAAAACGTATACGTTTTGACTTACGAAATTAAAATGTTTTCGCTAATTGGCCATTGGTTGGTTAAACTAATTCTATTTTATGATAACGAGAACACAAAATACCGCCTCCTCGCCTTCCTTCAAATCCCTGGGAAAGCAGGGAATTTTTATTGCAGATTCCGAAAGAGCGTAAAAATATGTTAATTGTAATCCTTGATTATTCTTGTACGCCCAATAGGTGGCGCTGTAATAATGAAAATACGATTTTGCGAGAAAAATAGTACTAATTAATAGGGGAAGGTATTTTGTCAGAATCCGATATCTTCCAAAAAACGATGTGTGTGTGGAATTTTTCTTAAATAGAAACGGTTTTATTTCATCTGAATCTGTTATAACATTTTATTTTTAAATTGATTTTTTACGATTCTAGTGCCATCTGTATGGAATTCGAAAGTCGCCAGTTAAAAAATGCATATTTCTTTACGCTCTTACCGAATCTGAAATAAAAAGTAAGGGTTTCCATTTAGGTTTTTCAAGTTGACCCCCTTTTCCGGCCCCCCTTGGGGTCTGGGGAGGACTATTTTGTCAGAATCCGATGTCCTCTCGAAAATATGAATGTTTCCATTTGGTACATTTTTCGTTACGATGCGTTGTTTTCAAGTTATTCGAGACCGTAATGTAAAATGGGACACACGGTATATTTGTGCCATCAAATTTTATATATGACTTCAATACCATTTTGTTCGGTTTAGGCAAGTAATTATTCCAGACGAGTCAATCAGAAATCAAAATTGTTACACATTTAATTTATTTATATATTTCTAAATGAAAATTCAATAAAAACGTTTAATTTTTGCTATTTAGAAAATGTGTAGATATGTTATCAATCATAAAATTTCTAATTCTAAATTTGAGGAAATCTGTAACTAACAAATCGCAATTTAAAGATAGATCATTCATTATTTATAAAAATGAACTTGTAGAACATTCTGACCTAAGAATGTTATAAAATAAATTCATAAAATTTCATGTACAAAAAATCTTGAAAAGATTCAGAAACTCAGCTTTATAAAATTATAAAATTAAAAATGCAGTACATTCTGAAGTAAGAAAATTAGTTGTTTAGATATTTCCATGTTTATTCAATTCAACATGTAGAAAATTTTGTGTATAGAATCTTCAATGTCTCAAATAATTAACTACTTAGAATCCACAGTAATGGTAAACATTTAATGTTTAATGTGGAGAAAATTCAATCCTTAGAGAATTCAGTTTATATAAAAAACCTGTTTTTAAATTTCAACATTTACAAATTCATAGTGAAAAAATTTCAAATTTTCAACAATATTTTAATATTATACGACAAAATTTCATTGATATTGTAAAGCCTATATCTAATGTTCATATTAATAACGCATAAGTGTAGAAGTGTCATAAATAGATGTAATTCATGCATTTTGAACAATGGTAATTAATTTGAGCATTTATTTTAATTTTTCTGTCAAACTTTGATATAATGTTTTTTTATTGACCAACCAGGTTTGGTGATGTTTTTATAAAGTTGGGTAATTGCGACTTTTGCCATCAAAATAAATTGGAGGTTATGTTTACCATGGGCTTAATTATCATAAAGATTAATTTTGTGGCGGAACAGGTTTCATTTATTACTGTAATGTACGATCGTAGATAAAAGATATTTTAGTATACATTTATTTTCAATTTTTTTCATAATTTTATCTACGATCGTATAAAAAGTAGACACTTTTTGTATCATTTTTACTTTCCCTATATTAGTTATTTAAGGCACAAGTGTAAAAAGTAATGCTTTATTGCACGAACTGGCGTTTAAAAACACGAGCGAGGGACGAGCGAGTTTTTTTAGAGCCAGGAGTGCAATAAAGAAACTTTTTACACATGTGCCTTACAAAATTTTATCTTCGATTTCAAAGAATATATTCTTATGAGTAATATTTTAATGTCATTTCAATAATTCAATTAATGAAAACATATTTTACCCGCAGTGCACTAATGAAAGCGTTACTTAGCAACCAGTAAACAAGTTGCACAAATGTCGGCCGCTAATATTATTTATGAAAAAAATTTCGCTTTATTGTAATCGCTTCGACTTGCATTAAATGAAATCTTCAGAGTTCCTAAATCTGCCATTTCGTTTGTATTATATATTTTATTTATAGTTTATTAGTTATTTGTATCAATTAATAAAAAATTAAGTTTTTCGTCGAAATATATTCATCTGTCAAATTTGACAATTCTGTGCAATAAAAACAGTTTGACATTACCGTGCAATAAAAACGTAAAAAAGCACTAGTTCTTTAAAAAGCCACTTTTACAATGAAAAATAATGCAAAAAGCGTCTACTTCCTGTACGATCGTAGATAAAATATGTTTTCATTCATTGTATAATTGAAATGACATTAAAATATTACTCATATGAACATATTCTTTGAAAATTGCTGCACGATCGAAGATACAATTTTGTAAGGCACACGTGTAAAAAGTTTCTTTATTGCACTCCTGGCTTTAAAAAAAACTCCCTCATTCCTCGGTCGTGTTATAAACGCCAGTTCGTGCAATAAAGAATCACTTTTTACCCTGATACCTTAATAGTTATTTAAGGTACAAGTGTAAAAAGTGATGCTTTATTGCACGAACTGGCGTTTAAAAACACGAGCGAGGAACGAGCGAGTTTTTTTAAAGCCAGGAGTGCAATAAAGAAACTTTTTACACGTGTGCCTTACAAAATTTTATCTTCGATCGTAAAGGATTTCAAAGAATATATTCTTATGGGTAATATTTTAATGTCATTTCAATAATTCAATTAATGAAAACATATTTTACCCGCAGTGCACTAATGAAAGCGTTACTTAGCAACCAGTAAACAAGTTGCACAAATGTCGGCCGCCATTATTATTTATGGAAAAAATGTTCGCTTTATTGTAATCGCTTCGACTTGCATTAAATTAAATCTTCAGAGTTCTTAAATCTTCCATTTGGTTTGTATTATACATTTTATTTATAGTTTATTAGTTATTTGTATCAATTAATAGAAAATTAAGTTTTTCGTGGAGAATATATTCATCTGTCAAATTTGACATTTCTGTGCAATAAAAACAGTTTGACATTACCGTGCAATAAAAACGTAAAAAAGCACTAGTGCTTTAAAAACCCACTTTTACAATGAAAAATGATGCAAAAAGCGTCTACTTTCTGTACGATCGTAGATAATAGTTATTTAAGGTACAAGTGTAAAAAGTGATGCTTTATTGCACGAACTGGCGTACGTATAGAAAGTAGACACTTTTTGTATCATTTTTCGTTTTAAAAGTGGCTTTTTAAAGCACTAGTGCCTTTTTACGTTTTTATTGCAAGGTAATGTCAAACTGTTTTTATTGCACAGAATTGTCAAATCTGGCAGATGAATATATTATAGCACGAAATTTCAACGAAAAACTTAAATTTTAATTAATTTATACAAATAACGAAATGGCATATTTGGGAACTCTGAAGATATAATTTAATACAAGTCGAAGCGATTACAATAGAGCGAATCTTTTTTCCACAAATAATAATGGCGAATGACATTTGTGCAAGTTATTTACTGGTTGCTAAGTAACGTTTTCAATAATGCACTGTGGGTAAAATATGTTTTCATTCATTGTATAATTGAAATGACATTAAAATATTACTCATATGAACATATTCTTTGAAAATTGCTGCACGATCGAAGATAAAATTTTGTAAGGCACACGGGTAAAAAGTTTCTTTATTGCACTCCTGGATTTAAAAAAAAATCCCTCATTCCTCGCTCGTGTTTTTAAACGCCAGTTCGTGCAATAAAGAATCACTTTTTACATTAAATTTTTAACAAAAGTTAATTGTGGAGTATATAGATTGATGAGTGTCATTAGAATAAATCACTCTTACTAATAGCGTTGATTGAAATATTTCAATTAACGCTAATAGTATTTTTTTTTAATTTTTATAAGGTGTTCAAATAATAATTTTAGGATTTGTGTTACGGTACTATTGTCTTTTTATTATTTTCGTCTGGCAATAATAACTGAACGGGTGTGTTATGTTATGATAATTAACTATGCCAGATTTTAGCTTTATTGAATATAGCGTTACTTGTTATAAACTAAATAAATAATAAATTTTGTAACTTCGAAGACTAATTCCGGCCAAACCGTAAATTTTTGAATATAGATATTTAATGTTAAATTATCATATTTTGGGTAAATCATACAAATTTGGCACTTTTTTCGCTTATTTTATTAAATGCTAGATGTATTTCAGTTACAGTGTAACAATTATCAATGGCAAACATTTTTAGGTTCTCGAACAACCCAATTAATATCATATTATTCAATAATCTCTGATTTAGCGATTTCCCCATATTAACGGGACACCCTGTATTTACAAATGTTTTCTTCTCTCCACACCCCGAAGCGAATTAGGGGTGGAAAATTAAAAAATATATATATATTCTCAGCGGAAACATGCTCATCTGTACACCAGATGTGCTGCATAGTAAATTCTACAGTTTTCAGGAAAGGATACATTACAGTATACTCAAGGGCGGTTAAGGGACATAAGGCAATAAATCTTATGGTTACATAAAATATTTTATTCTGAATGAAATTGTTAATTTTCATGGAACTACAGTTAGAATAAATAAACTTCACCTCAAAATTTTCAAACATTATGCATATAATACTTACTACCTAGCCTAAAAAAATAGGTGAAAGTTCATGAAAAATAATTGATAATTGTAAAAACGTAGATTGGTTAAAAATATATTTAAAAGTTCGTAAAAAACTTTATTCGTAATGTTTTTTTTTTCTTTGTAAACTTAAACAAAAATATTTTTGCTCGTTATTTTTAACTATAATTAATCTTTTAAAATGACCACCTTTTTCTTAAACTTCTTCACAAAAAACGTTTTCTTTTTTATTTTCTGAAAATAATGCGTGTTTTGTAACTCAAAATTAGATGAAATTAATTTTTAAAAAAACATTTACAAAGTCTTAAAAAATAATTTACAATTAATCGATACTTGTGCGGCTACTCTCTTGATGGAACCAAATTTTTAAATTAGGAGAAGTAAAACTCTAATTATGTTCCATTACTTTATTTACAGATAACTGACACGTGTTGCGGATCGTTATCAAAGTTAAAACTAAAAGAATTGAATGTTTTCCTACAACGCAACGTTCACGACTTAGCCGATAATGTTTTTATACCACAATTTATTGTATAATATACACAAACAAAGTTTACAATATATTATCAATTTTGACACAACTATAGTTTCGACCTTTGCAGGTCATTCAACACTTGATAATGAGCTGCAAAGGTCGAAACTATAGTTGTGTCAAAAATGATAATATATTGTAAACTTTGTTTGTGTATATTATACAATAAATAGTGGTATAAAAACTTAAAAATTATTTTCATTTAACCTTTTTTAAAACTATATTTTTTTAATATGTAACACGTTTATCAACATATTTTACATAGAAATTCTTCTTAAAACTAAAATAAACATATTTTCTCTACGCAATATATAATATTAAGTAAGAGTATTTAAAAATTAAAGTGTAATTTTGTATACATTTCAAAATAACTAAAATCTATTCATGAAAACAGTCAGTAAATGTTGTTCTAAGTGTTCAATTGCAAAATTATTACTTCTGCTCAATAAATTTTTGAAAGTGGATAAGTTTCTCTTAATTTTAAATTATAGCTGGGTACATTTGAAAATTGGGAACATTGTCGCCATTCAAAATGAAGTTTATTTTATTTATTATTAAAAATCCTTCATTTTTACCGTATATTTCTTCCGATATTATTTTTATTTCTTGGCCAATGCGTCCAGCTCTTTTCAAAATTGAATATGCTTTTATAAAGATTTTATTGTGTAGCTCACAAAATTTAAACGGGATTTTATGTAACTAAATTGCTTTGAAGCTCTTTTTTCTTAAGAACTGATTGACAATCATTAACTATTGCTTGTCGTATCGTGAAAGTTGTATATAACCTTATTAAATCCTTCAAAATTGTTCGCATAGTACATCGCAGCATCTAGTCAGGTTCCCCATCTTGTTAGCACTGGTTCATGGGGCAGTGAGATATCAGGTAATGTCTCCTTGAATAATTGTACAAACAGAGGAGTATAAGAACTATTTTTCCATTTTTAATTAAACCTACCAATGGAAATTTCATTCTTATAGTTACAGCAATTCGTTTCAATCCATGTGCTAAACTGGTACAATGTATATAATGGATTAGTAAAATTTTGTAACTTGGTATTGCGTACGGCAAGCTAGTTAATCCATCATTTATGAATTTGGCTATAGTGTTATTACCAGTTTTCTTCAGTTCTTTTGAATATATCAAAACACTGTTGGTCGGGATGTCTTCATGCAAAATTCCTATTATTAAATTAAATAAGCGTATGTGGTTTTATCCAGACTAAAACACATATAATTATTGTTAATAAAAGCTTTAATTTTTGTAAATGCATTATTTTGTAATTTAAGAGATAATCGAATTTAAAAGTGTTTTGCAGAAATCTAAATTAAACTTAAATTTTGCATTGTTTGTTGAAGATGATGCTAAAGATTGAGAAATTATCTGCTGTTTTTTAATTCAGTTTTGAACTTTCAATATGAAAATTAACGAGACTATATATCATATTATAAACAGCTACAAATTTTAAACAATTATATTGTCAAAAGTCACGAAGAAAATATGTCATAAAAATATAATCTATAAATGATGGGGTTCAAATTTTTATGAAAATTCTCTATATTAGCACATTAATTTATTAGTGTAAAATTTTTTATTAAATGTTAAAAGTTTAAGAAAATGCCCTAAAAAGGCATTTTAGTCCAAAAAAGCATGAAAATAGGCACAAAAAGTCAACATAAGCAAAAAGTCAAAAAAAGCAAAGAATGGTGCTTCCAACAAGAAGGCAAGGCAAATTAATGAGTTAGAAGAATTAATAATCGTTAGCACGCAAACATCTTCAAGAACCTCAAACTGATTATGACAAAATTGCTTCAGCTTGGGCAACAAGGTTTCAGAAAATAACGCCGCGCCGGAGCAATAAATATTGAAAATTTATCAATGATATATTGTGTGAGGGACAAATGGGAACTCCACACAGTGATTCTGTACAAATTAATTCTGTTAGTCGCACATTTACACCATACACTACCTCAACAGCCTGGACACATTGAACAACTTTCAGAATCCTCTCATTCAACTTTGACGCAATCCAATTCTTCTCAATACTTTTCAAATTTTCAATAAAATATAAATAATTGCTATATATAAAATAAATTTTGTATAATATTTGAAATAATCGTTGTATTTAATTTTAATTTATGTAATCCCTCAGACAGTGCAAGTGTCCATTACAATTATGCCTATGAGTTATGGAGATACAGCACTTGTGAATTTTTAATCTCCAAAATTATTTCTTAATATAGTGTGATTGATAAACGCTGACTCGCATTATAGTATCTTTTTTTTAATTTCAGATGAAACCATTCCCAGTAGTTCATCAAACAATGTACTGTCTAGTCGCAAAAAATAATAATCACTTATTTCACTAATTTTTTAAGTGAATTAAGAATTAGTGAAACAAGTGATTATAAAAAAAACAGATTTTAATGAGTAAACTTATTTATTTCTTTAAACTTAAATTTCATCCTTCATCCACCTGCGCTTCTTTTTCCTTCTTTTTAATTGCTATAACTGCACAAGTATTATCTGCGAAATAATTTATTGAGTAATAATATTGCACCGTAATGTATTAACGTAAATATTGATTGTGTTGCTTTAAAAACAGAGGGAATATTAAAAATTTCGAGAGCTCGCATTGTAAGAGAAAAGGTCATAGATACACAAAAAAATTCTCCATGAAGTAATGTCTTTCAAATAATTTTCTTTCAACTGTTTATTATACCCTATAATTTTGAACCTCCGTAGGTAAGAACCCCATACTGAGAGGGTCTGCACTCATTGTTTGCTTACTATGAAATTGCGTTTTATTACGGGACACTTAACAAGCACAATATTCGACACGATTGCTCTTGCTAATTATAAAAGCAATAATTCTGTCACCAATGGTTGTTGAAAACTAATATTATTACGAATAACAAAAAATCATGTTTTTTTTATTTACAAAGAAAAATCCATTAAGAACAATAATAATACAAATCTACATTTTTATATATTCACTATTTGTTTTGTTATGTAAAAATAATAAATAAAATTAATAATTAGTGAAGGAAGGAAATCAAATCTTGTTTTATTAGTTACATTTTTATAATTATTAATTATTTTTCACTAACCTTCATTTATTCTTTCTCTTTTTTTTAATAGTTTTTTTTATGTACAATGTACGTTGTTTTCTTTTTTTAATAATCTTTTCTGTTGTTAATTTTCTTTTGCCATAATATACATAATATTCGACAATTGTAAATTAAATTAGGAGAAGTAAAACTCTTATTATGTTCCATTACTTTATTTTCAGATAAGTTAAAACTAAAAAAATTAAATTTTTTGTTTATTGCTTAATAACTAGATTAGCAGAAGTTAATTATAATTTTATTTGCAATTATTCAGAACTAATCTTCAATATTTACTTAGCACTTATTCGATCCTCAAGGTAAATAGCACGTGAAAATTTATATTGCCTTTCCCTGTGTTTACATTTTTTGTTACCTATCCGTGGTCTATTGTTCCCTGTTCGTCTTATTATTAGTCACCACAAGTCTGTTGCAAATATGTACATAGTAAATGCACTGAGTTAAGCGCTTCCGAATTTTCATAACTACTTTCTTCAAAATCTAAATGGTCTTGCACAAAATGTACCTTGGATTCAACTGCTGTATCGTCTGTATCAATTGAATCTTTGCATTAGTCGATAGATCAATTTAATATATTTAGAACTGCAGATACTGGTTTTAGTATAGTTGACTTAATTTCTGAGTATTTTTCATCATTTTACTCAGGACTTCAATCCGAACATCAATGATCTTTTATGACAATAAGTTAACAGTCAGTATCGAAATTATCCATATAAAAAACTTAAATCATTCCATTGATCTGACGGTATTTCTAGCTATTACCTTTAGAATTGCATACATAAATTATGTCACCCTATTCATTCATTATTCATCAAAAATCACTCACGTTTTTAATTGTACGTTAAATGGTACAATTAAAAACGTGAGTTTATATTATACCGATCCACAAACCACGTTCAAACAATATTATTGATAATTATAGAGGAGTGGCCATCCAGTCCGTAATACCTAAACTTCTTGACGGATTGGTAGCGTGTCAATTTCAATGGTATTCTCTTCAAATTTTGATTGATAACCAACAATGCTTTATGGCTAAACGGTATATTATTTCAAATCATTTTAAATATAACTTCTCTTAGTTTTCATAATCCTATAACCCGACTAATGTCCTTAGCAAATGAATATTTATTAGATGGAAGGATTAATATGCAAAGTTTACGTTTAGTTATTTAATATGATAAATATAAATAATATAATTTTAGTTAATTAAAAGTTCCAGCACAAATGTATTATGTATTTTATTAAGGAATTGAATAATTAATAAAAGTATTGATTGAATGAAAATTATATGGGCTGAATTAATAAATTTAAAAAAGGAGTGGTGGGCGGGCATATACCCTTCAGGCGAACACACAGCGAAAATCAATATTGTAAACGAAAACAGCGCTGATATATTAATAAACCTATTTATTTACACAGACCAAATCGTGTATATATAGGATCTACTAACCACCCTATTAAATCTAAGCTCCGATAAGAAAATATTTACCTATATGTGCGAGGAGTTTTGAATAAGGGTCTGACAGGTGAGGTAAAACAGGGACATGTTGGGTGGGCGTTATCCCACCCTCCATTTCAGCGAGGGTGAAAATCAATACGTAAAACTAGGGCTCGGCAAGCCGCCAGCAAACGATCCCTCTGTTTTATAATAACAGTAATTAATAAAATTGAACCATGTTTTATGAAGCGAATATATAATACTAAAAAATAAAATAAATATCTTTTTCCGGGTCGTAATTAACAATAATAATGAATAAATTTTCTATCAAGTTTTTTTTTTATAAAATGTAATATTGATTATACATTTAAAATTTGGAATTTAAATAATAAACATATGAAAGATGACAAAAGGGAGACAGATAAAGCTTAACACAATTAAACAAAATGGTGATGTAGCCATCATAATACTTTCCCTATATTTTACTCGAAAACTATGAGGTTTGCGCAAAAAAGTTATTCGTAATAATTTATTCAGTTAAATTCTGTATAATTATTTGTTATATAAATTTCATGTAACTCTTATAGTTAATATAATAGTGAATATGATTGTCGATCGAATGTGTGTATAGACGTATATTGTGTGTGCTCCGCTAAACCACAATTTACCAAGATCAGAAGTATATTTAATTATTAATTTCACCATCCTAATTATACTAAAAGTGCACTCCATCCTAACCCAAACCATTCGAGACCCTATGCGCTGCACTGCAACGTCGGTATCTCTCATTGACGTAATTTTCATGCCACAGAATAATCATTGCTTAGAATCGGGAGTCATTAATATTCATGACATAGCTGACCACGATCTCATCTATTGCAAACTAGAACTTGAAACAAAACCTCAACCCCGTTTTATTAATATCCGCAAATTGAACAGTATCAACATGTCACATTTTAACTCGGATTTACAACTTCTCCAAATTGACCAACTAATTTATCTAAACAATATTGATGATAAAATTGTCTATTTAAATAATTGTATTCAGTGCATATTTGACATTCACACTCCTGAAATCACCTCAAGGGCCACTAAGAAACCGGCCCCTTGGCTCGCTACTACTATCAAAGAGATTATGACGTCTAGAGATCGGGTATAAATAATGTAGAATCAATTAACAAATACCTAACAGACTCGATTAACAGCCAACTCAATTATGAAACAGCATCTTTTTACAATAACAACATTCATGCAAATGTAAGTAGTCTTTTCGATTTTAATTTAGTCAGCATCGATGAGGTCAATAATATAATCGAAAAAAGTCGTACTAATGCAACTGGTTGGGATGGAATTAACATCTCAATGATTAAAATGTGCTGTCCCTATTTATCCCCTTTTAATACCCATATAATTAACTGCTGTTTAGAACAACTTGTTTTCCCTGACTTATGGAAACTAGCAACTATCATCCCTATCCCGAAAGTTGATATTTCAACTAGTTATAAAGACTTAAGGCCGATCAGCATTTTACCTTTACTATCAAAAGTTTTAGAATAAGTCTTAGAAAAACAAATTGAAGAATATATCACCGCACACAGCCTCCTGCCAATAACGCAGTCAGGATTTAGGGCTCATCATAGCTGTAGGACCGCCTTGCTGAATGGTGATATAATTCCTGCTTCTGGACTATCGTAAAGCCTTTGATACTATAAAGAATTCGTAAATGACTTAGTATTTCGAATAATGAAACCTAGAATTTTATTCCCTGTTGATATTATTGAATTTGTATGGTTGATAAATGAAAACTGAGAGTCAAATAAGATGCCAAGATCCTTATTATTTAACATATAATTAAATATAACCGGATCTCTCTTCTTTATGTAAGTCATTACTTTACACTTATCAATATTGACCTGTAACTTATTTATTTTACACCAGTTCGATATAATATTAATTTGGTTTTGGAGAAAATTGCAATCTGATATACAATTGATCCGTGTATATAGTTTCAAGTCATCAGAAAATAATAGTTTTTCGCAATTTATATGGGCAGTTAGGTCATTAATAAATAAAGTAAAACTTATAATGAAAAAACACGATCGTTTTGAGTTTAGCTTTATTTTGTAGATACTGCTACAATTGTTTCACCACACAGTGGCTTCATCAGGCAGATGAATAATGATTTTAAATTTATTACAATCGAGACTTAAATACTACATAACACTATGAATATGGTGGGGGTATTGCAGGTACAAAAATTATAAATTAAGTAATGGTGAATTGTTGAGCTCCGTTTGTTCATTTAGTAAAATATGGCGTTTATTAAATTTGTTTATTTCTAATTGTTCTAGTAGGTTTAATTTTAAAATCATTATTCATCTGCCTGATGAAGCCACTGTGTGGTGAAACAATTGTAGCAGTATCTACAAAATAAAGCTAAACTCAAAACGATCGTGTTTTTTCATTATAAGTTCATAATGGAGTTTCACCAAGTAACAGTCTTATCAATCCAATAATAAAGTAAAAAGTAATGGCCCAAAATTAGAGCCTTGGGGCACAATTTCGAAAGCCTTCTCGAAATTGGATAAAATAGAAATGGGTCTGTAATTTTCTACATCTGATTTGTCACCGCTTTTGAAAACTGGACAAACCCTAGCTAATTTCCAGCAATTAGTATATGTGCAAGATTTTAGAGCAAGATTGAATATGTGGAGAAGTGGAACAGAAAATATTTAAGCACTATCTCTAACCAGAAAGCTAGGTATTGAATCATAGCCACATGTAAATTTATTTTTTAATTTAGGAAGAGCAGTTACAACATTATTTTTAGTTAAATTTGGAATATTAACGCAGGGCATGTTATTGCAAGAATTACCAGGTGTATCATTAGAAGATGAATATACATTTTTTTAAAATTAGCAAAACCATTTGCAATTTCATTCGGAGTTTTATAATTAATGTTATTCTGTTTCACGACAGATGGTATTCGTGAACATTTCTTTTTACTATTAATGAAAGACCAAAAAGAAGTAGGGTCAGATGTTATTTTGTTTTCAGTAGATTGAATAAATAACTTGTAGTCTCGATCTAATTGATTTTTAACTATAGATCTTAATTTATTAAAATTTTCACGGTGTATGTCTTGTTTTGTATTTTTAAACATGATTCTATATTTGTGTTTTCTCTTAATATTATTAATTGTTCAGTAGAGTACCATGAGGGATACTTTTTATTTCCGTTATTAAAAGGGGGACATGTTGATCTAATATTGTATAAATGCAATAAAACAGGTTACATGCCATATCAACGTCAGTAGTACTGATAATAGGTGACCAATCAACATTGAATAATGCATCATACAGTGCAAGAAAATTCGTTTTTTTAAAGTTGTATGCTTTCTGGTTATGATTTATTCTATATTTGAATATTCTATTTGAATCAACTGTAATATCAAGCGCGAGAGAAGGGTGGTGACTATCCTCCTTAGACAATGGTAATAGATCGCGAGATACTTGACAATTATTAAGGTTTGTTTAAATAAGATCCAATAGTCGACCATTTTTATTTGGTATATTATTGATTTGATTCAATCCACAGAAAGAGATAAAATTATTTAGGATTTGCGTTTGCGTCACACATGATAAGGATATTCTCATTATTCATAATTATTTGTTCAAAGTGTTCTAAAAATAACTGCAAAGTATCATTCGATATATAACATTGAATATAAATAACATACATATATATGAGATCAATCTTTTCAACTAAAATTTCGTTCCTAATTGTCAATAGAACTCCACCTCCAGTAGAAAGACCAGTTGCTATGAGGTCACGATCCTTCCGAAAAACAACGTATGAATTTGTAAAATACTCTGAACTAAGTATGCCATCAGTTAGCCATGTTTCAGTCAAACCAATGATGTCATATTCAGCTAAACAGGTGGCAGCATAGAATTCACTAACTTTACTACGTAGACCTCTAACATTTTGGTAATAAATGTTTGTATATATTTTGTATTGATCCGCAAGTAGATTTTTTTTTCTGAATATTTGATTTGATCTATTCATCAAACCAAAATCGAGAAATCGAGGATTTTTTGAAAAAAAATTAAAAATCAAGTACGCATTCTAAACAATATACAAAGCCTATTCCAAATGTCATAAGTGACAGTGTCAGTCATTGGTACAATACTGCAATGATTTTTCATAATTGCACCCTTAAAATGAATAAAGAAGTATTTTTTTAGTACATATTTATAATAGAGATTTTTTTCGAATACGTAATCATATAGAACAACAAAAAAATATTTTAAAAGGGAAGAAAAAACTAAAGCAAATAATAAAAAATCTAAATATATGTGTTGTAGCACCGTCCTAATGCAACCCGATTGTATTCAACACTGTTATTGACAATTCATCCAGAAAATTATTTATTTCGTTCGTTAGGTTACAATAACATTTTTTATTAAACTGCCTTTAGTAAAAAGGGGCCCACTTCTCTGCCTCCTAATATACCACGCCACTCGTTAATACTAAATAGATTTTGGAAAATATCTTGAAACATTTTAATTATGAAATTATTAAAAATCGTTGCAGTATTGTATCAATGGCTGACACTGTCACTTTTGACATTTAAAATAGGCTCTGAAGATTGTTTACTATGGATACTTGATACTTTCTTTTAATCCTCAATTTAGTTTGATGTTTTATTTATTAAAATCGGATCAAAAATAAGCAAACAGCACAAAAGGTTTTACATACAGGGTAGCCATTTAAAAATTTAAAATTGACTATCATTTGTTAATTAAGTTATTTTTTTTAAATATATAATTAATGTAAGTTCATAGTATTTAAATGGCCATTCAATCTGTTTTTTAGTTGATTCAAATCTGTTAATAAATAACAAACTTATGGCGTTTTTTTATCGAACACACGATATACGTGTATATTCCCGTTTCATTTCGGGACATTTAACCGCCTTTCAAGATGATAAAATCATTTAATGGCCGTGTATTTTGAGTCGCCCAGATTTACATATTTTTGACCAACCATAAATCGACCCTTATATTTCGATATTTTCTAAGAAATGTTTTTGACAGACTAATTCTGCTGGTTTCAATTGTGTGTTCTCGGAATTCGGTGACGCTACGGCCTCTAATTCCCAAAATCTTTGTAAATTAAACGCCGATACATGACAAACTGTGGATTTATTGCATTCAATCCTAGGAATATTGCCCCCTAATATGCCCCAAACGTGTTTCTGTATGAACGGCCTATGGGCTACCTCCTGTTGCTTGCCTCCGGCACAAAAAAAGGCCCAAAACATTTGCGCCCCTATAATAAACCATCAACCGACTATTCGAACTGCGTATCGGCAATTTGCATTTTTTTTTTGAATTTTTAATCCAGCTCTATTAATTTGTTTTTATACTTATTGTATTTGTAATAATGATAATGTAATATCAACCATTTAATGGGTCTTTGCACTTATTTAATTTAACACTGAATTGAAAAATTCACTATGTTTTAACCACAAATAATTATTGTAAAAATATTATATAACGTGTAGGCACAATTATATAAATCTAAACAACACAGCACGACTCGAGTTTCGACATTTTATCGTCATTATCAAGTGAATTATAAATTGATGAAATTGTGATTTTATATTTAATTTAAATCGATTCTGTCACAATATTGAATTGACTTCATTAATCTAATAAAAATCTACCCTGTATAAACTTGCCATTTGCATCATAAACATCAACAAATGCCGTTGGTAGCAAAGCATCCACTCTGCGAGTCGCGAGATTTAAAGTTGCGCTATGTTAAAAGAAATATTCAGAATAGTGAAAACCAATTGTATAAAGCGTTATTGGCGATTTTACGTTTGTTATCATAATTTCCAATAAGCATTTCCCAAGCCGCGTCATAATTTACACAAATTTTAAATGAGCTTAGTATTTCAGCTGCGTTACCCCTTAATGGTGAAATAAGGTAATGAAATTTTAGAATTTTTAAAATTGTTCCTCATTGAACAAAATTTCCATTAAATTGTGGTAATTTCCAATTTTAATACATTCGACGAATTTGAATTAAATGAAATTGGTGACGTGCAACTACTGGAATCTACAGTTTCTACTTGCTTTAATAAATTATTACATTCGTTTAGTATCTGATCACATTTGTTTTCAAATTCTTGAATCAAATCGTTTTCACTTTCCTTCAAGGTATCTATCAGTTTGAACCTTTAATTCCACCTATTCGATTCATTCCATTTTTTTAATGTAAAAACGTGTTCAAAACGCGTTAATTTTACACGTATGGTTTTGCGCTGCTATTTTAACTCGTGAATATTTATCATCGCTATTCTTAATTCAATTTACAATGAAGGATAATTTGGGATACGACCTTTATATGCGATGATAGGAACTACTTCTGATGATGGCTGCTCCAACGGTTGTGATGTGGGCTTCTGCTGATTTTACGAATAAAGATATCACTTTTTTATTTCTTTTTTGGCTTCGCTATGAATGCGAATAAAATAGAGTCTATAACCAAAATAGTGATTATTATAAGATATCAAAAATACAGAAGAATAAACCAAAAAGGTAGAAGGCCATAGACAAATAATAGAAGACAAAAGCAGAACATACAACATAAGAAACAAAAACAGTTCACATAATTGCTCTTTTTTTTAGTCATTTACTCAACTTTACTTAACTTTTTGTAAAACATCACAGACGAATGAAAGAGCAAAAATAAATAAAAACAAAATAATAGAGAGAAGATTGTTTACAAATAGAAAACGGAAATAAAAAACAAAAATTAGAAGAAAAGAAGGCAAAACACAAAATTAAACGAAACGCAGAAGACAAAAGAAAAAAGGGAAGAGAGAGAAAAGAAATGAACGAAAATAAAATACTAAAAATTTAAAAAACACAGTTGAGATAATACGTAAAAAACAAAGGCAAAGAATAATTGTTAAAGGAACATAACCAAAAAAATAATAAAACAAATTTGCATGGAAATGAATACCATAAAACAACAAATCTGTAGCTGACTGATTGGGTGGAATTAAGGAAAATGGGAAACAAAAAAGCAAAAAAATAGGAAAAATGGTAAAAAAAATCCAAAAAGAAGATAATGATATAATATTACAATTAAAAAATAATATTTAAAGAGTTAAAAGTAGAAGCCAAAATAAACAAGACATTTATCATTAGTAAAAATTAATAGAATAAACGTAATTTACTAAAGAAAACAATTGAAAATTTTTCAAATTGTAAATAACAGAACATTTCCAAAAGAATAATTAAAATATGTTATAAATTGGACCTACGATAACAGAAAATAAAAAAATAAATTAAACAATTGCAAATTCTTACGTTAAAAAAGATTTTTTCGAGTTATTTGAACAAATATCACAACTAGCATACAACGAAAACAAATATGTTTTCATTTGTGGCGATTTTAATATTAACTTTCTTGAGAGTTCACCAAATAAGCATAAGCTAATTGAAATAGCAAATAGCTTTAATTACATATTTGAAGAACCCACTAGAATTACTAATTTTTCATAGACAATATTTTCACGAACCACCCTTCAATAAAAAAATCAAACAATTGAAAAGTTTATATCTGAACTACAAAACATAAATTGGCAAAATATATATTGTCAAAACTCAAACTCTGTAAATGCTCAGTGGAATTTATCTAGCAATATCTACTCAAATTTAATGAACAAGCATTTTATTAAAAAAAAGATAAATACACGAAAACATACAAAAATTGTGTATAATTCTGAAGAAATAAAAAAATATTCGCAATGAAATATGTAATATCGCGTCATAATGCAGATTATTTAGAGTCTTAGAATAGTACAAAAAAATATATATAACAAATTTCTTATTGAACACAGATCTAATACATAAAGCAATCGAATCATCAAATCCAATAATCCAAATAAAAGTACTTGACAAATTATTAAAGAAATTAAGGGAATTCAAAACAAAAAACTAAAATAAAATTCAATGGCTCAGCGTTAGAAATTGCGGAAAACTTTAATACATATTTTTCAAATATTACTAAAGACTTAAGAAATAAATCAAATCCAAATCCATACTCTAACAATATCACTCAAGATGAAAAGTCTATCTTTATTACTCCAATATCGCAAGAAGAAGTAATTAGCGCAACTAAACGATTGAAGAATGCAATGTCATGCGGCTATGACAATATTCCCAGTATTTTAGTAAAACTCAGCATAAATTACATAGTTGAACCACTCAATTACATAATTAATAATTCCTTTGAATTCGGAATATATCCTGATAAACTAGAACTGGCAATTATCAAACCGACATTGAAGAAAGGAGATGCCACAAAAATAGAAAATGACCGCCCAATTAGTTTATTGCCCGTATTTTCAAAAATATTTGAATATCTCAACCTAAAAATAACAAATTTCCTAAATTCCAACAATAGGTTAAATAAATTGCAACATGGATATATTGCGGGAAAATCCACAATGACCGCAATTTACGACTTCTTCGAGCATATAATAATAAATTTGGAAAAAAAGCAGGTAACAATTGGTTTTTTATTGATCTCTCAGAAGCGTACGATTGCGTGGACCACAAAAATCTTACTGCATAAATTAGAGAAAAATGGAATAAGAGGGATAGGATTAAAATGTTCTTACCTGGAAGATAGAAATCAACAAGTAAATACATCAAAGGCCTTTTTAAAAGAAGTAAATATTAACCTGGGGCTTCCCCAGGGAAGACTTACCGCACCAACACTCTTCATAATTTTTATAAAATGATTTAATTAATGTTATTAATAACTGTAGCGAAATAATTATAAATTATGCGGATGACACTAACCATCACATCACACACATCACCAAATTAAAATTAACTTCTCACATCAGGTGAAACCATACAAGAGACGGAAGCAAAAGCTTTACAACTCCTAACAAATGTCAATAACTTCTTCTGTTGAAATAAATTAACAATTAATAACGATAAAACTAATATGATGATTTTTAGGAACAAAAAAAACTGATACATCAAATGCCAACTTTGACAATAAGCGAGGTAAAATTTCTTGGTATCAAAATCGACATTCATCTAGTCGGAGACTCGCACATTAATGATTTAATAAAATCATTACCGGGGATAATATACAACATTCGGGTAGTAGGCAAATATTTAACTAGATCAGCCGCCACAACTGTATATTCTTCCAATTTTATTAGCAAAATGAGATACGGTCTTATATTCTGGGGTAGTAACTCTAAATCTAGAAATATCTTCATATTGCAAAAGAAAGCAATCAGGGCCCTGATGAAATTAGGTTATAACCAGTCATGCCGTGGAAAATTCAAAGAATTAAATAGTCAAACACTATTCGGGTATTATATATACGTTAGTATTGTATTTTACCTGAAACACGCACAAGAAAAAGATAATAAATGCGGGGTTCATAACACAAGAACAACATATTTTATATATCCTAACCACAAACTAAAAACACTATATGGGAATAAAATTATTCAATGCTTTAACGGAATCTCTCAAGAAAAGTGTTAACTCGCCAAAAATATTTTCCAAAAATGTATATAACTTTCTATTAGAATTAAAAGAATTTTTAGAACATAAGAAGTAGACGAAAACATCTCTGTTTCACTAAAACTTAAAGATGTAATGGATAAGGTTTGCAAAATAACAAAATTTCTTTGTTCACTTGCTCTCTTAAAAGACATTACAAATTATTCAAATATTTTGAATAAATGCTTGCAAGGAAAAGATCAAGATGTGTGTTGTCTTTATAAACAGGCTTCAGAAATAAATTAAAATTGTGGAAGGTAAATTTGCATGTAAATTATTTATTTCATTTTTAATGTTGCAAAGAGATGTATGAAAAAATAAAGGCCTGTAACATAGAAGTATATTTTGACAAATTTTTACCTAAATTAGATATGCTTAGTGAAGATTTTAATAGAAGATTTTCTCAATTTGATGATTTAAATATGAATATTAATTTATTCAGTGATCCATTCAATATCAATATTACCTCCGTTGAACCTAAATATCAAACGGAATTATGCGACATTCACGCTGACCCATTCCTTGCATCTGGTTGAGCAACTGGAATACGAGTGTTCAAACATTTGGATAAAGAAAAATATCCAATAAATGAGAGATTTTGGACTTCAAATCATTTCTATGTTCGGAAGTATTTATATCTGCGAGCATGCATTCTCTGAGATGAAATATTAAAA
Source organism: Ontholestes murinus (assembly GCA_963969525.1). Classification (NCBI taxonomy): domain Eukaryota; kingdom Metazoa; phylum Arthropoda; class Insecta; order Coleoptera; family Staphylinidae; genus Ontholestes; species Ontholestes murinus. The sequence continues at coordinate 66,181,594 of OZ018388.1, forward strand.
TCAAAATTTAGAAACAGCTTGAAAGACTCCACTATTGGAAATATAATTAGAGTTGCCACAACAAATATTGGTATGAACATAATAGAAATTGTTGCTCAACAACTAAGGCCACAATGCTCCCATTAAATAGCTTAGGCTTAATAATATTCTAATTTTATTGTGTTTTTATTATGTCTTGTTATGTATTATTTTTAAGAATAACATTGTTTTGTCCGTTACTATGTGATATTTGATTTTAACAATAAATATAATGCAATATTTATTATGCAAAAATATAAACTTTATTGTGGAAAAAATGTTATTATCTTTGACTTTATTTTTTTCGTATAAATAAAATAACTTTTGAGTTTACTTGAATTACTTTTCATTTACCTATCCTTTTCGGTCCGCGAAATTTTTGCTAAAGAAAAAATAGCCCGCTGGCTAAGAGAAGTTGGACAGCGCTGTTTTATATTATGTCACGTTGACATATGAAAATTTAAAACAATTGAACAATAAAAATATTTGTTGTTTTGAAAATAGTATCAGTTCAAAATCAATAGAAAAATTGAAATTGATTAAGCAAACATAAAAAAACAGATATTACCATAAAATGCAATCTATTGTCATTTGACGGTTTACCTAGATAGTTTAATACTTTAAGGTAAAACTCGTTTTCCTGTCTCCAACTGCGCTACACTGATGAGATCCAAAATAGATCGAAATCGGTTGTTGTCAGGGAACAATAATGACATATGAAAATTTACTAGAAATTAAAAACATTTGGAAATTTGCAAAAGATGGCTTAATTGTTTTTCAAAATAGAAACAATTGAAAATCAACAGAAACATTTAAATTTGCTTAAAAAACAGTTGAAAATCTGTTTTGAACAACTGAGATCAATCTATTAAAAACTAATTTAATAGAATTTTAAAACAATTCTCAAAGAAGAAACAATTAAAACTGGAATTTGCTAATGAATAATTTTATTTATGAAATATTGATAGGTTCTTAAAAGCAATAGTGGATTTTTTTCAAGAAGAAACAATTGATTAAAAGAAGTATCAAATTTTACTTCCTCTGTGTTGGTCATTATGTTTTTAAAAAAATAAATTTGTTTTAAAGTTTTATAAACAAAAACAATTCAAAATTTCGTAAAATAAATAAGAGGGAGAAATTTAAAAATTGAAAATTTATGCAATTGCTACGGAGAAAGAAAATGTTTTTTATAAAAAAATTGCTTATATAGAGCTATTCAGGAGAGATGGCGGTCGGGGTGTCTTGTCCGTCCGAATCAAGTAGTGTCCGTTGCAATTTTCCACCATAGGCGTGCGCGGCCAATTTTGAACAGGAATAAATAACCGGGTTAGTTGTAATTGCAATGCTTGACTAAATCGCGAGCGCCTATGAAATAACCGGTAAGTAAGAGACGCCGTAAACTATTTCTTTCTCCTTCTACCGCTCGGTCTAAGACCGAGCAACGCAGGCTGCGTGTGTGTTTTCTAGATACAGCCGACGAAATCGTACGTCTTGGGAATATTTACTCGGTTATCAGGTAATAGAAAAGGATACCAATATTATTGGAAGGTTCCGAACTTAGTTCGTAAACCGCCATTTCTCGTGAATTGGTCTATATTTAATTTTTCGGACAAAATAAAATATTATTTGTTAATATCATTTATTTATATTACGTTTTATAAATTATGTTTTCAATATATATTATTTATTTAGGCATAATGAAATGTATTTTTTAAAATGGGATTCTGTAAATAAATTCAAATTCAATTCAACTCTTTAAAAAAAAATCTAAAACTAAGAAAGGTGAGTAATATCTTCAATTGAAAAACAAAATCATATTGATTTATATGAAATTTTCTACAAATATTACAAAAAACACAAAGAGCAATTAAATATCTCTATAAGCAGGTTTCGAAGGAAATAAATCCGCGATCGTCTTCCTAGATGAGCCTTCGATTCCGTTTGACAAGGTCTGCTGTTTAAATGCAGTACGCTCAAACTTCCAATTCACTTATTAAATCTCCTGGATAGTCTCTTAAACAATCGCTTCCCTCAGATAAAACTCCCTCTATAACTCATTTTCTCCAAAGCAAGGTATACCTCAAGGGTTCGCCCCCTTCTCCAATCCTATACAATCTCCTGGTGCACGACATCTAACATCTCAATCCAAAGTATTTCTATAAATCCGCTCCTTTACGACGACGATTCTGACTTAATTGCCTACACTTCCACACTTCCCAAAGCCCTCAGTACATGGCATGATAGATACCTTGTTTGCACAATAGCGCATTTCCATCAACCCTAATAAATCTCAACCCTTCTTCCCTTTTACAGACTTACAGAACCACTTCCCTCCATTAATGGGTAAAATATATATCCCTTCGTCACCTGCAAATACCTAGGAATAGTATTCGTTACCAAATTAACCTTTTAAAAACCACTCCTCTTTCCTTAAAGCAAATGTCAAAAAAGAGCGGTACATTTCAGAGGCCTAACCTTCAAAACGCAAGGTATAAATATAAACAAACACTCACATCTACAAGTTATCCTCTTCTACAACCCTCACCCAGTAACATTACTTCATAATCCATCAAATCCATTCCTGTACAATTACATAAATGTAATCCCAAACCCAAGAAAGACTTGTAAAAAAAATAGCCGAAAATCCCACCCACTCTCAAATCCTAAAGTCTCAAAATCAAAAACATTATAAGTAAATGTAAATTTCTTTCCATTACACTAGATGAATTCATTTCATATCTCAACGAAAAAAATTAAATTGAAAATTTCGAAAAAAAAAACTTACCCGCTCGATTTTAAATAGATGGAACCCTTTCAACCTTGCACATTTTTTAAACCGCTACATCATTTTCAAATGACGTTTAAACTTGATCGATTTAAAAAACTTCAATTTTATGCCATTCCACGCGCAAGGTTAAATAATTTATTACATGGATTGTAGGTGTACTATCATTATAATATTATACACAATTATTAATAACATAATGCCGACCGTTATGGATAAAAAACAAGTCTCTAAATATTTTAGAATAAAAGTTGAACAATTTTAAATATGAATAATATTTTTAATATAAATTTTAACGTTTTAAGAGTTTTGTAAAAAATGCCAACTTGATGAAGTCTGGGGATATCACCAAAAATTAGTTCAATGTTTTCTTTAATTACCCTCATAAATTCGTATCTCCACCTATGCGTTTTTGGGGTCTTTTTAATTGATTATTCGGCGCTACCAATCAAAATTTGGTGAGCAAATAATCAAATGTTTTTAGTAACATTTGAAGATTTCTACTACATTCAGTTACTTTTTATTCAAAACAGAAAGAAGAAGAGAAAATGAACAGGCAAACAAAAAACATTTGCTAAAGAAAATAATTGAAAATTTTAGTTCTTAAAGCAGTAAAAGTTACAAATTAAAAATAAAACAGAAAATGTTCGAAAGAATAATTTAAATTTTATAAGAGAACTATAAATTTGCATTAAAATATTACTAAATTAAAACAATTACAAATTGTTGGACAAAAAATTGAATATTCGAAAATTTATTTTAAACAATTGAAAATTTTTCCAGAAAACAATTGAAAATATGTTTAAAACAGTTGAACTTGTATAAATATTCAAGATATTTATATTGCGGAATACACACCGATATTATATTTAAAATAGATACTTAGTTTTTAAGCTTTTAATTTACTTCTATTTTATTTTCTCTTCGCTATTTTACATAATATAGTAATTATAGTAATTATATTTTACATTTTATAGTAAAAACATTGCATTATAACTAGATATTTTATGTTTTTGCGCTTATTTTCGTATTAATATATCTATAAATATCAATATTTAGGTAGATTATGTACTACATTCCATGTTATATCACATATTAAATGGCTAGAATCAATGTCTTTATGCCTAAATATGAAGCCCACCTTTTCATTCCCTTCATTTTTAAGGATAATCAAGCTACAAGGTCTTTGTCCCAAGATATAAAACACGCATGCGCAATAAACTACCGCCCACCCAGTATTTAATATTTTAATATTAAATTATGTTATTAATTCTTCTATAACTTTTTTTAAATGTATAGAATTACTATGCTAATGAAACTCGCGTTTACTTACTATTACATGAAATCGATTCAAATTAGCCCATAAATTTATTGCATAAATTGTAGTATTTTATAATTGAATTTCCCGCGCTAATAAAAGGTGGCGCTGGTAAGGGCGACGCTACAATGTAACTTCCGTCTTTTCACCATATTGATTCTAGCAGCAGCCGTAGACGTTGCTCGAACTGTGCTCCGATGAATACAACCAAAAGTCTACGGCAAAATGGCTAGCATGATGGAAATTATGCAACATTGTCGACTGTGCTTGGTCAAGGAGCAGGTGAACATACCAATTTTCGAAGAACACGGAGATATTCGGCAGATCTTCCTCAAAATAACGGCTTGTCTGCCGATCAAGGTAAGCAGGCGTCACCGCCATGTTATTATATTTTATTATGGATTCGTTAATTTCTAATGAATGCAACGGATTTGATAATGCTTGATATGTATATAAAACTCAATACATTAAATTTTATTACATTGCATCTACATTATTGATTGTGTGGAACGAAGGTGTCGCCGGGTGTTTATGTTGGCGTTGTGTGAAAATGGCGTTCTTATTGCTTCATAACAACAACGCGACCTGTTTGTAATATTTCAAGCCAAATGCAAATTGTAATGTTGCTTTATTAACCTTCTAAGTAAACTCATATTTGGCTTAAAAAAATATTGAAATGCGAGATGTATTGGCTAATATTATAAAATGTTGATTGGTTTATTGACTCGACGCCATGTTTAGTTACTAGCATTGTATTGTAAAATTTCATCGTGTTTTTATTTTAAATTAAATATTTGATTATCAACCATGCCTATCCTTTAAGTAATAATAACAATGTGTGTTGTTTTATGAAATCAGGTGTCTCCTCAGAGCATTGATTTTTTCCCCTTCTATGAGAACGTTTTAATAGTAATAATGTAGTTTTTAATTTATTATGACTTCTTTAAATTCATAAAAATATTCCCCACAAATTATTATCACAGTGGAAAAATGGATATTTGCATATTCTTGAATGTTGTTGGCTTTACTTGGTGGTGGTATTTGCATTTTGATTAAAAATAAATACACTTTTCACTTTGTTTTACTTTTACCACAATAGATATTTATTGAATTCTGCAATAGTTTGATACACTTATCACTATCATTATATCATTCAGTAATTGTTTATTATGGTAAAACAAAGTGAAAGATGTATTTATATTGCATTTGATAATCTACTTTCCATTTAATTATTCTAAATAACACACAGTGTCAAATAATGTTTGTTGAAGTTTGTAGCATCACTTGAATTCTTAACAAAAGGTTTGCAGTTCTTTTGGACAGAGAATAAAAGCTTGAGTTTATAGTTTCATTTCAAAATCTAGTGAGTCCACGGATAGACACACACACACAAATATGTTTCAAAAATGGTTTTAGTGAACCCAAATACATATATTTCTATTGAAATTTTAGATAAAAAATAATCATAATCACACTATGTTACTATTCTGTACATAGATATAAAATACAGTATTCTTGTTTACTACTTACATAGTACACGTCATATAATTTTTTTTTAATGATTGTATTTTAATAGGATGCTATAATTAAAATAAATTAAACAAAATCAGATGTTCAAATTAATTTTATTTTCTGGAAAATCTAGTTTTTATGAAAATTATTTATTATTCATAATGATAATTTACGATAAATAATTCTGGTGTTTATTCAATGCATTTATTCATTATTATCACATTGATTTTGCATAATTATGTGGACAGATAGCGAGAAGGAAGGTATAAATTTATTCAGTAACTAAAAATACATTTTAGAATTATAGGAAGATGATCTTGTAAAGTGAAATATATTCTAATAGGTCCACGAAAGGTGATTATGACAAATTATTTAAATCTGTATTATCCAACAATCTCGATCTGGCCACTTACGATATGGCAAATGGGGGGCTTAGGATGAAAGAAAGGGTATCGGTATAATACGGAGTGCGTTCGTGCCTGAAGGGGGTACCCACATGTTTCCCGGTGAGCACGCGAACCGAACTCAGACTTTCTTTACACTGATAATAAACCGCCCGAATTTTGTTTTCGATTGTACTCAAAATGTATGTGTCTCTCGCTTAAATTCTCATATTTCATTCTCTGCACAGCCTGCCCCATCGTTCGCCAGACTTAGATTGTTGTATAATATGTGTGTATACTGTCTCTCAAAATACCAAATAAGATTTTAGAAATATTAAACTTAATTAATTATAATTAAAGTCATTTCATAGTATTTAAACAGCCATTCAATTTGTACTTTAGTTGATTCAAATGGTTAATAAATAAGTATTATGGCATTGCCCTTTTTTTATTGAGCACCCATTATGTACAACTTTAATAAAGTTTGTACTATAATATAGTACAATTATACATAATTATAATACATAATAATGATTTGTGTGAGTACGTCACTGTATGGGCTATCGACTGTAGGTCTTTCTGCCGCTTATTTGTATTTTTCTAGTTTTATTAACAAACAAAATTTAAAGAAATATTTAAAAAGTTAAACACTTAACTTTAAGAAATATACCATTCGACAGTTTTCATCTAAAACCAATTTGTGGGAACAATTAAAAAACTAAAATGTGGCATGTTATTTCTAAAATAATATAGTAATAATAATGCATTTCTTTGGTTTTCTACACAAATATTTATTTAATTCTTGTAAAAATTGGAAATGTACCACGAAGTGAACGCTGAAGAGCAGCGTTCACTTCGTGGTACGTTTCCAATTTTTAAAAATAAAGAAAACTTTTTTATAACAAATTTTATTATTTTTGTGACTAGATTTGATTACCTGGTAATCATTATCAAACAAGTACTTAAAATACTGCCCATCGCTTGTCACTACTTTTTCCCATCTTTCGGGTAGTAGACGGATACCGCGTCCAAAGAACGCTTCGCCCTTGGAGGCAATCCATGAATCAATCTAATTTTTACAATTTTCATGAGAAGTGAAATTTTTCCCTGACAAACCATGAGCCATCGATCGGAACAGGTGTTAGTCCGCAGGGGCAATATCTGGAGAATACGGGTGGGTTGGGACTTCCCATTTCAGAGTTTCTATATATTTTTTTTTACTGGTTTTGCGACGTGTGGTTGAGCATTGTCGTGCAGTAAAATGACTTTATCATGCCTTTTGCTCGATTCCGTCTTAAACGCATCAATTGTAATCAATAACGATCCCCAGTGATGGTTTCATTGGGTTGTAAGAGCTTATGATAAATCACACCCTGTTGATCCCACCAAATACAGAGAAGGAGCTTAGACCCATGAATATTAGGTTTTGCCAATGATGATGATGGTTTTCCGGGCTTAACCCATGACTTTCTACGCTTAGAATTGTCATAGTGTATCCACTTTTCACCACCAGTAACAATCCGATGTAAAAAACTTTTTCTCTTGTGCCGTTGAAGCAGTAACTCACATGTCAAAAAACGCCTTTCAACGTCCCTCGGTTTTAATTCATATGGGACCCAATTTCCTTCCTTTTGAATCGATCATTCCCAAAGTTTTAAGGCGTTTTCCTGCAGTTGATAAATCAACACTCAAAGATGAAGACAACTCTTCAAGAGTTTGAGATGAGTTTTCTTCTAGCAACTCCTGCAATTCAGTATCTTCAAACTTTTTTAGCTGTCCAGATCGTTCCCTGTCTTGCAAATCAAAATCACCACTTAAAACGTTTATTCATATGAAAGTAATGGAGTAAAACTCCCTGCAAAAACACTTTATTTGGCACAAATTGTGACATATTCAAATAGTCTTAACTTATTATTATTATTAAAAAGTAGAAATTAAGATGTGTTGTAAAAATAACACTTAATAACAGGTGGTTTACGATAAATTTGTTTCTGAAGGTTAAATCAGAATACTGTAATACCTGCACCATCTCTCGTAAAACGCTACGAATTAATTCCAATACCTGATAGTATAAAAAAGTTAAATATGTTATTCATTAAAAATGTACTACGAAGTGAACACCTCCAAAATTCTAGATAAATTATATGACTTTATTTATTTATATTAGTATATTTCTTCTTATATTAGTATTGTTATTGTTTTTATTTGCTTTAGTATGTCATTAGGCTTTTTGAAAATATTTTTATATGAATAAATCAAACTATTTTTAGCTTGATTTGCTTTAAACTGCAAAATGCAGAAAAACTAACAGAAAAATCTACGGGAAAGATAGTGCGTTCTCTTTTTAATGTAGTGTGACATTGTCAAATAATACAACCGGATTAAAATAATAATATTCTTAACTCAAACATGAATTTATCAAACTGAAGAATAATTGAACCATTTTTTAAATGGAAGGATTTTAAATTGTAGGTTGTTTAAGGGATGGTGAATGATTTGGATTTAGCTATAATATTCATATTTTTTTTATGATACAATGAAATCCAAAGGTCTGCAGTTATTTTTATTGTTTAGTCAAACCAACATTTTTGCGGTTTAGGCTGTGTTCAATGTAGAAACGTGAAATTGTAATTTATATTTACTGTTCGTGTGTTAAATCTATTTATTGTTTGAATTGTTTCAAACGTGCAAGCGTTACATTTACTAAACTTGACTTAAGGTAGTCATGGATTATAATATAGCAGTTTGATTTTAGATTTGATTAATGCTGGTTAGCTTAACCTTTGGCGATTAGTTACTCTTGGATGGTTTTATACCTTTACTTGAGTGGCACTGCTATGGCGCCTAAGCTGTTCAGAAATTAAAATTACATTAATGGACTAGGTAGGTCGACCTGTATGTTACTTTATCTACACTAGTTTAACCAGTTAACTGTGGCGATCGTTTTCAAAGCGGGCACCAGTTGTCACGATAACCAAGCTATGACAGGTGTAGTCGTCAAATAGAGAGTAAGTGGCGCTGAAATATTCGGTCAAAAAGATTACTTTATTTTAGAAAATTAACAATTTTATTGGTAAAATTTACACAGTCGCTTAACATGAACATATATTTATACCGCCTTTTTCAGATTAGCTTAGCAACAATTCACCAATGCAGATATTCATTTTTGGAGTATACAAAGATTTACATTTATTTACGTAATAGTAAAAATCGGCCCACAGAGAAAATTTTGCCAAAAAACTGTGTATTTTACATACGGAATGCTCGCTTCTTTAGAATACCTTGCAAAATCAATTAAAAAATAAATCATTACGATAAAACATCTAATCTCATAACTAGTTCTTGAATAACATGTTCTCATTCTTGATCTCGACTTTAAGTTTGTGTGACTTTGCAAAATTCGATCTGCATATAAATTTGCTTCTATAATGCTAATAAGATGATCATCTAAATTTTTTTAAGATGAAAATCGCTATAATATGGATATTTGATCCAGTGTTACTGCACTGCTTATGAATTAGCTCTCAGGAAGTTCCAATTAAAATTTTTAATAATTTTTATTTGTTTGCTGCATTTAAAAATGTGCATTCACAAACTGCAACTTACATTTAATTATTATTTTTAGATTATTTTACGGAAATAAATACACTCAAACTAGTGCTGCTTTGATAACTGCTATTTGTAACATGCAAATTACTTCAGTATAATTCAATATCTGTCGAGGTATTAGCCAGAGAAGTAGTAGACTCATTGTTGTAGATTTACGACATGTATTTTTAAATTGTTACTCTGTAAATATTCTAAATGCTTTTTGATCACCATTCTAACAATCATAAAATTCATGGTACAATAATTTTGGATCTATTAGCCTAACAACACAGCAACATCTAAAAATTATTATTTTTTTTTTACTTGCAATCAACAATTAAATGTAGTTTGACTAAAATTTAAGGGCTGAATTTCATTCATATAAAAATTAAATAATGTTTAATATTAATACTGAAGTTGTTTACTTCGTTTTTAAAATGTACGTAAAATCACTTTTCTTGCTATCACAATGATTCATTTTATAATGATCAGGTTGAAATTGTTATCATTAAAAATAAATCATTTTTACATTTTTTCTAAAATTAATAAAGCAGTATTTATTTAATTATAGACTCATATTAATTATTTATTTATTTTTTAATATAACTAATGCTGTTATATCTTTTATTCACACTTTATTTTCTATGCTAGGATATATATTTTGAGTGCTTGGCGCTTATTATCAATATAAATATTTTAATGCATGTAAAATGTTTACATTTTTATAGATATGAGGCTGTATTAAAATTTTGATTTCTTTGCCATTTTATTATTAAACGATATAAAATAATAACAATGTAGTTACGGAGTATATTGGAAATACAGAATTCAAGGTGTGAAATCGATCAAATTTTAAGAGCGCGTGAATGCTAACGCCAACGCCTGGTCACAGGAAAGTAATATGACCTTGTTGCCTCGAATAACATAATAAAATTAATTATTTAAAAAAATTAAAATAAAGCATTGATAATGCGCGTGACTGAGATAAACCAATCTTAAGTTTATACTGAGTATAAAATAAACATAGTTAAGTCCGCAATAATACGGGCATATCCTTCAATTGATTGGCCAATAACGGCGAAGGTGTAATTTCTTCGTTCCCTGTTATGCTAAAATATAAAAGCCTATAAGAAAATTAATGTAAATAATAATAATGAAAATAACCATTTTAAAATGTGGTACAAATTGTTAACAGAAATTATAACCGTTTCAGAAACGATTACATCGAACTATCCCGCCGCCGTTTAATGAATCATAACAAAAAAAAATAGTCTAATCACCAAGATTCCTTATCTCTGTAATGCTATTTTTAAGCGACTAGCAAGCGTGATTCATTTTATGTTTCTGAACATAAATTGTAATAAGAAACCACAAAGGGAATGATACAAAACCTATCCTAAAATGTCTCTTGGCACTCATTCCTTGTCTTTAGTGACATCATTCATTAGCTATATAATATTTTTTACTTCCAGGTTGACCGAGAAGATAACCTTCCAAAGAAAATTTGTGATGGCTGTTTGTATAAATTGGATTTGCTGTACGACTTTTGGAACACATCCAGCAATGCTGAGAAACAGTTACTCTCCTGGTTGAGCGCGGCTGGCCTAGAATCCAAAGCGAAAATTGACGAGGATATAGTTGTATCTCCTACCCAAGTCATTCTGAAAGAGGAGCCCCTCTCAGACATACCGAATGACATCCCCAATGATATCTCACATGACCTACCCACGGACCAAACTTTTATGCAAGACCCGTCTTTTAAACCCATTGACTTTGCTTATGGAGGGGATACCAATTTCCAGGTTCGTACTTATGTAATTTCAAAACTAGGTTTTACAATTTCGTGTTTAGTGAGTTAATCTATTGATGCTGCTTGGTGAAATATTTTTAGGTAAGGATTTGAGAAAATCGAAAAAGTTAAACACTAAGTTTACCATTGTAATAAAGTTTAAGTAATCTAATCAAGACAGTATTTATGTAATAATAGTCTCAAGTTCAGCTTCAATACAATACAAATACCAAAACCAAAGTTTTTTCTGATATCCTCAGGACAAAACAGTATATAATTTTGCAATGCTTTAATATAAAGAATAATTATCATTCTTTTAGAATCAATCTAACCTATTAATATCAATAACAAATATGAGTGTGAAAATAATTATTTCTCCAAGACCAAGCATAACAAGGTATTTAATTTAAATACCTGTGATGTCTAGATGAATCATTTAAGAATGTTACCTACAAAAAAGTTATGTGTATTTTAAAATTATTAAGAGTTGTGTTAATTCTTACAGGATACACCTGAAACAATAACTACGTCAGAATTAGTTACAAGTGAGGGTGAACCAGAACCAAAAAGGCCGAGGCGAGCAGCCGCTGCCGCTACCGTGGCTGCTATGGCCGCAACTGACATAGCAAATTCGGAATCTGATGAAGATGTCGATGATCCATCTGCCGAACAACCTACCGTCACCAAGGTGTGTATCTTAATAAATATATTGACTAAGAGAAAAATTTATATCACGACATTCAATATGGTGATAGTACATTATTATATATAACCTAGAGATAAAGTAGGATACCTGGGGATTAAGTATACCTATTACTTAAAATAAGCAATAAGAAAATAAATTTTATAATTACAATTTAATAGTGATTTAACATGTAGAGAATACTTTTTATATTATAATTAATTGAGATGTTCTAATATATCTAGTTCTAGTCTGATGCATAACAATATATTATCATGAAAAAAATCATTTTGCATATTTTGTCTATTCAAGATTGAAAAAATCTGATAATTCATACAATACTTTCAAATATACTGTAATTTTTACACATTAAAAAAGGATTAATTAATTGTTTTCTAGATGGATGTTTAAAGTAAATAATTATTAAATAAAATAAAAAATAAATAACCACCTTGATGTTGCACACCAAATTATTTATGCTTTTTAATTAAATACACAACATATATAGTATTTTTAATCCAACTGCAAATAGTTATACAAACAACCAAAATAAAATGCACTTTAGGAACTCTTATTTAAGCAAACTTTTTATTATACAGGGTCGTTGATATGTATGGAAACGGTCGAATATCTCCTAAAGTAAGAGAGCTAAAATGTTAGAAAGTTAGAAAAGTTTTAGGTTTTTTTTAAAAACTATCACAATAAAGACAAATGAAGTGTACAGGATCAGTTAGAAAGTCAGGACGACACAATCTTGCTTTTTCTTTAATGGAATACCCCGTATATTGTTCCATATTTCAATTCATCTCGAAATTCTACACAAAATTGGTATAGCACATCATAAAGCTAAACTTGACTGTTTTAGAGATATCGAACTTTGAAAATCATATACGTTTTACTTAAACGTATCATTTTCTTGCAAAAATTATCCAATCAGAAGTAGTTTTGTGTGTAATGACGCAGCGTTGTTATGGAGATTTCCATCTCTATAACAACGCTGCGTCCTACCTACCTTTGACAAGTGACTTGGTGGTTAACTACTTTTGTATAATTTATAAGAAAATTGATTTTTAAAGTTCGATATCTCTAAAACGGTCAAGTTTAGCCTTATCGTATGCCATACCAATTTTGTATAGAATTTCGAGATGAATTGAAATATGGAACAATATACGGGGTGCTCCATTAAAGAAAAAGCAAGTTTGTTTCGTCCTGACTTTTTAACTGATCCTTTATACCCCATTTATCTTTATTCTAGTAGTTTTTAAAAAACCCTAAAACTTTTGTATATTAACATTTTTCGCTAGCTCTCTTACTTTAGGAGATATTCGACCGTGCCCATACATATCAGCAACCCTGTATATTTAAAGGTGGCCCAAATTTTTCTGGGTAAAGCAATTGCAAATGTAGAACCTCATTTATGCTTTAAATTTTTTTTTTGACATCTACATATTTCTACAATGTGATTTAATGAAGTGATTTATTTTGCCAAGACAAAATGTTCCTCAATTTTAAACTAAAAGCCATCTTTACAAGCTTACCTTACACACATATTTTTAATATAATTGTATAATGGTTAGAGTGTGAATTATTTTCTTTGATCCATTATACATACAAATATTACAGTCAGAAAATTCAGATTAAAATTATTTTTCAGTCACCACGCATATGCATACCTATAAGCCCATGTAGAAAGCGAAGCAAAATTTGGTTACATTTTAATGAAATCACAATGACAAAAAGCCTTTGCAATTATTGTGCACAAGTTGTAAGTCATGCTGGTGGTTCGACTGGAAACTTAAGATGGCACTTAAAGGCAAAACACCCCGGTGCCCAATATAGAAGCAGCGGGAGAAAGATAAAGGGTGGAAAAGGTAAAAATTATCTAAATGAGAAAAATTGATGTATATTAACACTGGTGTTTTTGTAGACCCAATTTTTCATACAGCTCATGCTGAGATACATCCTACACCACCATCATCAGAATCTGATCTTGAGATGCCAAGAGTATTAAATATTACAAATGAATGTATAAAAGTAAATAAGCCAGTTTCAGCGAACAAAGCTTTCCAATATGATATACAGTTGGCTAAAATGGTTGTTAAAGAGTTTCATGCATTTAGTTTGGTGGAAGAAAAGGAGTTTAAAAAATTAATTCATATACTATGTCCTGGGTATACTTTGCCCACTAAGAAAGCATTAGCTGAGAGTTTAATTCGACAGCTGTATACCGCAACTTTGGAAATTGTTAGAAACAAAATTAATGCTGCTTCATATGTTTGTTTATCTGTTAAATCATGGACATCAATTAATGGTGAAAATTTGTTTGCCATCACAGCTCATTTTCTTGATAATAATTTTATGAAATGTGCATATTTTTTACAATGTGCAGAATTCTCTGAAGGCAATTTGTCTGAAATATTCAAAAACATCATTCATGAATGGTGTTTGGAAAACAAAGTAGTAGCTGTTGTTTCAGATAATGCTCCAAATATTGTGAGAGCAATTGGTAGCTGTGGATGGAATCATTTACAGTGTTTTGCACATACTATTGATCAAATAGTTACAAATGGATTTTTTGTTATTAAGACAATTGTAAATAAAATAAAACATGTAATTAAATATTTTAAAAGAAATCCAGTTGCTCTAGATAAATTATCTGAGATGCAGAAACAAATGGGTATGCCAAATATAAAATTAAAAGTAAATATTCCTAACCAATGGTACTCAAAATACGATATGATTAAAAGAATTTTGATAATCAAAGATGCTGTTATAACAACTTTAGCTTTGGGGCATGATGGGTCTGTGAACCCACTATCATCTGAGGAATGGAATGTTGCAGAGAAATCTAAAGATATTTTAGAAATATTTGATCATGTCACCAATGAGGTAATTACTGAAAAATATGTTTCAATTTCTAAAGTAATTATTATGGTGCAGTCAATCCACAAGCACATCTCTAGGTTTTCTAAGGATAGTAAATTACCAAAGTTATGCGAGTCCATGTTAAACATTCTCAATGTTCAATTAGTGAACAAGTTTCAGAAAATTGAAGACATAGAATTAATAAACCAACCAATGTTCTTAGACCCTCGCTTTAAAAAGTATGGATTTTCTGACCAACATAGATTTGTTGAAACATATAATACTATTAAAAATAGTGACAATGATAACTTGAATCCAGAACCCACTGTAGAACGTCTTACAGTATCAGACAATGAAAAATCTGAACAATATACTGGCATCCAAGAGGAGAAGAGTTCAATAATGGTCTGGGGAGATTTCGATGCGAGAATAAACAATTCAATGCACACGCAAATTTCATCAGCAGCTATTACTAAGGAGATGGATCTGTATTTGCAGGAACCGGTAATTAAGCGCTCTGATGATCCATTACGTTGGTGGTCTGAAAGGGCTGAGGTTTATCCTCAATTAATAGAGTTGGTAAAAAAGAGGTTGTGCATTGTAGCTGCATCTGTGTCCTATGATAAAATATATTCAAAGGCTGGACAAATGTTAATGGAAAGGAGCAATCACTTGCGTTCTATGAAAGTCAATCAAATTGTGTTTCTTTACAGTAATATAAAATAATTGGTTTTATATAGTTAAACGAACCTTGCATCGAGAGACTAATTAAAATAGAAAATAATTTTTACTTCTAATCCTAAAGTAATTATTATAATATTATTAGAAATTGTAAATATTTATTGAATAGTGTTTACAATTTATAACAATTGTTTCATAAAATTGTTATAAATTTATATCAACCCTATTGATTTAATCAAAATAAATTAATATTTACATTTAATTGTTTTAAAATTTGTAATAGAAATACAGAATTAACATTCATGTGCTTTTAGACATATATAAAGTAAATGTAATTCAACAAATATGTGTGGAAGTTAATATTTAAAACATTCCAATTAAATAAAGAGAATGGTTGTGACCGTTACTATGTGGTAATCCATACTTACACTGAATTGAAAAATTCAAAATAATTTGTGGTTAAAACATAGTGAATTTTTCAATTCAGTGTACATTCCAATTAGTTTGTAACATCAATTGTTCAATATAATGCATATTAAAATTGACTATTGAAACTGTATATTATTTTTTTTTACAATGATATAATAAATTTTCCTTTGACAAATATGAACATTCAATTTCACAATCAAACCATCAAGTATTATTTAGTAGCTCTACAATTTTTTTATGTACCAGGCTAAATTGACTAATGGAAATGGATTAAAAATTCATGAAGGAACACATTCAATAAAAAAAGTATAATTAGTTCACATTTAATAATTATAATTATATATTTATGTTATTATTATTTGCAGACTGAGGATGAAAGTGAAGAAGAGGAAGATGAAAATGAAGACCTAGATATGGCTGAAGTTGAACCAGCTTTTGTAGACGTATCACAAGAAGCAAATCCAGATGCACAACCTGGCCCATCTGGAATCGGAAAAGCCGGCGACGCACAGTGAGTACAATTTTTTATTGGGGTTATTTTAACACTTCTAGCAAAATGTGTTTTGAAAGTTGTCATCAAAGATTTCAATTTATTATATTGATTTTAGCATCATGATGTATAAACTATAAAATAGTCAAATAATATTTAGTTTTTAAATGTAAAATTTCTTTACACATTTTGTTAAAATGTGGCAAACATTACTACTGTAATGTTCAATTCTTTCTTTGCACACATAACTTAATTCTTTAAATTAGTAATACAATATTTGTGTGGGTCATAATAACTGAATTAACTGTAATGTATCTGTATTGTACACTGTTTAAATAAGTACTTTTGTGCTTACATAAGTACGATTAATTAGATAAATGATTTTGTTAGTGGTGTATTGTGAAGTGTATGATTTATACATCTGCACATATTTTGTGATAGATGGTAAAAAATCAATAAAATGCGGACTCTGTACAAATTTTTGTGATAGAGTCAATTTGCATTTTCTTTAGAATACGTGAGTGGAATAACAAGCACTATTCATTTAGAACCAGTGCAAATGAACCGTCTCTAGATGATTTGAATTATTTTTTAAATCATCATATTGTTTATGTAACATGGAAAGCTGCCACTTATTTTTATTGTAAGTATATTTTATTTTAAATCAAATTAGTAACTGATTGCATACTTCAAACATATTTTTCAATTACTAACAGTAACAGTAAGCTGAATCTAAATATAAGAGAAATATTAATATTTTTTCATTATATATTAATAATTATTTAGCTCAAAATACATAGGAAGAAATCTTCAATTCTTACTAGTCACAATTATATCTTGTTTATCAACACTGATAAAATAATTTTGTTAGGTATGTGCATTTTTCTGCTCAGAGATTACTAGAGAAGACTATAAAAATGGCTTTGGCCTTTTCCTTCATGTTTTTGAAATACATTTTTCTTGTTTCTCTTAACATTTCACATTTAATGTGAATAATTTAATATTCAGAGATATCATTTTAATAACTCTACTTTAAGGTGATTTTTCTAAATAGCATAAATTGAGTAAAGTGAAACACTTGTTTTGTTCTATATTTTTACTATTAGTGGCCACATATGTCTTTTGATATGTTGTGATCATCAGATTTAACTTTGAAAATGGTCTTAATCAATTAAAACATGTACTGGACAATATAAAATTATAGGACAAAACAAGCTTTTTACATTATCCAATTTGAGAATAAGGTTGCTACAAGTATTGCAAATATCTATTTTTACCATTCATTATTTACTAATTCTGCAACTCAAAAAGATGTTATTTACTGTTTTTAAATGGAAACTGTTATTTTATCATTAGTACCCTAGAAAAGGTATTTTAGAAGTTAATACCATGCAGTAATAAAATATATTGCATCCATTTTAATACATTTTTATACAGCCTCATAGTCTCAATATATGAACAGAATTTCTGCAATGTTTTTTTTGTCTTTATATTATTGCACTGTTATATTAAGAAATACTTTTACACTCTATATCTTGGTGACAGTGTAGAGGGTGCAAAATCGTTGCATATTTCCCATTATTTAGTTGTGGAGAAATTGGATATATAATTATGCTCATAAATGCTCTTTATCTTTTAGTCTACTGTATTTTTTACATTTTGAGGTATTATCCATTTTATCTATAAAAAAATTCAGTTTTTTTGAGAATGTTTTTCTGTAAAATAATACTTTATTTCCATCATTGCTTGGATATTTAAGAATATTTTTTTCTGAATTAAATTATTATCATTAAGGCTTTTGTTATTCATTTAATTCCAGTAGCGATATTTAAAAAACTTTAAAACAGCTACAGACGGTTTAAAAAAGAAAGGCAACCATCATGCAATAGTTTGAAGTATGTCTTTAGTTGCTTTATTATTTTCCAATAAATTAAAGTTTGAATATTGAAAATTTATATTTCAATAGTTAATTGATACCAGTAATCATATCGTCAGAACAATAATTTTAATAATAATATCATCATTAAATTTATAACTAGTAAAGTATTATAAAATTAATTTAATAGTAAAGTTTTGATAAAGAGTTTTAAAGTATAAATTCATTAAATCTATGGTTTGATTTCTGTGTATCTAAGTTATATATTGTAGTGGTTAGTATATATTTTAAATCAGACATTTCTCTGATTTTGTTACATAGATTTTAATTTTAATACAAGCCAACTATAGCCATTTTAGTGTATCTATTAAAAATTGTATTTTTTTACTTATTATTTTGCCTCTATACAAGTGATTTTCGTATTGTTGTTGATTAATAACGTATCAAAATGGCTGTATTTTGCTTGTGCTGTTTGTATTTAAAAAATATGCAACATTTTTGATCAACAACTACAATTGTAGTTGTTGGCCGTAGTGTAGTTTACATTGGAAAAAACGTGATTGGTGTTGTGAAAAAAGGTACATTGAGAAATATTGTTTAATATTTCATATTTGGTATTACTTACATATTTTTCATTAATTTTCTTATAAGAAATATTATTTTATATTTCTCAGGTTAATAAGTTACTTTCATAGTTCTCTTGTAGAAATTCCAAAACATAATTAGAATATTCTACTTGTTGCCTCAGATATTATATTTGGTAGATCATTTTATCTTTTTACACTAAATTGTGCGAAAACGATTTTTACTACTAAATACGATAATTTATAATTAATCTTATTTTTTTAAAAATAATTTCAAATATTTTGTTTGGATTCTAATCTATGTGAGAACCATGTAGTAATCTTGAAGAATTTGTGAAAAATATGTTATTTAAATATGGGTGTGTAAAATGTGTGCGCCATAAAAATTGTGTGATGAATAGTGTTTTATTTACATTCTTTCTGGTAGATTAGATTGTTGCTATTTCACAAGCCCTGTAATTCATATATTATGCAGTATTGACAATCCAAGGGCAAAGGCAACGGCGAAGTGCAAGTTGGTTAGGTTATATAATATTGCAAAAAAGTTGTTGATTTATCAGATCAAATATAGGTTTAGTTAGTTATTTACGAAAAACCATTAAATGGTGCCAAAAAGTAGTAATACAATTAATATTAATACAATATTTCATCGTGGAATTCACTAAACTATGAATATGTTACAATCTAGGGAAGTTATTATTGATCACCTTTTGGCCAATGAAGAAATTGCAAATGAAAATCAAATTCCGTCATATAAACATGTTCTTCGATCATATGAGGCATCTGCAAGAGAGTCCCGTAAACAATAAAAATTTGTCCAAGCAAAAGGGCAGAGATTATGCCACTAACAAAACTACAGTCAAGACATATTGTGAGCATTGTAAGGGCCAGCCAGCACTCTGCTTGAAATGCTTTAACAAGTTACACAAAAACCAATAACTAATGAAGTTATTGTAATTAAAATAATATTGAATGTTAATTTTATTATTGAACAAAAGCTATTTTTATAATACGTTATTAAAATTATATTTTAATGAATATACGTTAAATTTCCATTATATTATTTTCGGCTATATGAAAATTATTTCTACTTGTTTAACACTTAACTGCCGAGTCCTCTAAAATAGTGTGCCGGTTCTCTTGATAATCAAATATTAAAATTGTGTCCAAACGAGAGCGTGGCTCAGGTTTTCGTTTTCGGCAGTAAAAGATCTAAATATTTGCTGTTACCTACCGTCGAATAGCACAATCAAATGCAGATGGTAAACACGTGAACGTGTTAAAAAGTAGATGGCGCAATGATTTTAGTTTATATGAAAATAACAATGGGTTTATTCCTAAGCATTAGATGTAAATTTCGTGTACAAAGTAAACATTATAAATAATAATCTAATGCTTATTAATAAAAAATAAGTGAAGTAAGGAATAAACCGTGTTTCATTTTCAAAACGCTTCACGTAAACTAAAACGATCAATATTTAGTTTATATGTAAGGTTGGTAGGTGCGACTTCTAGATACTAGATGGCGCGACGCGTTATAGTCGAGATAACAAATAATACTAGATGGCATCGTTATTTAGTTTGTTGGTTGATATAATCGGGGAAATAATAATGTGAAATTAGTATTCATAACATAAGCTTTTTTCTTGTCTTATACTGTTAATTAGTAAAATAATTACTAACAGAAAAGGTTTCTTAAAGTTAAGAAAACCGTATTTAAACAAATAATTATAATTTTTCACCATTCTTATATAAATTTTAATTAGAAAGCGTAATTTAGAGTTAATGTAAATAAAACACTATTAATCTGCCTGTAGTGAAGAAGTGCTGATAATTCTTCAAATATTGTTTACCAACACTAATAGCTTACAGCTATTTTTTTGTGATAATATTTCAATTTGAAATGTTGTCATTTATGCAGTTACAAATTAATAATTAGCAAATTTGCTAATTACTTTATCTTAAAAGTGATCATAAGGATGATTGTGAATGTTAATAATGGTGATTCATGATATAAACACTAAACCAAGGAGTTTTTTTGATTCAGTGTTTATATCATGAATTGCCACGTAATAACGGTCGCAACTATTCTTATCCTTAAAATTAATTAAAAGCATGGGTTTCAGTTTATATTTAAAGAGGGATTTTTTAGCTTTAAAATTATATTAATAATCAAGATTAATTTTATGTGTGAATAATTATATTGAATCAGAAATCTTGATATTTATTTGTCCAAAATATTTTTCAGTTGCCTAATTAGTAACATTCAAGTAATAGAAAAATCAAATTAGAATCTAATAACATTATAAATTTTACTGCTTATCAGTTCTTACGTACGAAGTAATAGTTTCTAATTTAATATAGAAGCTACGAAAGTTAAAATTAGGTGGCGCTTTAGGCCATTTTTGTTGGGTAATGTTGCTATTATTAGAATCAATAAACTATTAGTTTATTGTCGAATTATTTTGGTAAGTATAATTTTTATTTATTAAATTTGCTAGATTTTTTTTTTAAAATTAACACTAATTTAAAAATTCAATATTTCTCATTAGAATTTCAATTATATATAAAATATCTTTATTGAGAAATCGATTCAATGCATAATAAAAAAATCATAATTCAATTACATATTTAGATTAATTTTAATTTAGTTGGCTATAGAGCTTCAAATTATATTTACTTATAATTTAAAAAATACTTAATCATTTAATGCAAATTGATATTAATACATTTGTCTGCTAATAATATTAATATCTAAATATAATTTAAGTTTTGTTTGTATAAAGAAACAGAATTTAACCTATATATACAGGGTGACTGACGAAAACCCTTTGGTGCTGTATCTCGCTTATTTTTGATCCGATTTGAATAAATAAAACATCAAATTAAATTATTTTTAAAAGACTTTAATATGAACTGTACTGATATTTTTTCTTGCATCCAGTTTTTGACAAAAGACGATCAACTTTTTTTTTCAAATTGCACTGTATATATATTTTGTACTGATCCGCAAGGAGATTTTTTTCTGAATCTAAATTTGTAAACGATTTTATCCATTCATCTAACCAAAGTCGAGAAATTGAGGATTAAAAAAAATTAAAAATCAAATACCCATAGTAAACAATATACAGAGCCTATTCCAAATGTCAAAAGTGACAGTGTCAGTCATTAGTACAATACTGCAATGATTTTTAATAATTTCATAATAAAAATGTTGCAAGATTTCAAAAACTGAAAAACGATTTCTGTAGAAGCACAAAATTCTAGTACAGTGTTTATAATATTGCAACATTTTAGTTATGAAATAATTAAAAATCGTTGCAGTATTGTATCAATGGCTGTCACTGACATTTAAAATAGGGTCTGTATATTGTTTACAATAGAAACTTGACTTTTTATTTATTTTTTTAATCCTCAATTTCTCGACTTAAGTTTGATGTATGGATAAATTTGTCTACAATTTTATATTCAGAAAAAAAATCTCCTTGCGAATCAATAAAAATATATATACAGTGCAATTTAAAAAAAATGTTGATTGTATTTTGTCAAAAACAGGGTGCGAGAAAAAATAACAGTTCAGATCCTATTAAAGTCTTTTAAAAATGGTTTAATTTGATGTTTTATTTATTAAAATCGGATAAAAAATAAGCGAGATACAGCACCAAAGGTTTTTCGTCAGTCACCCTGTATATACATACATCTTTATTTGGACAAACATAATACATAACAATCAATATTAAACAGATATATGGTGTTAGTCCGACTGAGCTATAGACCTGCGGTCTTTTTGCCCTGTCTGAATTTAAGGTGAGCGAAAAAAAATATATTTGCTAGCTAGCTGAACTGTCCTGATTTTTCGTACAAATGAATTGATGAATTGTAAGGGGAGGATGTTGAAATGTAACCTATTTGAGGGGTTTTAATTTTTTTACATGTCTAATCTAATAGAAAATTTAAAATCAAAATTTTTAACAACAAAACTAAGATAAATTTAGATTTGCAACAAGTTCATACAGAAAATAAACACAATTAATTAAAGTATATGTTTCTCAGTTGTTAATTATCTGAATAAATTGAGTTAATTAATCATTGAATTGACAAATCAACTTCTAAAGTTTAAAAGTTGTGGTTTGCCTGGGATTTAAGATTCAAATGTTTTTGCAATTTCCTGCTCTCCTGATATTTTTAGATAAAAAGTATAAGAACTTAAAGAATGTAAAGAAAATATGCAAAACAGTTATATATGCTCTTCACGAAAACATCGGCTATAATATTGTTTAGAATTGTGTATGTTGTCTAATGCTATACACATTTACTACAAAAAACATTTAAGATGAGATACGCTTTCACATGGATATTCAATTGAAAAGGTCAAATTATTGACATTCGTTTTTTTTTTAACTGAAAAAGAACAACAAAATAAAAATTAATCTTTGTTTACTACAACCCATTCCAAAAAGTAAATTCCCTTTTAGTATTTACTATTTATTATCTTGGTCTAAATGTGCAAGGCATAAAATTAAAAATTATTCAGATTTAATACATACTCGAAGAATTTTTACATTATATTAATGATTTATTTTATAGAAAATCTCCTTTACAATAGAATTAACTTTGCATAACATTTTGGATATAAAAAAAATTAAAATATTTATAAAACTAAATAATCCAATATCACAAATCTGAGAAAGATCATATAAGCATTTTGCCATCCTGAAATATCAAAAATTCATCTGCTTTTATAAGCTAATTAATAAAGCAACGCATGTTTTACATAGCTTGGTTTCATTTTAAAATATAAACAAATTAAAGAATTATTTAAAAAAGTAAAACAGAAATATCCATAGAGGTAGTAGTAGGTAGGGTTTATACTTACAGATGAGCTGCAGTTCCGGGATTCGTTAAATAAGCAGGTATGTATTTGACAATATTTTGTGTACTATTTATTTTTCAATGTGGGTAAGCATGATTGTTCAATATTGAGTAACAGTTCACAAAATTTAATTATCAAAAAAATAATGTAAAATCTTGTTCATTATACATTTGAAAGTATTCTTTTTATAGTATATTTGTTGTCAGTAATCATATTTATTCAAGGTTAAATAATAGTTTTTTTTTAATTAATCAGTCCAATTATTTAATATTTCTTCTCCATTCAGTAAAAAAACCGCCTTTAAATTTTTCCATTTAATAAGCTGCATTATTTACTGACATTAGTATTAAATTAGTAGTTAGTAGTATTGCATCAGAATTGTTAGAGATTGCAGAACTAATTATTTAAACCTATGAATATTTAATAAACAATTAATCAACCGATTTTCAATTATTTAGATTATTTATTTGGGAGGGTTGGTTTTGCTAAATTTACTCTATTCTAAACACTGTGTATTATTTACATTTAATACAAGGGGTTGTATTTGTAAAAGGGGTAATGTCAAGATTGCCTTGTTATGAAATCAAATTTTATTCATTAGAAATGTATGTTTTCACTGCTTGATTGCTTATTATTGGGATAAAATGATTAATAAATTTGTGAATGTCAACAATTTCAATTTTTTTTTGTATTTCACTTGAAATAAAACCTAAATCAAATAATTTGTATTTTACATTAAGAATTAAATACAAATTTTAAAGAAGTTTTTACTTATAAATGAATAATAAGATATTTTATACCAAAAAGAAATCTGGAAAATGGGCAATTTATTCACTTCTCTTTAGGTTAAAATGTAAGTGACATTTTGTCACAATTATTGCTCTATTTCACCAATAATATTTTTTCCCTTTAATTCTGGAATCGATGGGGGATTGCTTTTCTAAACCTGACTTACCATTGTTTTATAAGCAAAAAAGGTGGTGCTCCGTCTTGTTAAAACTATATATTCTCAACAAGATCATTATCATTTATGCCAAAAAATCATTTTATTAACACTATTCCTACCGACACTTCACGTATACCTATTCTTACCGCGGCCGGT
The DNA here is from genome assembly GCA_963969525.1 of Ontholestes murinus. Taxonomy (NCBI): domain Eukaryota; kingdom Metazoa; phylum Arthropoda; class Insecta; order Coleoptera; family Staphylinidae; genus Ontholestes; species Ontholestes murinus. The sequence continues at coordinate 66,206,569 of OZ018388.1, forward strand.
CAAATTACCGGTCTTTCACAACTTATATTTTTAAATATTGAATGCAGACCAATAGCCATCTTACCAGTATAAAAATATATTTTCTTTTATTCAAGAGTACATAATCTACATTTTATTCTTTTTTATCGCATTTTTTACAAATGGGCTTCTGAATTGTACATTTTCCGCATACGTACTTTTTACATTTTAGATAGATTTTGTTCGCCTTATTATCTTTACAATACCTTATCTGACATGTTTTCCGTTCCCGGGAACCTGTACTTGTACTTGCGATGGGTATTGGTTGATTTTCTTTGCCGAGCTCTTGTTGGTATTCGATGGCAAGTTCTTCTGCCAATTGGAATAGAAATTCCTGTCTTGTAATTTCTCCTCCCGTAGTTTCTTTATGTAACACCAATGCATTTATCCCGGCTAAATCCAAGATATTAAAAAATACTTGCAAAGGCCTTCCCCGAGATTTAGATTTTACCGAATAATTTCTGGCCATTTGGTCGGTCACATCTACGCCAAATTTGGTGCTATTATACAATTGAATTGTCTCCGGTGTTCGGGTGTCATTTTCTTCAACTTGTACGGAGTTGTGCATTGAACTGAGAATTAAACTTTCTTGGTTTGGCTTTGTAAACTGTCAACATACAATTATTTGAGCGATAGAGTTTGGTTAAGAAAAGTGCCATGTTTGTCGTTTTTCAGTTTTGCCAGTCTTGGTAGCTCTTTTATATTTGCACTAATTGTCCCAACAATCGTAGTTTTTTTGCTAAAAGCTTCGTTGCTAAAGGTAGGCTTGTAAAAAAGTTGTCCGTGGTTATATTTCTTCTACATCCTACATACGGTTCTGCTAATTTCATAGTGACAATCTCTCCAAGAGGAACTGAAGATTCTCTACTTTCATCTTTTCCCAAATATGGAAAGCCGTTTATTATATATTTGCTACGTACATTGGATGCTAACCAAAATTTTATACCAAATTTGTCCGGTTTATTCGGCATGTATTGAGTGAATCCTACACCTTGCTTTCGTTGGAAACAATTGTTCGTCAATAGTAATATATGGTCCTGGTTTATAACAATTTTGACTGTTTTCACTAAACTTGTGCCAAACTTTGGAAATTATAGCGAATTTATTGGTTTGTAACCGTTGGCTTCGTCGATTTCTGTCGTCAAATCGAATAAATATCATAATCTCTGTAAAGTCTACTTAAAGTATTTGAGAAAAAAAGGCGGGCCCACTTTTTATTCCATAGAAGTGCAATATCTATATTCTTAGCCTCATATGCGCCGCGTGCATACAGAAATGCAATAAATGCATATAACTTTGCAGTAGACAGTTCCCATTTATATCCCAACACTCTAAATGCCTCTGCCTCCGTGCACTTTCTTATAAGTTCAATTATATTCTTATCAATTATCACAGAAAATGCCGTCCTAACTTCGCCTTTCATAATATTACGTTTACTGTACCCAGTCGGGTCTTTAATTTTCGTTTGTAACGACTTTATAGTTTAACGGTCGTGGTAGGTAAGACAGAGTACAAATTTTTCTCAGAGAATAAACAATGAAGAAATAAGTGAATATTGAAAAATGTATTATACTTATATATGAGGAAAAGTCGTGAAGTTTAAAGACGATTCACTTACGTTGAATGTAGGAAATTCTAATTGAAAATTTAAAAACGGTCATTTGGCCGGTCCTGGTAGGAATAGTGTTAAAAATTATTAACTCTGGTCTATCAGAATAAAAAATGTAAGATCAAACTACATTACTAGACCATAATGCACTTCTCATAGTGACTCTTAAAGGCTTTCTTCATACCAAACACGATACATTTGTTAATTAAGGTAACTACCAATTTCAAAAAATGTTTTAATTTAAGAAAATTAACATGTTCTGATAGTTTCAAGATTATGAGAAAACGTATCTGTTACACAATCCAATTGACAAATTCATGACGTTTTTTGATCCAATGGCTCTATTGGTGCCTTTAAAGCTAAATATTATTGTAGTAGGGCCATGTTGATTTACTCAGTGTGATGTCAATGCTACTAGACATTTCAGGTTCTTCAGCAATATTTTTTCTAACTAAATCAATATGTTCCTATGAATACTGCAACTATATTATTTAATTTTTCACAAAACCAGTTTGTTCGAACTTTTCAACTTGCAATACTTCGATAATTATTGGCCATAAATGATACAAAATTTTCTGTACATTTTTCACTGAACTCTGATTTTCATGATTCAACAATTTGAACACGTTTTTGTATTTTTATAAATGGCAATATATAATATGCCAAGACGCTTTGCAAACTCTCAGTACCATCTGTTTTTTAAGATATTAAACATAAACATTAGAATATTTTGGAAATGTTCCTAGTTGTTGTCAGCATTAAATTTTGAGGATTTCTATAATTAATCTAAAAGCCATGAAACCAAAGAAAAAAACTGATTCTTATAGTCTTCACCAATCCAACATGTACAAGAAAACATTAATATTTATTTAGGGACCAAACCTCAAATAAGATGCATTCTTGCTAGAGTTGGTATTCATAATGTGATTAATTAATTTTTTTCTATACAATATATTTTTAAAATGACATTTGAAATTTTAATGTTGTTTTAATTTATAGATATTCTAAAACTAGTTTGTTACATAATAATGTATAATATAATTTTTTGTGTAGGTCCTCACTTTTTAATTGTAGTTGTTACAAATTTACTATTTTGAATGTTTCTGACAATTGTCTCGATAATAATTTCGCACCCATCAGTTTATCTGTAAAGTGAAGGCCTTTAGTAAAAGACAAGTGTAATTTTCCAACAGATTTTTTATATGGTTGCAATTAGCTTTAACACGTTTTTAATTTTCTTTTTCATAAGAAGGTTCACAACTGTGATGCAAGCTTTGGCTATAGTGTCTGTATTCAGGTTATGTTTAAAGACAGCACTTAAATTACTATTCTTCATTGATCCTTATTCTATATGGGATCTTCCATATATTTCTCTTTCATTATGTACCTTCTTCCGAATGTTTCAATTTAGTAAATAATACTTTGTACTAACATTATTCAAAAGTCATAAGTTACCATTAATATTCAATTATATCCTGTGCAATTAATGATGGGGTTGCTATTTCTATGTTTTTAATACCATAAATTCTATCTAGTATTGAGTTCCCCTAAAAAATCAAGCTGTATTGGTTTATCATATATAACCTATTCAGTATTAGTAAATGTTTGGTTCTCAGGTAAACTTCAAGTGTATTTTTCAACATGTTTTGCCCTCCACTTTTCCTATCATATTTATAAATATTATTCAAATTAGTGGTTTATTTCACATATTAGGTTCTTCCGTCTGACATTTTTTCGTAGTCTGCTTAGAAGTGCAAGACAAGCACCACCTATTTTGTTTTTATCAAATATTCTAGAGTATCAGACCCAAAGATGTTTGTTTGATTATAGAGATTTCTTGTCAACGATGCAGCAGGCTGGAACTTTGCACAACAAAGGTAAGATACAATAATGTTGATGATAAGAACTTTTTTAATTGAAATAATTAAATATGTCAATACATAATTTAAACATTGGCTTGTTCCCTTCTATAAAGTTTCTATAATACCGTGGTTTCAATTGACCAGAAGGTGTACGCTATTAGAATATTTGTATTTGTGACTAATAGATTCTGACTGCATATTTTTCAAATCTATTTAAAAACTACCTAAAGTTCATACAATTAACAAATCCGAGTTCTTAATGTTTTCTTAATTTGACAGTTATTTGCACTCCAGTGGATTTAAAACCCATATTTTAAATTGAGTGCAAAGGGTTAATATTTAACGTTTTCTTATTAATTATATAACCTCTTTATTAAATAGGTATTAATTTTTTTGACTACTTTTACATTACAATATTGTTGTTAAGATTTCTTTCAAAATTAGACTGTACTCTTGCTATAGGTTACATTTATTCTATGTTACTTTATATATCAACAAGTTTAATCTATAGTTACAGTTTTTATCCTAAAATAATACCTTGCATACACGTGTCCACGTAAGTATGCAACAACATATGGGAAACTTTTTTATTATTAATTTCTCAGAAAAAAATGTTTCTTTATAAAAGTTGGTGCTTGATCTTAAACATACAAAAAAGACAAAACAAATGAAATACGGTGTTAATCATCAAATTTTGAAATTAACAACATTAACGATATTATCAATTAAATAACAATCACTCGATGTGATCCCCTCCCTCCCAATATATAAATTTATTCTTCTCTTGAAATCTCTATTACATTTTCAAGAATATTGCTATGATTATTTAAATATCTTACACAATTACTAATTTTATTTTCCAAATCCTCTAAATTTCAAAAGGCCTCTTAATAAACTCTGTTTACCCCCCATAAAAAATAATCAAGTGTATTTAGATCGGATGAGCGAACAGTCAACAGTTGATTTAAATATTCAACTAAGACACGAGCACTATGTGCAGGTGCCCCATCCTGCATAAACCAAAGTCAAATTCATTTTCCTATTCCATATTTAAAAATGGTGATGTGGCCATCATAGTACTTTCCCTATATTTTACTCGAAAACTATGCGGTCTATGAAAAAAGGTTATTCTTAATAATTTATTCATTTTTGAATTCTCTACAATTATTTGTTATATAACTTTCATTTTGCTTCAATAGTTTATTAGCAATTGGCAAAAAATGTCAAAAATTTAAATTTTTATTTTTTTTCTCGAAAGTTAAAAATTTTATGAAAAATATATTTTAACAAAATTTGTTCAGTTTCTCATTCTCTTTAACTTTTGTTTGAAAAGTTTTGTAATATTTTTCATATTAAAAAAAATATCGGAAAAAAACAAAAAAACGCCTCGAGTAAACACCCACTTCCGGTTTATGAATGTTTACCAAAAGCTTTTCAGTTCCAGTTTTTAACGATAAAACCTTACGTTTAAAGTTTCATCTCAATCGGATCAGTCGTTTTTGAGATACAGCACCCACGGACAGACAGATAGACAGACACACACAAAGACACAATTTTTTTTTCCCAGAAATTAGTTTAATGGACTCAGGGTACCTCAAAACTGATATTTCCGCAAAAAAATTTTTTCATAAAAAAATCACGATCATAATACTTTTCCTATATATACTTCGTATATAGATAGGGAAAGTAAAAATTGTAAATATCCTTCTTAATTTAAGCTCTGTTGAAATATGTAGGGCCCTATAATATTTCTGTTCAAAATTGCACACATTTATTTTTCGAGAATATTGATGTTTGCAGATAATTCGGAATGCTGTATTTTCTGTTGACCACCAACGACAGTTTTGTACTAAGATTTATCAAACTACACCATTTCTAGTAAATGTAGCTTCATCCGTAAACAGATTTTTCTTAGGAAATGTTCCATCAATCTCTATTTCACCTTTTATCATGAAACAAAATTCAGAGCGATTGTTGTAATCATATTCTTGCAAAATTTGAACATATCTTGGTTTAAATGTTTTAAACTTATTCGCCGTTAGTACTTTATGTACTGTTGACTTTCCCAATCCTAAATTTCTGGTGCATTTTTTAACAGATATTTGAGGATTTTCAACCAGGCTTTGCAAGATGTCGAACGAATTCTCCACATTTCTCACTGATTTAGTACGTTCTTTTTAAAATTAATCAAATTTTCCAGTGCTTTTAAATTGCTTTAAAATTCTTGACATTTGTGAATAACTGATTCTATTTTAGGGGTGCCTGTCGTTAAAAATTTCAGCTGCTTCTCTGCAGGTTATCACGACATATTAGCACCAACTCTACTCTGGATGTAAAGTTAATATTGCTTTGCAATAATTTATACAGATACTTCAAAACTGAGAATACTAGATAAAAATCCATGATGGTTGTGATCATTACTATGTGGTAATCCATATTGAAACTCTTACTATGTTTTTACCACAATTAATTTATTGTAATATGGTTTACATATATACAAAAATCACGACTTAAATTAATTGTGGTAAAAACATGGTAAGAGTTTCAATATGTGTTTAGATAAAAATCGCTTAAAAAGTGCAAAAGTTATAAAAATTGTTCAGTATCTTGCTAATACAGCGTCGAATGTCATTTGGTTTTTCTTTTTTTGTATGTTCAACACCAACTTTTATAAAGAATAAAATTTTCTGAGAAATTAATAATAAAAAAGTTTCCAAATGTTGCATACTTACGTAGACACGTTGTATACTTATTGGATTTTCTACATCGATTTACCTAAGAGTCATGGTTTATCTTTAAATTAAAATCTGGATATACGTTTTTTTGTCATTTTATTATTTTACAGATCACATAGCTATTTTAGAAATGCTCTAAAGCTTATAAGTGTTGTATGGACGATGCTCTACTAAAAATGACTTTCAGTTACCATTACTTAATTTAAAATTACAATAGTTTTGCTTAATTAAAAAAAAATCAGCTGACGGTAAATTTGCATATAAGTCACATTCTAAACATATTTTCTATTAGCGTACATTTTCAATATAATATAGATACGTCATTTTTCTTTCCAAAACTTTTACATGAATATCAAAAAGAAAATATAATAATCTCAAAAGTCCAATTTTAAATCCTCTCACAACACAACTAATACAGTTCATATTTCTGTCAATTAAGTTTAAGCTAACGTATATAACCAAATTTGATACCGCAATGGTGCGGGATATTAAACATTTTCGAATATCATTAATACATATAGAACGAGAAGGATATTAATTTCTATATAATTCTTAGTTTTTGAGGCCTATGCTTATTTAATAGTATGTAAGATTGGCCCTTTAAATACATTTAATTAAAGCTGAAATTAAGAAAATTATTTAAATGAATAATCAATTCAATTTTTATATGGAATTTTAACATCTTTTGGAACCACGGCAGTTTTTTTCAAAACGCACATTTTCCTACAGAACTTACAATTTCAGCTAAACCTTACAAAGACGGAGAAAGCTGGATGAGAAAAGGTAAGTGTTTTATGTTTAGAGGTATTGCAATTGGTTTTACTAATTAAATAAAACACTAGTTTGGCACTTTTATCACTTGGTTTATTAATCGCTAGATGTACATTTTGGTCACAAAGTGACCATTATCAATGGCAAACTAAACAAATAAAATACCTGTGCGGATTAGGAAAAAACAGGGGATAAGGTGAAGAATTGTGTTAGTAATCGGGTTTTTTTTGGGATTAGTATTTCTATTAACGGATTATTTAAAGCGGTTAAGTCGAAATTTAACAATTTGTATTGATGTCTTTTCGTGTGAATTGCTTCTAACATATTAAGGTTATAACTATTGGAAATTTGTAATAATTTTACACTGTCTACCGAAAATTTATGACCCGTTGTTAATGCGTGATGGGCAACTGCTCACTTTTCTTCATTAAAACTTTTTACATGGGACATATGTTCTTTAAATCTGGTGATATTTCTTTGTGTTTGGCCAACGTAGATTTTATCACAATGGGAACATTGAATGCCGGATTGTTGTAATTTGTCAGTTTTCGAGAAGGTATTTCCTAGAAAGTTTTTTAATTTGGAAGTTGTGTAGTGGGCTGGTTGTCAATTAAATTTTTTGAGAAGTTTATATAGGATTTGATTTAATTCGGAGACATATTAAGGTTTGATATATTTCGTGTTATTATTTGGTTTTTTAATTGGTGTTAAGTGGCTGAGTGAAGGGTGTGTCTGAATAAATGTTTATCAATTAATATTTTTTATTGTGAGTCTCGGGTAGTTCAGATAATCTCCTATTTGATAGATTAAATTAAGTTCATTTTTTCTGTTTTGATCGGTCAAAGGTAGGGAAAAGGCTCTGTAAATCATGCTATTAAATGCTGCTAGTTTATGTTTTATGGGAGAATTGGTATGGAAGTGTATATAGTTATAGCTGTGGGTGGGTTTTCTATATATATTAAATTCTAGTTTATTATCGTTTCTAATAATTAAAATATCTAAGAATGGGAGCTGTTCTTTATTTTCTAGTTCGTATGTAAATTTTATGCTAGGGAATAAATTGTTTAGTGAAGATGTGAAATGGTCTAAGTTTATGTCGGTTTTAACTATCGTCTACATATCTGAACCATGTATTAGAGAAGTGTTGTATGGAATCTTTTGCTCTGTTTTCTAGATGATTGAGGAAAATGCTAGCTAGAAATGGTGACAAGGGGTTACCTATTGCGGTGCCGAATGTCTGAAAAAGGCGTTGTTAAATTCAAACATTGCAATCCATGACTAGTTCAGTAAGGTCTAGATATTGTTGTATATATTCTTCGGGTGTCTGATTGTCTATCAATAGTTGTTTTAAAATGTCTATCTTTTCCTTTACAGGGATACTTGGGAACGTCAGGTTGTAGGGTAATATTTTTTAATTTGTTGGCTAGGCAAATGGATTTTTTTATTGAGAAGTCATTCTTAATTTTTAATTTCTGAAATTCGTTTACAAGCCATTTGGCTATATTGTATATGGGTGAATTAATATTGGATACTATAGGTCTATATTGATTTCCGTGTTTTTGAAATTAATTTTCGGTAGACAGTATAACCTCGGTAGTTTAGGGTTTTTGATTTTTAATTAATAAATGAGTTCTTTGTTTAATAAAGATGTTGGAGATTTGAGGCAATAATTGATTTTCTTGACGTAACTATTTCAGGGATTTTTGTTTAACTTAGTATAGGGGCCTGTATCTAATAATAGTTCACATTACTTATGTAGTCGCCTTTTTTTGACAATTACAATGGCATTACCTTTGTCAGAATTCAGATAGTAACAGTCTTTCTCTTTCAGGGTCTTGATTGTGGTATTATCTTCTTCCTTCTTCTTTTTATTCATTTCTGTGTTACTTCTATGTCTTACATTATTGAGGGTATTCTTAGCGGCTAGGCGGAACTGTATTGCTTCTTCTGGTTCCAATCTCGAGGCGGCAATTTCTATGCCATTTACGATATTTTCGATGTAATCATCTTTTGGGTGGATGGCATGGTTGAGTCCTTTCTTCAAAAGGTTTAATTCATTGTCGAGGAACACTTCTTCTGTTATTGTGTACTAGTGTTTGTGGGACTTCTGTTGTCACTTTTCGCCTGTTGCTGTTGCTTTGGTGTTGTTCGTTGAGCAAATGTTTAAGTTTCTTATGTAGTATAGTCGATTTCCTCTTGACTTCAGCACTTATCACTGTATACATTTTGTTTAATGACTCATCCCATATATCTGGTGTGGTGTATTTACCAAGTTTTAGATGTTGTTCATAAGCGGAGTTTTCGTAACTTGTGCGTTTTTATGTAATACGCTTATTTCAAATTTAAGCCACTTTATTTTCATTCCTGTTACTAACTTTGAAATGTTCTTATTGTGGTTATTGGTTCTCACCTGTACGAATTTAGGAAACATCGCTTTTTTGACCCATTGTTGTAAAAAAATATATGTCTGCACTTATTAGATTGATTTTTGTTTTTGTTTGTTTTACTAAATTTACATATAATTATAATTAAGTTGAATAACAGTAAAATTAGTTTGGTTATACAGGGTGAGTTTTTTTCGATGTTTTCTATGGGGATCTCGGAAACTATAAGAGATAGAAAAACGGTTAAATGGGGAAAGAAGTGTAGATTAACGAGACGAATAAAATTCCACTTTCAAAGTTTTCAAAAAAGTCAAGGGTAACTAGATATTTTGAAAAAAGTAAAAAGTGTCAATTTTTTCAAATCAATATATCTCGGTTATTATAACAGATAGCAAAAAAACTGTAGAGGACAAAGTTTTAGATAATTTTATGTAGATTAATAAAAAATAATCAGAAAATTTTTATCGCCATTATTTTCCGAGATATGATGCAAACTTACATTTTTTTAAATGGAAACCATAGTTGGCTATGGCCTCATTCAAAAGGTAATTTTTTTCTCTTTAATCCAATATGACATACGACGTAGTTATTTCTAAAAATAAGTGAGTTATAGTCATTTTAAATTTTATTATAAATAAAAAATGGGTAGCCATGAAAAAGATGAAAGTAAAACAATTGCAGTTGTTTATAATATTAGCAATATTGTAATCATTAGTTTTACAGAGATAAATCAAAATGAAACAACTGCATAAAGTAATTATGTAATTATCAATATATCAATGGGAGAGAAATCTTAATATTAAAAAATATAGTCAAAGAGTCCACTATTAATACTATTATGACATAAATTATATCTTTTTAAAATTGAATTTATGGCTTTTTGACTATTCTCATGTAAATTGAATTAAATGTTTCAATAACAACTAGTTTATGATCCTCCACAGATTGATATGATTTTTCATATACTTTGTTTTTTACATAACCCCACAGAAAAAATTCTAAAACGCAGATCGGGAGATCTAGGTGACCCTGGGATTGGTTTATTTCTTCCCACTTATGAGTTAGGAAAAGCATCATTTAAATAATTTGTAAAGCCAACATGTTATTAGGTAGAGCACCGTCATATTGGAACCATTTTAATCTTGCTTGTAATGATAAATTTAAAGAATCGAGCGTAACTTCAAATGTTTTCTGAAGAAATTGTAAGTAATCAGTTTCACTTAGTGAGCTTTCAAAAATATATGGACCGAGAATTATTAATCCAAACACACCATGGATTAAACCCAAATTTAATTTGTAGTTTTCTCTGTGAAACTTCTCGTGGATTCTCTTAAGTTCATCTATGTTCATTGTGGCGATTAAAAATACCACAATTAGTGAATCGCGATTCATCTGTTCATAATATTTTTGTAAGAAACGTATTATCCTCTTGACAAATGGGTTTATACCACATACAGAAGGCCATTTGATAATTACAAAATTATTATACTTATGCTGGTTTTCCATTTTTATTTAACTTTGTAGAACTAATAATTACAATATTGCTATTATTATAAACAACTGCAATTGTTTTACTTTCATCTTTTTCATGGCTACCCATTTTTTATTTATAATAAAATTTAAAATGACTATAAATCACTTATTTTTAGAAATAACTATGTCGTATGTCATATTGGATTAAAGAGAAAAAAATTACCTATTGAATGAGGCCATAGCCAACTATGGTTTCCATTTAAAAAAATGTAAGTTTGCATCATATCTCGGAAAATAATGGCGATAAAAATTTTATGATTATTTTTTATTAATCTACATTAAATTATCTAAAACTTTGTCCTTTACAGTTTTTTTCTATCTGTTATAATAACCGAAATATATTGATTTAAAAAAATTGACACTTTTTACTTTTTTCAAAATATCTAGTTACCCTTGACTTTTTTGAAAACTTTGAAAGTGGAATTTTATTCGTCTCGTAAATCTACACTTCTTTCCCCATTTAACCGTTTCTCTATCTCTTATAGTTTCCGAGATCCCCATAGAGAACATCGAAAAAAACTCACCCTGTATATGAATTTTTAAGGTGTCAACCTGTTGCAATATCAACTTTTGTGTATGTATAATATATATGTTAAAATTATAAATAAAATGGGCATTATTATCAATTTCTTCTATATGATTTTCCTTATTTTTGCAAAAAATATAAATCTAAAGTTGCAAGCAAGCATAACAAAAAATGGTGGTGTGGACATTAAAGTACCTTCTCTATATTTTGCTCGAAAACTAGGCCATACAAAAAAGCTATTCTTAATTTGTTCAATTTTGAATTTTTTTTGGTTACGATTGAAATCGGAGACTAACACTTGCTTTTAACTAAAAAATGGCCACTGTTACCAAAATTTTCACCAAAATTTTCAAAGAGTGATAAAAGTTTCTAAAATAAATTTCCTATTAAACTGTAGAAAATAAAATGTAGATTTACAAAATGTTACAAATATTTTTTTAAAACTTTGTATAACACTGACTTTAATTAGTGACTATAGTTTCGACAATTTTAACTTGTCATTATCAATCTATTACTTCATTTAAAAACTGCTAGTTTGATAATGACAAGTTAAAATTGTCGAAACTATAGTCACTAAATAAAGTCAGTGTTATACAAAGTTAAAAAGTTTTTTTTTATTTGTGTATAACGAAGAAGAAGCCTCCACTGTTAACTGTTTACTTGATGTTACTTTAGGCTGTACCAAACTGCAGCACTACCATGAACGGTATAAAAAATATTTTTAGAAACGTGTTAAAATTTCATAACGTTGATGGCCTGTATCTTGGTCATTTGAAGACTTATAATAATTTTATTTTTACGAATCAACGTCAATTTCACAATTTTGTTCCCCAAGTCACAGAAACACCCTGTATATAAGATGACCTATATCATTAAAATACGTTCAATTATATCCCCTGGTGGTTGGCATAGATTGTAATGTTTTCCTTTTCTAGTTATTTAAATGTTATGTATTGCCCGTACTGGGGCTTTTAATTCTAGCCCATTTGAGAATTTTCTGGAAGCAGATTCATTTTATTAGAATTAGAAAGTTCTTCATTTATTTTTTTCGTTTTAATAGATGTCAGGTAGTTGTGTCAAGTTAGTGATGTGCCCGATTTTCCTTGTATCTACTCTTTACTCATTGTTACTATAATCTATTTTCAATACTTCAGCTAATGAAAAGTTCTAATTTAAAGCTTTATCACAAAAATAAACGCAAGTTCAAACAAGTCGATGTTTAATTCAGAAAATACTTAATTTATAAAAATTAATACATTGCATAGCTTTGTATAATTTGGCCAAATGTAACTGTTTGACATTTTAAGTTAGAACCGCAGTATTTTACTATTTTTACTTAAAGGGTATCACTATTTCATCGGCGTGATCTGAACTTGTTTTATTAAAATACTACTTGCAGCTTTTTGAGACCTATTGCTTCTTAATTTTAAAGTATAAGAACTTTTATTAATTTTTAGTTTAACATCCTCCTTGGTCTCAAATTGTTACCATTTTCTTTGGGTTTCGATACGTGGGTGGAAAGGTTTCTTTCTTCGCTTCTGTATTATAAAACTCGGCAGGATTAATCTCTATTGTATCTTAAAAATCTTGGAAAATAACAAAATGACGGATTTTGGTAGAGGTGATTGAATTTTTGCTTTCTTTTTCTGACTTCAGAGGTGCCTGAAAAATATGAAATAGTTTATTTCATTTCAATGAAAGTGTGCAGAATAGGAAACAGAACGTTTCAAATTAAAATCTTTTCGACCAACTGGTATTAAGAAAAACGCGTTTATGACAAAATGACGGATTTTGGTAGAGGTGATTGAATTTGTGTCTCCTTTTTCTGACTTCAGAGGTGCCTGAAAATATGAAATAGTTATTTAATTTCAATGAAAGTCCGCAGAATATGAAACAGAAAATCATTTCAACCAACTGATTTTAGGAAAAACGCGTTATAAGTTTAGACACAAGTTTTAATTTTTTAATTTACATATTACCTATTGAAACTTCTTTTTGAAAAACTCATTCTGCATTATTTGGATGTTGATTAGTGTTTGGAATGCCTAGGCATGGCTTGCAGACCGAAATCTTAGTATCAATATCAAAACTGCCTTTTTTAAGGGGGCTAGTGGATAGGAAGGGTAATGAATGGTGACTGCTTTCGCACCACTATTACGGGTTTTTTAGTCGTTCCAAGCGCAAACATGAAACCTACGAGTTCTGCGTGTTTACACTAATATATAAAACTTTGTTAGCAGCGAATCCTGTTTGAAATTGAACAATTAATCGTTAGCCTTCGTTACTGGGTATTGTATTGTTTTTTTGTCGGTAGTAGATTTGTGCAAAAATGTAGCCCACATGGTATATTTATTGTCATTAGTGGGGCTGGAATTACTATTGGCTGACAAATCGTAATAAATTGTTAGTTGCTTAAATAAATTGCCAGTTATTTTGCTGATCGTATTTCGACGACGCCTTTGTCCTGTTTAGTGTTGTATGAAGTCTGGACATTCTTGCAAACTGTAAATCTCTAGCAATCTAGAAATGCTCTAAAAATAAGGTCTTCGTGTACTCGCTACCAATGTATTACTGGTACTTTTCTTCATGTAATTGTTGGTAGAACATGTCTCTGTATATACATTTGTTACAAATTATCGAAATTGTTTTGTACTTTTGTTTTTGCTAATAAATACATTTAAATACTTCCAGTTTTGCATTAAATTGGCATCACTGCTCCAAGTATATTTCAATTGGTTTATAAAACATAACAACAGTGGTGTTTACATTCTATTCTACTCGACAGAATGGTCAGGCTCAGTGTTGCGAGTTTCGCGAAAGTGCGAACGCACATGTCATCTGACGTGCGCGCACTTGCGACCGCATATGTCCCGCATATGCCCGCACATAAGATGACACGATTTTACATTTGTCTGCGCGACTCGCGGCATACTCGCTATCGGAAATGACTAATTCCCGACTTTTTTTGCCTATGAAATTTGATACGGATAAACAATAATACATGTTCAGTGCCCTATTTATATCGTATTTCAATTTCATATACCAACAATTATAACAATGTATACTAATATAAGTAACATATTTTAAATAATAATTTTAATAAATAGAAAGTTAATAATATTTATTATTAATTAATAATAATTGTTATTAATTTTGTAATTATTAATTATACCGGTAGTCTCATATGAGGACGTATAGAAAAGTTACAAGTAGAAAATATTACTGTTTTGGTATTATTATTTAGAACATTTTAGAAGAATTGTTATAATTGTTTGATATATGAAATTGAAATTCGATATAATTAAAGCAGTGAACATGTATTATTGTTTATCCGTATCAAATTTCATAGGCAGAAAAAGTCGGGAATTAATCATTCCCGATAGCGAGTATGCCGCTGTGGGTCGCGCAGACAAATGTAAAATCGTGTCATCTTATGTGCGCGCATATGCGGTGACATATGCGGTCGTAAGTGCGCGCACGTCAGATAACATGTGCGTTCGCACTTTCGCGAAACTCGCAACACTGGTCAGGCTATATGATACATGATCCATTGTAGACTCGTGTTTTCCTTAAAATTTTGACTGGCGAAGCTAATATTTTTTTATGGTAAGAGAAACAAAGCATCAAATAAAAACACTGACTGTTTTTTCTTATTATTGATTAAATAATTATCATCAACATACCACATGGTTTTATTGGAGTCCATCAGTTGTTGATACTCCTTGCTGCAATTTTTTCAGATTTATTTACTCGAACCCGATAAATTTGATAATTTGATGATGCATTGAAATTAATTTATCATCTGCGATTGTTTTGGTAGGGCTCGACGTCGATAAGATGTTTTCTTCTTAGCAATAAATTCTCATTTGTAATTACTTCTTGTTGTGTGATATGAAGTTAATATTAAAAATATATATTAAATAATATCTCCTGTGGCGTCATTTTTATATGGCTCATAAATACAAAGCAGTAACATTTGGAGAACGTTCTTGAAATAATTATTTTTTCAGTACCATTAACATCCTTTGAATGGCTTCCGTAACTCATAACGCCGTCAATAGATGGCACTACCAATCCAACTATATTGCAATTAAAATGTGATAAGAAAGAAAGTTTTACATCAACACAGTGAAGATAATGCTTCAATTTATAATTAACTGCTAAGGTAGAAAACCATTTTATTAGGAATGGCGAAACCACAAAAATTGTTACATAGTGCTGAATAAATTCAAACATTTAACAACAAAGTGTCCAATGGATGGCGTTATGAAATTTAATATTACAACAATAGACATGCAAAAAGAAGTGTAGTTTCTTAAAGAGTTTTGAAAAATGTTGCTGATTACATGGGGCCAAATTAAAAAACTTACGGTAAAAATTAAAATTAATAAAAATTTGTACTGACATTTCACGAAATCTAAAGTGCATAAAAACTAGTAAAAATATAACTAGCCACTAAAATTATTTCATTATAGATTTCTCGAAATGCGAAATTTAATGGGACGAGTGGAAGTATTTTGTTGTTCTCCAATCCTTAATTGATCATTCATTGGGATAATTGCAATTTTTTGCTTCAAAGAAGAATAAAAATTAAAATAATTCAAACAAAAAGTACTTTATTCTTTTCATATTAATCGATTTTCCGAAAGAAGCAATTGTAGTGTTATAATCAATTTTAGAAATGTGATGCATTTAACATTTACAAGAGTTCGCTGTGCTTATATAAGATGCCAATAGAATATTATGTGCTTGCACGATTCTTAAAAATTTTCAATTGAAGGCAATTTGCAGAGAGTTTAAGGTTTTTTTGCTAAAAAACGTTCTTTCTGAGTTCAAGTTTGATTGAGCTTATCCAATTGTCCTCAGGGTTCTGACAAATTACCCTTTTTTAAAAGTTTAAACATTACATACTAATGATATTTTTGCCTGGTAATTACAAATTTCACGTCTTATGCAATTAATAATAAATCATAAATTTAATTATTACTACCATGAGATTTTCTAATTGATACATTACATCAGTAAATAATTTATAATTAAATGAGGAATATGAATTTGTTATGTAACGTAATTATTTCAATTAATTAATGTTACATTCTTTATTATTAAATTTAATTAAACTAGGTTTTCCTTGCTATAACCGCAACGTTTCATGTAATCTCTATCTTTGAGTTTATGATCCAAATGTTTGTCTAATCGTTAAGTATACTATTATTTATTAAAAATTGTTTGATTGAAGCAGATCAGTGGAGATATGCCTAGAAATGTAATAAAGATTCAATTTGATTCCTACTGATCTCTAGCGAATCAATATTCAGGTACTTGCAGACCATTTCATAATTATTAAATGGTAAATTCATTTTGAAAGATTCTATCTTGCCTACGTATTATTTATAATGTGGTGACCAAATTTGTGAACAATATTCTAAATTAGATCTAACTAATCCGCAATAAGTCGTGTTTATTGTGTCGTAGTTAAAATGTTTACATTGTCTCAATAAAAACCCTAGTAATCGAAATGCTTTATTACACATTTGAAAAGTATGAGATTAAAAAGATAAATTTGAATCCAATAAAATGCCCAAGTTATGAAGTCAATAGTAATTGCCTTTTTTACTAAAAGTTGTAGATTTACATTTTTTAATATTTAAAAATAATTTATTCCTGGCACACCAACTGAATAGATTATCTAAATCATATTCAGCAGAACCTTACATTTTAACAAAATCCTAATAGAATTTATTAAATTCTAAACAACTATTTCTTAAGATAAAATGAAAAAAATATTTATACGTTCTAATGGAGCTGCTCCTCCAATAAACAAAAATATTTTAAGTAGAAAGAAATAAAAATTTTAATGGTAAAATTAGGCTTGTGTTTTTTCTGCAATCAAATAAATTGATAAAAGTAAAGGGTCGAGTCTTTGAGAAAGGAAATTTCTTAAATACTGTTTCTCAAGAATCGATAATAGGTAAAATCTGAGGGAGAAAACCGACAGAAAATAACAGATGTAAGGCAATAAAATATGTAGAAATTTAATATGACAAATAGTATTCACTAGATTATATCATTTAATCAAATAAAATTTAGTTAAACGAAAGAATCAAACGTACAACTTATTAAATGATGTTCTATGATGAATCACAAGTGGAATATCAGCTTTGACTTTTAATAGAGTGGACATTTTTTTACAATGTAATTACTAACCCTAAATCTTGTAATCTTCAAATAGATGAATCCATACTATTGACTAGAGCGATTCTAAGTTAATGTTTGCAAATTGGTAAATTTTTATGGAATTTTTCATGTAATATTGAAAATAATAATTTTAACACTTTTTTTCACCATTGTTATCTTCTAGCATTATCAAATCGATTTAAAAACTGTATCTTATTTCTAATCAAATTAAATACAGTATTAAAATTAAACTTTAAATAAAATTTGGGCTGTTTTAATCCTAAAATATCTTTGACTACTACTTACTGGCTCTTTGAATCGTTTTTACGAACTGAATGTATGTAATATGTAAGCAATATTTCGTGTATTGGTGTCATATCAATAGCAATTATTTCAACAATTCGAAAATCATTGAAAATTGAACAGGTATTATTTTTGAATAGTCTAACCCTATTATATTTACCAACAACGTGCACCTTAAGAAAAAGGTTCAGTAGCAAAATCTCAATATGTTAACATGTACATCACATATTAAGTAGCTTTTATAAATGTTATCTTAAAAAATTTTTCAAGTGCCATGAATTGTCTTATCGTGTTTTACCCAATCCAGTGATTTCCTTAATGTTATTTATTTATAAGAAGAATTTAAGTATAAGAATTTTGGACTCATCAAAAGAGCCAATTAATTTAAACTTCACATTTAGTAAAATCCTCTTTCATATTCATCTAGCCAAGTTCCCCATCTTGTTAGCACTGGTTCATAAAAACATTTTTAATTATGGACATTTTACAATATTTTTCCAAGAAATATTTAAATGCATTATATTCTTAAAGAGATGTTGAATTTTAAAGCGTTTTTCATAAATCTATATTGATCTCAAATTGTTCCATCGTTTGTTGAAGGTGATGAAAATTCTCTATATTAGTATTGTATTAAATATTTATTAAAAGTTTATGAAAATGCTACAAAAAGCATGAAAATCAAAATAAGCACAAAAGGTCAAAATAAATTTTCCAAGATTCGTATACATATTTAGAAATTTTTTCCATACTAGAAATGTTATGAATAAGCATAATGGCTAGAAATCCGTTCTCTAGTAATTAATAATAACTGGTTGATTTTTAAACTTTATCTACGATCGTCCAGAAAGTAGACGCTTTTTGCATCATTTTTCATTGTAAAATTTTTTAAAGCACTAGTGCCTTTTTGCGTTTTTATTGCACGGTAATTGGATTTGGATTGAGTTTGCCAAGGGTGATCAAATCATTGACCAGAGCACTTAGGCCTCACTAGGCCCATTGTGCCCTTGCATGGTAATGTCAAATTGTTTTTATTGCACAGAACTGTCAAATCTGACATATGAATAGATTACAGCACAAAATTTCAACGAAAAACCTAATTTTGTATTAATTGATACAAATAACTAATAAACTATAAATAAAATATATAATACAAACGAAATGGCAGATTTAAGAACTCTGAAAATTTCATTTAATGCAAGTCGAAGCGATTACAATAAAGCGAACATTTTTGTTCGTAAGTAACGCTTTCATTAGTGCACTGCGGGTAAAATATGTTTTCATTAATTGAATTATTGAAATGACATTAAAATATTACTCATAAGAATATATTCTTTGAAATCATTTACGATCGAAGATAAAATTGCACACGTGTAAAAAGTTTCTTTATTGCACTCCTGGCTTTAAAAAAAACTCGCTCGTTCCTCGCTCGTGTTTTTAAACGCCAGTTCGTGTAATAAAGCATCACTTTTTACACTTGTACCTTAAATAACTATTATTTAACTCGCTACACTATAGTAAAAGAAAATACATTAAAATTATATTTCATTTCTTAATTACTATGGTGGCTGCTTTTGGTGTGTGTGGGAAAGGTGTCAGGCTTGCGCAGGATGAACATTCTAATTAGAGACAAGTTGGAAAATTCGCGTTGATCGTTAAATGTTTTATGGGCATTTGAATAGCCAATATTTAATAAAACCCATTGAAATAGTGTTAACAATAATGAAAAGTAGGCTTCATCGATTGACAAACAAATGTCAATTTTATTTAAAGCGTCAGATCAAATGGTTAATATAGCAGAAAAACGTTTCAAATAAGATACGTTGTCATGGTATTCATTTAATGTAGTACGTGGAGGTTAAATATCACTTAATTAAAAACACAGTTATATTCCTTTATTAAAAAAGTGAAGAAAGGAATATAACTGTGTTTTTAATTAAATGGTATTCATGCCAATAGCCCGTAAAAAGCCTTGTACAGCCCGTAAAAATTTTTGCAAGGTGCTAGCCCGTCAAAAGTCCCTTAACAACAGAGCTAAATAAATGAGTTCTTTACGCTTCAAATGCCCATAAAATTATTGTACAATGCTCGACCGTTATCTGAAATTTACATAAATTTCCGTATAACGGTCTTGCAATGTAAATAACTATTTCTGTTTTAATTTTTTCCGTGAAGTCAAAATTTGGAGTGTGGTCATGTTCTATTAGATGGTTGGAGTATATTGATGATGTCTTTTCTTGTATGCATTTTTTGATGCTCTTCTATTCGTTGTTTGAATGATCTTCCGGTTTGGTCTACAGGGGAAATGATAAAAAAAATATTTGAATAATTTATTTTTTGTTGAAAAAGGGTATACAGGTCAAATTCCAATATCCTGCATTGAGTTCACATTATACCTATGCCAGTTAGGCAACTTGCATCTTATTTTCTTATCTTCAATATTTGTACAATGCCTTGTTTGGTTAACAACTTCTGTCGGCGGAGTAAGTTTTATTGGTCTTCTCTTACTCTCAATGTCTTCTCTTCCTTCCAACTAGGTTAACCACGTTTAGCAGTAGCTGACCTTATGCTGTACAAATTATAAACCTCTTCTGTACAAAACTGAGCTTGATTGAATAATTTGCATCCTAGTTACTTCTCAGAATGAACTAGTTTATAGAATAACCAGGAATTTACTATCAAGTTTAAAAGATGGTAGAAAATCTTAATGTACAAATAAGGCTCTTCATATATATTTTCCCATAAAGCTTTTTCTGCCATATGAGGATACTAATATTACATATTTATTCTTTAGTCTTTCCAGCTTACATATTTAACATCACTTGTTAAAACAAATTCATGAATGATTCTATTTATTATCTCAATGATTGTTGCATTGATGTTAGTGGATTGTGCATGAACAGCGAGATTAGTCAATTAAAAAAACTCTTGTCGTTTCAACACTTTTAATGTTTACTGCATGAACACTTACAACTTATTTATACATGTGTTCTCTGTTATTACTATAGTTCTACTGCGCTGCAGATCGTTCTGCCCGCCCTGCTCGTCTCGGCAACCCCCTCTTATTCTAAAGCGCGGGGGTTAAAAAGCAGGCAGACGGCGCTTAATCAACGATTCTGTGGACAATTTACAATTAGGTACTCTCTTTCTTCGTATAGTACTCAAGTAATAAATTCCCTTCTATGCAAAATTAGGCATATAATAGCTATCATATTAGAGGCTAATTTGATGTTAAACTGTTAACGGTGGAGGCTTCTACTTCGTTATACATCATTATTTACAATTAAAACACTTTTAAAACATTGGTTCTAGAACAGGGACTTTATTCAGTGAATATAATTTCGACACTGTTATACAAACGAAGTTTATAAGTGTTTTATTTGTGTAATTTGATATTTCTCTAAGGTAAGGTTTGATTGGCACTTTTTATTCTTGCCCAGAATACATTTCAAATTTGTAGGCACATTCCGAAATGTGGGGCATTAAAATTTCAATTTTGAGGTTTCACTGGCATATATTGTTTCATATAATGCCTAATTTTAGTGAAAGGACATTTGCTCATTTATACTGAGATTTTGCTTCAAGGCAAATTCTTCAAAAAATCAACTATAGGTCTAATTTTGTAAATTTGTTAATGGTAGAGGCGTTTATTTTGTGGTACATTTTGAGTTGGAATTAAAACACGGTGGTCTTGTTTTACCATTATATTTTTTTAACTTTACTGGTTTTATTTTCTTCTAGTTTGATATTAACTAGCTTATAGTCGAAATAAAGTCACCCTGTTTTATTTAATTTTATGGTCTATGGTGTCCTGGATGATACTGTCGAATAGAATATAGTTGCTATTTTTGAAATGTATGAACTTCTTTTTATCATCTCGAATTTGTTGATTGACATTACATTAGCTACTTGTGCAAATCTTAGTTTATCACTCCACATTGGCATCGTATTAGGCATATATTTACCAATATATAATAGCATGTCAAAAAACAGTTTCATGTCATTTTCTGTATAGAATGGTGGTTTCTTAGTTTTAGCATATAAATTGAATTCTTGAAGCTTTGTTACCGACCCATAGCAAAAAGTTTAAAAATTGCAGACTGCTCCAAAGCTAAAATTTCTTCAGAAACTTCTATGTTTCTATAGAAATATAGCAGATCATCATTCAAGATCAAAAACTTAGATTTCGTTATTTCGTTTTAATGGCAAGGAAGAAGAGAAAGGTAAATTATCTTCTTCGTCCTCTGACTCTACTGCATCATCACTTTTGTGCAAAATGTTATATTAATCGCCATCTGCATTCCGAAATCTGTCGAAAAAAATTTCCCAATGCTGTTATAGATCATATTTTGTTTGAATTTTTTCCTGTCCATACTGAAAGAATAATTAAAAAAAAAACAAATTCAACGGCTTAGTGCTGCCGATAAGGGGTACAGTCAATAAACCAAATGATACTTTTAACCATATATCCAATATACAAGATTTCACATCTAGTCAAAATTAAAAAAAAAAAACGTAAAAACACAATTTTCATAAAATAAAACATTCTCAATCAAACTATAATCAATAGTGAAGTCAATATAACCACGTTGCATTGCATTTGACAGTAAAATCTGGTTATGTTATCAAATCATTTATATTTTTAATTGTTTCGTTTCATATATGAGAAAACTCTTGTAAATATTTAATTATGTAAGTTTTATTAGGAATTTATTTACTATGTAAGCATACCAGGTAAATAAATGCTTTTACTAATACTATATGTAGATATTATGTTACTTTTATGAAATTTTCTTTTGTCATTTCTTAGATTCTTCTATTCATTTTTTTCCATGTACTGTTTCCATATTTATTTTTCAAATTTGCGATAAAATCGTACACCTCTTATTCTATCCTAAAATTTCTCATTACACTTGTTTCTTAACATACATACTTACGTGCATTATGTACTTTTCTAGTTACGATCACACAATATGCAAAGGAGTTTTGATTTAAATTCGAGATGTTATTTTAAATTCTATTAATTCTACCAATTAAATTCTTTTTATTCAAAATATTACTGTTTTCTTTTATTCTTTACAGAAATAAATATATCGGCTATACAAATTTCAAAACAGGAGACCAGCTTGAGACCCGTAAAGTTTATCACTATGAGAAGAAACGGGCTTGTCCCTGCTGCAGCCAGATGTTAATACATATCAGTGAAATTAAAAAAACACTTTGACTTTGCCCAAAAAATCCAGAACTAGTAAGGGATTGTAAATACTGCGGCAAAATAGTTTTATCAGAAGCCAAGCTTCGTATACCTGTAAAAATGTACAAAACCACATCAAATATTACTGTGATGTCTGTGGACGTAAATATACTTCTGGATATGCCGTCAGCATACATAAAAAAGCTATGCATCTGCTCCTATTGTGAGAAAGTATTTTCAACCGATATCATACGTTGATCCATGATCCTGTATATAATTCACTGAAATACAAATATGAATTGTGCGACTTTGCTGTTAAGACTAAAAGGGTATATGAATGGCATATGCAAAGGCATGCTGAGGGGAAATGTGCATATTTTTTGTGTCAGATTTGTGGAAAAAGTATTACAAGCAAAGGTCATTTGGACATTCACATGACTAAGCAGATAACGAGAGGCTTTGCAGTTGTTCGATATGTGGAAAACAGTATCCGTCTATACGTTACATGAATATGCACCAGAAAATTCATAATAATAGAAAGCGACATTCGTGTGATATTTGCTCAAAGAAGTATTTGGCGATTCATATGAGAAAACATACTGGGAAAAGGCCGTATAAATGTGTTACTCGTGAGAAAACTTTTGCTTCTTCATCATGGTAAACCGTTGGGGACGAAAAAAAAAGACCAAAGGCAGATCATTAAATTTGCCCTAATAATTAAGTCATGCGTCCGTTTTCTTGGAGCGGAATTTTTGAACAAAGTTTTAGTCAAAGTAAGTATGGTGATAAAATAAATTAGTTAATAAGAAAGGGCTTTACTAATATGTTATATTTTGCAGAATCAAAGTTTGTATAATATAAAATTAGGTCATTGTTTTTTATTTGAATATTCTCTATTAATCAAACCATAATTGAATGGTATAAGCTTATGACTATATACGTATGTAGATAAAAGTTCAAAAGCATTTATATATTACGTGAGTAATTAAATTAACATCAATGTCTTTCGAATAACGTGATAGGTTTCTTTTGAATTTAAAATTGAGTTTATGGTTGAGCTATGCTTTTTGGGAGTGATAAGTATTAAAATTGTCGAATACCTTTAATATATGATTATTTTTTTAGATAGGGGTAAGTTTTCTAAGAAATTCTAAATCAAATTTATATATTTTTTTAAATTGGATTGGATATAAATATCAACTAAATAAGAGTACATAAGAAAAAGCTATTATTTTCTACATTTAAAAAATCAACACAAATCCAAAAAACAAAAGTTTTCCTTAGTACTAGTAGTGCTTTGTCTATTAACCATGTGGTCCTTGCCGACACTCTTTATTAAACTGCAATCCTCAATTTAAGTCAATAAAAAACATTAAAAAAAAAGAATTACAAAAAGTTTACGATCCTAATTTACAAAAATACAAGTATTCTTTCTTTATTCTTTATTCTTTATTAGCTTCGCTTCTCCTGCTTACAAAATTTGAAAAAAAAACTTACAAACAATAGATATAATAATAATAATAATAATTTGGGTGTTTTTTTTAAGAATATGCTTTTGAAAAGAATAATAAGACTAATCATATTTAAAACTAAAACTTGTGTCTAATAAGACCCTATATTTCTAAAACTCATTTTAGGTTTTTTTTTTATTTTCGAATAAGTAAAATCGATCACAGTTTTGTTCTTTAGAAATTATATTTTTATATAAAGCCTTTAAATCTTATTGCAGCAATTTATTATCTGTGTGTGTTAAGAATAATTTGTTATCATTTGCAAAGTTTGAGAAAAATGCATCGATTATATATAATATAATAAACATTAAATAATGTATCTAAATAAGATCAAAATCTTCAGATAAAGATTATTTATTTGAAGTAAAGCTGCCAATCTAATTGATAATGCCCAGTATTTAATTCTGGAACACGAAGCTTGTTGATTATTAGATTCTAATGAACCTTACGAAAAACACTTTATTCATTCAAAAAATGTACATTTAATTTTTGTTTTTTAGACTGAAATAAATATATTCAAACTAATGTTGCTTTGATAGCTTTGCTATTTTTGTATAAATCCAGAGAGTAGTTGTGTTAATATAGATAACATTTACATTATTTATTTATTTTTAATAGCCTCAAATACTACAAAAATAGGTTGGTAAAGATAGATTTTCCCTCATGGAAATTATGTTGCTTATCTGATTTAATATTATTATTATAAAATAATTTTTTTGTTTAATTTTATAACGATTTGATGAGTTCGTGAAAAGACAACTTTTTTATTTTATTTTATTCAGTCTTCATGGGAATAGATTTGAAGTTATTTATTTTTAGCCTTTAACACAAAGCGAAATTATGGTAATTTTATAAACAAATCTGAAGTAAACTTTTATCAACATCAATTTAGTTAGCTTTATCCAAACGTTCTGCAAAGTAATAAATTGTTTTTTATAAAATTACTATTATTATTAATCCTGTTTGTAATTAAATAATCATCGATTGAACAATTTAAGTTTGTACCATTTATTTTGTAAGGAATAAATAAAATATACAGTGCGTTCAACAATGTTTGATAGGCATTTGAATTTCCCACTCATTAAAAAAACTTTTAAGGTTGATACTTACCAGTGGCAGGATTTGAGGGAATCTCATTGTGTAATTAACAAGTGCATGTGTTAATGCGGTAATTTTTTAATTACCAACGAAATTTATGCAGTAGGATGATAGTAAAAAAAACGTAAAACAGAAAACTGATTATAAAGCACGAAGTACTGCAATGGTACTTATGCACGGACGCTAATGATGAAACAATAGACGCCCCAAATTCAAACGCCTACCAAACATTGTTGAACGCAGTGTAGAACAACCTCATTAATGGTTAAAAGGTTTGAAATATTATTGCCAACTGATACATGACATAGCCAATAATGTCGGTGTAGTTAGCTTCTGGAAAAATAAAGCATTTACCAGCTGTTTCTGTAAATTGAACACATGATTAAGAATCTTTATATCTAAGTTGAGCTACATTTCCTAGATAGGCCTTGGTTGAGTTACTCGATCCTCTCAAAGTTATTTTTTCAGCATACAGCAGCAATTCTTTTAGACATTTTGACACAGGCTATCAGAAAATAATTAGAAACAGGAGTGTTTAGTCCGACCAGCATTGTCTGTTCTTAATAAGAATTATTTCCCAAATATCGTTGTTGGTTGAGGCATTTATATTTTGAAAATCACTTAATATAATAATTATAGTAAACTATTTATGATTTTCAACTTTTTATTTTACTCACTACAATTGTTTCAATACCATGTAGCTTCTTCAGGTGAAGAAATGTAATACAT
Organism: Ontholestes murinus; assembly: GCA_963969525.1. Classification (NCBI taxonomy): domain Eukaryota; kingdom Metazoa; phylum Arthropoda; class Insecta; order Coleoptera; family Staphylinidae; genus Ontholestes; species Ontholestes murinus. The sequence goes on from OZ018388.1 coordinate 66,233,016, forward strand.
ATTTCCCAAATAGATGTATAAAAATGCTCCACCGGCTTTACACAGCAAGTCATTTTCTTGGCACCAGAAATTCCGTTTTGCATTTAGTGCTTCAGTTTAAAGTAATAAATTTTGTAGTAAGTCATTTTATGCCCTTGAGGTGATGACCATTAGGGAACATATTTTCGCATATAAATGTTTGCTTACTTGGCATTGAAGCGATAATACGCCATGCCTTGAGAAATAATGTAATATAATTATACGATGGCCATCGGCAAAGTAGTACTCATATATATTAATAATAACATATATTAAACGTTTTATTTGTAAAGAGTATACCTTCTCACAACTTTTTTACATAGCAACGACGCAAAATAAGCATTTGTCGTAAGGCTGATGAATTTTACTATCCCAGCTTCACATTCCTCCTACGACAGTGTATTTACAGCTTTTCTAAGTTCTTTATATCTTAAATTTCTATTCTGTCAAAAAGTCCTTAGTTTTGTAAACAGATGGTATTCTGAAGAAGTTACGTGTAATACTTGATTAAAACACTAACAACACTTAGAAGTTTATTAATCTGTTTTTTTTTTTAATTTCAACAGCCTCAAAAATATTTAATTTAGACTCTGAAACGTTTTTGATTTGATTTTTGTGTTGAAAATTCATGACCTGTTGTGATGGTGTGATTGGCTACCACTGATTTTTCGGTGTTCTAATTTTTAATATAGTAAATATGTTTTTTAAATCTTATTCCTAGATTTCGTTGTTTGTCTGTATTTTGAATTTATTTAGGGGTTTATTTATTAATTTCTTAATGATGTTCTGTAATTAAGTTTCCGCAATTTGTAATTTTGAATTTAGTTCTTTTTTTTGGTTCATATCGGACAATGGAAGATCAATTGCTCTGTAAATCATGAGGTTAAACGCTGCTAATGTATGCTTGAATGTAATTAAATGTATGTGTGTATTTTCTGTCAATGTCAAAGTTTGTTGTCTTTTTCTAGTTCGGTGGTGAAATTAATTGACTGGTATTGATTATTTAAATTTGATAATAGGCTGTCCAATTATCAATCTTTTTTATAATGGCAAATACATGGTCTACGTAACAGTACCAAACCCGTGGAAAATTCTTTATAGAATTTTTGACATTGTTTTCTAAATTATTCAAGAAAATAGGAAAGGAAATAAGAGGTTACCAATAGCTGTACCGAATGTTTGTTTGTAATATTTATTATTAAATTCAAAACATTTGAGCCCACGACGAGTTTAGTTAATTCTAGATATTGTTTAAAATCGTCTCTATTTGAATTCTGTATTAAAATGCTATGAAGTATTCTGATAGTTTCTTTAACTGGTATGCTAGGAAACAGGGATTCTACATCAAATTGCACTAATATTTCGTTTAGTTTAATTTTAACATTTTTAATAATTATATAAGGTGGACTGAGTTCTTTACGGATAAATCTTTGTTCATTTTTAAAGAATTTATTCAGGATGAAGTTCGGAATGATATTATTCTTTAGCAACAAATAAATATACACATAGATTAATCTTGGTTTTGATTTAATTTTTATTTCACCTGATGTATATTTTGGGTACAATGCACATCTAGACTATACGATTGATAGCTGTTCAATTGGCTCAAGTTGAAATTATGACACTAGCGCCAAGACTCATCCATAACATTTTCTCCATAAACATCCTTCAATTGACGATAAATAACATTTTCTCCATAAACATCCTTCAATTGACGATAAATTTCTTCCGTTGAAAAATCTAATCACAGCTCTAACTTTACAACTGGTGACGTTCTTTATTTTCTTGGCACACATCCAGTGGCTACTTTATTCGCCAGTGCTTCCCACGGTGCAAATGGGTAATGATAATTCCTTATTTAATTATGAAATTAGCGATTGTTCATGCCCTACTTTTTGCTATTCCTTTGATACAAACAATACTGTTTTTGTTAATGTTCTTGCTAACGTCCTTGCCATGACGATCATTTAAAGTTAAATGAATATAACATCTATTTTTTTCAATAAAAATGAAATCCACTGTTGTGTGAATACAGATCTTTATTTTTCTATTACATTTTTAAATACAATAAAATTTAAAAACATAAGTAATCACATTAATAATTATTTTAACGCCGGTGGTGAATAGCAACATTAGTTCTATGGCCGGTATCATTCGCCATTGTGATGTGATTGATGACATTTTAGAGTAAACTGGGCGATACTTTAAAGTAGCAAGCTAATTTACACACAAATAATACGGCAGAAGGACCACTTGGTCAATAGCCACACACTACTACTACTAGTTAGGTTTAATAAGCACAATAATTTTAGTGTGTCTGCTATTGTTTTAAAGCGGATACATATATTAGGGTTTTATAGATGATCGATATTGACCTGACACAAGCCGCAATCATGTAATTTGTAAGTTTGTTTCTGATCGGTGATAAAATTCATTGACGAGAATAATGCCTTGCAGTATTTTTTTTTCTCCATAGATTTAACATGTAGTCATTTTTTTGCAATCTTCAAATTTAATTTTTGTTTCCAGAAATAGGTATTTTGGAACTCTCCAATTATAAATTATTTATATTCAGTAACGTAAAATTGTTTAATTAAAATTTTTCAAATTCAGTGTTACTACAAACGCAAAATGTGATTCATTCTGAAATATCTATCTAAAAATAAATTATGTCTTATCAGCAAAATACAGGGTGCGCCAGACAAACTTACTTATTTGAAAGGTCAATAAAAACAAAAGTACTTCAGTTATTGTTTTAACTCTTTTTTTATTTGAGAATATAATATCCCAAGTTTTTTTTCATACAGTTTTGAAAATTACATCGGTTAAATGGCGACTCCCATTGTGCATGCATGTCGATTTTTGAAGTTCATCTCCACTCTTCGTAGAAGGTTTTAACGGGTCTTAGTATTTTAGGGTTACTGTTTTATATTTAGTTTTTTTATATAAATATCGAATTTTAGTTGAAATTATTGGATTTTTTTTATAAATTCTTTTTCTCAATTTTTGGCTTAAAATTTATTAATAAGATCAGTAAAATGTTGTGATAATCACAAAATATAACTTCTTACACGCCGATGGTGGCGCATTCGGTTACGGCCCTCAACGACGTTCAACAACGTTGGTTCGGGTCAGTAGTTGGATGGGTGACCGGTACCATTCACCATTGTGATACAATTAATGATGCTTTAGAATGACGCGGGCGATCCTTTACAGTAACAAGCTCATTTACACACACACACAAATACACACGGCGGAAGGACCATGTGGTCGATAGCCAAACACTACTACTACTATAACTTCTTTAATCCTGCTATAATAATTTTTTCGAAATTTTTAGATTTGTCCAGCAATTTTACTTCGATATTATATATATTTGCCACTATTTTTTGCTTTAATTTATTGGAATTTTCTACTACTAAACTATTTAAATATATCTGAAATTTTTATTTTAAGTTTTTATTAAAGAAAAGGTTTTTTAATTCTAAACATTTTTCCGATAATTTTATAATAAAGTGCAATATTTTTTTGATAAAAAAAAAATCACTATTTAAATTTTCTGAATATAAACTTATTAGTAAACAAAAATATTTTACGTTTAAAGTATAAACAAATTCATTAAATTTAGTTAATTACTTACATCAAAACACTGATATGATTTAGAATGTTTTTTTTACATAGGAAGACCTGGGTGACATTCAAAAGAATTATTGAAGATCTAACGGTAAGTATAGCCAAGAAAGTTGTTACTGAGGAGATGCTGTAAGGAACTGAAATTGGTAAGTTTTAAAATAATTGTTACATATATGAGAATAAAAGAAGACGCTAGCTAATTTCAATAATAATGATTTCTTCTTATTAATTCATGTCATGATGTCAGTACGTAAAATATATAAATTAATTAATTACAACATACACCTAAATATGTTTGCATAATAAAATATGAATAATTACATTTTGCGAACTTCCTAGCAGATGTAATCTATAAATAATTCTAATTAAAAGTCCCATCTGCTTACATCCATCATTAATGAGTTAATCTGACATTAATTATTTCGCTTTCCTCTGGCCCATGACCAGAGAAAAATTCAATGAAGTTAATTATTTTGTCATTATTATTAATTAAGTCAAATCAAATATCAAAATCGATTGTACATATATCTGATAATTAGTTATGATCTATGAGACAAAAATTTACACTGATGAGTTAATATTTTAAACTTTTTGGAAAATTCTACTTAGAATTGAAATGTGCAATTTGCTATGACCATTTTGTTTCTGAATTTTAGAATTGGGTAATTTCTAATGTTTCTTTACAAAGCAAGTCCATTAGTTTATTAAATATTTTGCAAACACACTAGTGCAGTTAAATGAATCTATATTAATTTTCTTAATTTTTTTAATACTTTTCTAAAATTACCCATAGCTGAAGTTTTCTAATTAATATAATTATTGCTATTTGATGAAAGCTCTAAGTAATAAATTACACAAGTTGCAAATGAATGTGTTAAGAAAGCACCATTTTTTTGGAATGTCATAACTCCAGAAAATCTTATGTAAGTTGCCATCAAAAAACCTATAGAATCATCCTTAGTTTTCACGAACATCCTTTAGATTAAAAGAAAGAAATGCTTCCTGCGTAGATCTTCAAAATCCTTCATTTTGATCTCAACTGGGATATAATTTACAAATAAAAAACTTTTTAACTTTGTATAACACTGACTTCATTTAGTGACAAAAAAGTTTTTTATTTGGAAAGAATAATGTATAACGAAGTAGAAGCCTCCACCGTTAACAGTTTGGGATATAATTTGTTCATTTAACTATGATGTAAAATGTTTTCCAATCATTTTAAACATCTAGAAGTATAAGCTTTTCGCAAAGAGAAAGCAAAAATGTAAAGAGGGAAATAAAATTTTATTGTTGATGAAGCTGTACTAGAAATCATTACGTTCGGGATTAAGGAAAAATACCCACTTAGAGCATAATTGAATAATAATAATAAGTAGTAATAATAAGTAGTTGTTTCAAATTAATTTGTTTTGTAGTCTTAGTAAGACTCATTGTTGTAGATTCACGAAATGTTTTCGTATTTTTAAATTTATTATTTAATTTTCTACAACGAAGCTGTACTAATGCATAAGTAAAGAAATAGAGGCATAAGGTTCGTCCAAAAAGTTATACTGTTTAGAGACAATCGAAGAGAATTGTCATACGTTATAAGATTTTAATAATTTATTGGTATGATCATGACCCGTAATAGTTTGTTACGAAACAAGTTTAATAAGCGTCATTTTAGTTGCAGTTATTTAATAAGAAAGTATCTAGCGATGTTCATGAAATAAATTTCAAATTATACTATTATATAAGTCTCAAAGAACTAATTTTACTGGTGTCGGATACTATATCACATGTCAAAAAATACAGGTAAAATCTTTCTCCTGTCATTCAAGTAGATTGAGAAAACTTGTGGACAAGTATGTACATAATTTTACTTAATTATTAATAGTTAACTTTGTAGTAATTTATATCTCTATGAAAACAATTTATTCTGTCCCGATTTTAAGCAGATGAATTTTATATACAGGGTGAGTTTTTTTCGATGTTCTCTATGGGGATCTCGGAAACTGTAAAAAGTGTCAATTTTTTCAAATCAATATACCTCGGTTATTATAACAGATAGAAAAAACTGTAAAGGACACAGTTTTAGATAATTTTATGCAGATTAATAAAAAATAATCATAAATTGAGTGATTTATAGTCAATTTTATTATAAATAAAAAATGGATAGCCATGAAAAAGATGAAAGTAAAACAATTGCAGTTGTTTATAATATTAGCAATATTGTAATTATTAGTTTTACAGAGATAAATCACAATGAAACAATTCTGTAATTATCAATATATCAATGGGAGAGAAATTTTAATATTAAAAAAATATGGTCAAAGAGTCCACTATTAATACTATTATGACATAAATTATATCTTTTTAAAATTGAATTTATCGCTTTTTGACTATTCTCATGTAAATTGAATTAAATGTTTCAATAACAACTAGTTTATGATCCTCCACAGATTATGATTTTTCATATACTTTGTTTTTTACATAACCCCACAGAAAAAAAACTAAAACGCGCAGATCGGGAGATCTAGGTGGCCCTGGGATTGGTTTATTTCTTCCCACTTATGAGTTAGGAAAAGCATCATTTAAATAATTTGTAAAGCCAACATGTAATTAGGTGGAGCACCGTCATATTGGAACCATTTTAATCTTGCTTGTAATGATAAATTTAAACAATCAAGCGTATCTTCAAATGTTTTCTGAAGAAAATGAAAGTAATAGTTTCACTGAGTGAGCTTTCAAAAATATATGGACCGAAAATTATTAATCCAAACACACCATGGATTAAACCCAAATTTAATTTGTAGTTTTCTCTGTGAAACTCGTGGATTCTCATAAGTTCATCTATGTTCATTGTGGCGATTAAAAATACTCTATCTCTTATAGTTTCCGAGATCCCCATAGAGAACATCGAAAAAAACTCACCCTGTAGATGAATACACAGCTTTTAAACAATTCGTAATGCCTGTTTTGGGTATATTTCTGCATCGAGTATTTTCTTTAAATGCAGACGATTCTGAAGAGTTTAATGTTATGGTAGCATTGATTTTTGCTGTTAAAATGTTTTTTTTTTTTTTTGCTGAGGTGTTATTTAATCTGGATTTCGCGAGTATTTGTTCACCCCCTTTTGTTTCTTCTCCTTGACAATAGAATAAGTAGATGATCCAATTTTCTTTGCACAGCCGTAATATCTCTGATGTTGAAATACGAAGTGAACTTGTTATCAATAAATACTCTGATTCTGCCGCTTCTGAATAGTCAATAAGCGGTACACTAACTTTTGAAGGCGTACTCATAAAATAATTTATATATCTGTTATACTCACATACTGCCAAAAATTTCCTCATTAGGGTGGGAAAAATTAACAAATATAAAGAAAAATATAAAAAATATGATATTGAATACCTGCCTTCTCAAAAAAGCTATCTTTTCTTAGAGATACTTCGAACAGTATTTTACGACGATATCTGCACTGGAAATTGTTGGTAGATTGTGACGTACGAAAGAAGTGGCAATCTACCGCCCTTTGGTGCTAAATTGTATTTGAATTATAAATGCATACTAGAATATTTATGTTGGTATTAAAGCATACTCGTGTTTATTTGGTAATTCTCCAGAGAAGCTTCTATAAATATCTATTATGTTTGGTTTTTTTAGTTTAGTTTTTTAGTAGACGATACTTTTAAACTGGTGACAATTTGAGCTACACTTTCCAAAGCAGAAAAATAACTTCTTAAATTTCTTTCTAAAGATGGTAGTAGTTTTTCAAATCTTCTACATAAAGTTGACGATCATTAGAAGGTATTTATAACAGACAACATTGTTCTAGTCGAGTTACACCATAGCGACTCTAGTCCATTTTATGTGTGAGCCATGAATTCCTCAAATGCTTCTTCACCATTCCATCTCAGTACGAGAAGAACTACACCATTGTCTTTCTTCCAACATAACGAACATTGAAATGATAATCCTCGTGTTAATATACTGTTTCGTTAATTCTTGATTTTTCCAACACTCGTAGAGATTCTTAACTTGTAAATATACAATTTAGCTCTGCTGTTGTCCAATTCAAGTATATCTAGTCGAATTCTAGTAAAAATTACTTCTTGTACTATTTCCACTCTTATTTTGAGTAATTTAGTTTTTCTTGTTCATTCTGTAGTTGCTAGTTCGTCCTATTTGTCCAGTATCAAATATGTATTTTATGACCAACTCATTTAAAATTTATTAGTTTGGGCAGGACTTAGGTAATAAGTTGAACTTAGTAACAAATATATGTTTTATATCAACTCCTTTAATTTATTAGATTTGTTCATATGTTGAACTTATTTTTATTTTCTGGGTAATTCGTTTTTTGAATGTGGTCTTTGATTATCGACGAAAGAGACCTAATACCTTTTCCTTCCTTAAATTGGTGAACAGAAAAATATCATTATTTATTTTAACTAGTTGGTTATATAGTGGTAATATAGTGTAATCTTCATTGGTACTTAATAGCAAAAATAAGTCTTACATAAACCATACAATGTGTGAAAATCCAGATAATGATAAGAACATCAATAGGAACTGAAACTATTGATATACTCTTGTAAGGAGTTGAAGGCACGACTTTATAGATAACTTTTACACTAGCTCTTAACATTATCGTGTTCGTGTCTTCCATTATGATCATCGATGATGGTTCAAAAGACCACAGTGCACCTTTCATCTATGGTTTTCTCAGTCACCATTAACAATAATTTCACTCTGGATGCTACGAGGACCATCCGAAAAGTAGTACCCGTTTGAGAATATTAAAAAAAACTAGTATATTAGCAAATATTAACGTTTTATTTGTAAGGAACGTAACTTAAACTACTTCTTACCTAGTCACCTCGCAAATTTAAGCAATTGTAGTAAAGTGTGACGAGTTGCATCCCATTTTCATAAACCTCCCACGATAGTGTATTTAGATACGCAATAACAGCTTCTTTCAATTCACATTTTTTTGCGTTGAAAATTCTAATCAATAATATTCTAATACTGAAAACTGGAGGCGTTCTTTATTTTCTTGAACATTATCAACAGCACAGTCAATACTCTATTCTCCAGCAATCCAAACGGAGCAAACGGCGATTACTTTCCTACTATTCACTGTAAGTACGATTTTTCCTCTTAAGATTCAACTACATTTATGAAAATTCCAAGAATCTATTAATTATCAATATCAACTGCTCTAAAATGATTCTCTATGGTAATCGAAGATTAGATTTCGTATTGTCAAGAATCAGGATGGCGTGTTGCAGGTGTAATCTCCCATTGGTCGAAAATTTTATAGTTCAGGTTGAATAATAGTTTTACTAGTGACGGTATATTGAAGACATCCTTTGCTTTAAGTTGTTCTTGTTTGCCAAAGACACTTTTATATCTCCGGAAATTTAAAAAAAATCTAATTCTTCTTATGAATTTTATTAAATTCTAAGTTGACCTCATCACTATCAAGATAGAACTTTCATTTCATTTTTGATGAAAGTTATTAAACGGTGACTAATGAACACGTTTCCCATTCTGTTGGAATTCTCCAGGAATTGCTAATGAAAAATATAGGACATTCTAATAGTTATGATTTATTTTAACAAAAACTAAGTTTTCCAGAAATGTGTAATCAACTTTTAAGAATTGTCCACTATTTCCAGTATTTTCTTTCTTGATTTTGTGAATTTTCTTCGAGGATTTGTGAATTATCCTCAATTTTCTTTTTTCTCAATAGTCCTAAAGCTTTCCAGCAAATTTTTCTTTCAGGTCCCTAAAATGTTCCAGCATTTGCACCTAAATTTTTGGAACTATAACACATTCAGCATAAGAAAACATCTAACGCTAGGATTATATTTTATTTTTTGTCAGCAATTCATCCTTTGTGTCGGCCTAAGTCAAGACTAGGGAATTCATTTTGAAATATATGTTCTCAACATATTCAATTTGTAATAGGTAAATATTAAGTGGTTAATATAGTACTTTATATATTTTTCTTAAATATCATGTATGTTTGTTTAATAAATGAATTTACCTTACAGCATTAAATAATTTGTCTTTTATTTTTCCACATTTCACTTAATTAACCAATATAATTGTTCATCAAATTTATAATGAATTAGAATTATTATTTAACAGTTACATTCAATTAAACATAGCAAAAAAATGAAACAAAAATACTGCAATATGTCTTTTTAATTTCTTCATGTGAATCATTTTATTTAAATAATTTTTACGCTTCCTTTGTGAGTTTTGAGATATGAAAAATAAAAAAAAATTCATTTAGCTTAAACTTTAAAAAGTTAAAAATAGATTGTAAAATACATAAATGAACAATTAAAATATTTATAACAGGAACGATTACAAATACATAATTTACTAGTAATAAAGAGAAAACAAAAATAAATTAATTATCTCTAAAGACTGTTTGTGATATGCTTAAGATAACGTATTTGAAAATACACTTTTGTTAAAACACAAATTAAATAGTTATATCTACTAATAAATTATACTAATTAAATCAAGTAAATTGTTTACTATTCACGGTTTGATTTAAGTTGTGCGAAATGATCACTATTGAATTAAAACACTTTGTTATTTCCTTCCTTTACCTTTATTTTTGCGAAGGAAGAAAATTAAGTGTTTTAATTAAATTGTGTACTGTATAAAAAAGTAAGAGAAATTAAAAAATTCCTTTTTTCTTGGATATTAATTAAAGCATATTTACATATTCAAAAACGTAAGTAATCAGTTGGCTTGCTACAAAAAATTGTATACGAAAAAACTTAAAAAGGAACGTATAATCATTATTTGTAACATTAAACAACATATAAGAAAGCTGAAAAAAGATTCCTAGTACATTTTATTTATAAAAATGACTGAATATAAAAAAAAACATGGATATGTGAATACCAACCACTTCCAGAAGAACTAAAAATTAGATAAGTATGAGCTAGCCATTAAGGGATTAGTAGCAACAAAAAGGTAAGTACAGTATTTAATATATTTTAAAACGTTTTAATAGATTACAAACATTTTGAGGATAAAAACTAGTTAAATGCAATCGTTCATCATAATACTAGTCAATTATTATTTTCGGGATATATGCGTTTTACCTTTTAAAACTTAATATCTATCAATTATAGAGGCGAGCCTCTAACTAAGAATAAATTTAGTAAATCATAGAAAGTTTATTTTTTTAAAATATGCTCGGATAGATAGATCGATTAGTAAAATTTTATACAGTTTGGGACACACTGTATAAAATACATACAGTCATAATTTTTTAATGGCAACCCTATTTTTTTATCACCATTCTAAAAGAGTATATCAAGTTACTCGTGTGCCGAATTTCAATTTTTATTTTCATGACTTTCTTATTAAAATTTTATATTTTGCTGTAAAAGAACGCTTGACCAATGAATATTTTACCAAGATAGTTTGAGAATACGCTGCCTCAAAACAAAATTAACTCTGGGAGTTAATTAACCGGAAGTAAGAAAGTGACAATAAAGGAATGAAAGGCGCCAATAGAAAATTGATTCAGGTAAATCAAAGTTGGTTAGAACAATAAATAATTTATGAAGAAAGATTAAGAGTTCGGTAAGACAGTGAAAAATTATTGGAATATGTCAAGAGTGTGCTAAAAAAATTAATAATTTATCAGGATAGGTCGAAAAGATACTAGAATAGTAATTCATTTGTTGAGAAAGGTTAGGAGTACGCTAGAATAATTAATTATTTATTGAGATAGGTTGAGAGTACGCCACGGTAATAAATAATGTATTATCCTGGGATAAGAATATGCTAGGGCAATAAATAATTTATTAGCATATATCAAGAGTACACTATTGAAATTAATTATGTAGGATTATAGGCAATTGGAAATATTAATGCTTCATATAATTTAAACAGATTTATTTTGGATAAAGTATTTGAAATCAAAGATCTTGGCGTTGTTTTTGATAGCAAACTGATTTTTCAATCATTTATAAAAACTATAGCAAGTGTTACGTTTTATCTCTAGATTTGCAATTTTTTTAGGGTTAATACTTTGAGAACTTTATAGATATAGAAGCTCAACGGGTTCTAGTACATTGGCAATATAACCAGCTGTGTTTAGGTTGCCGTCAATGAAGACCAAGGGTGATTTGCTACCATAACATAATGTTTGAATTTTTACGTTCTGCACGTATCAGTCTGACCCTCCTACGATCCTCGTGGGTCTTCAAGCAAAATCAGGACACGTTACTAAGCACAATTTGCCCCCAATTCTCTTTTTCGTTGCTCAATTCTAGCCTACGTGGACAGTGAATTTGTGTAAGAGGAATTCATAAAAATTGACAATATGAACGCAGCCTATAAGACCCAATCCGGCGATAAACAGATGACAATAACATTCTGGGTCCTAGACCTTTGATCAAATTATTTTCAATTGATCGAGTTGTTGAAAATCTGTCTCTTGTAGCTAAAAGTCTTAAGCGACATTCTTTTCGATCTGTAGTCCTCCGAGAACATTCAGACTCGGGGCTACATTGTTGAACCCCTTCCTCAGACCATTTGGACCAACATCTCAATATCGTTCTAACATTTCGCTCTACACGACGAGCAATTTTTCTTAGCGAAAGTTTGGACTCTCTCATACCAAATATGCACGTTCCAAATCAGTCAATTGGAAAAAATGTTCATGCTTATGTACTCTTGGCATTGTTCATAAGTTCAGAAGAAAATCGTGAACAAAAATTTGCAAAATTGATAATTAATTACACAGTAACTGTTCAAAATCTGTCAAAACTAGTTCAAAAATATAAATATTAATCGGTTTTAAGTTTCAAAAATATTTAAATCTTCTAAAATGAAGTTATATATTTTGAGAAAAAGACACTTAAACAGTTGGAAATGTTGATAACAATTGTATATATCAAGAGTATAAAAAAATAACTATAGTATAGCTATAGTTATCAAAATATACAGGGTGTTTATTAAACAAAGAGTAAAAATTAAGAGTTATTCTCTGGACTATGCGATTTAATTCCTTGGAGTATTTCCTAAGGAGCTATCTAAAGTCATTGTGGTGGATCACAAGGAGAAGATTGGATTATTGTATCCTAGCTGTAGATTTCCAGCAGTTCTTAAGATTAAAAAATGAAACGTGCGCGCGAGAATGACTTAGTCGAGGTCGAATGGAAACGCATCCTATTATTTTATTATATTTTTAGTTTTTTCTGTTTGAACAATTACAATGGGTTTAAAGTGGATGCTGAACTGAGTTTTGATGTTAATAGGATGGGGAAATTATATATTATATAATTTTTTACTGAATATCCATAAAAAGTTATGTACTATGAATTGGTTTGCTAAATTCTGGTAATTCCAATGTTAAAGGTGCGTTACGTTCAGGAAGAACAGTTGAAGCCGAAAATGAAAAATAAAGGCATTCATTGAAGCAAACTGCCGTTGCGTGACTCGAAAGGTGGTAAAACTATTAAAAATACGGAAATTTTGGTTAGCACCCTAAAGGCTGATCTTTCTGCGACTTGAAAGTTACGTATTCTAAACTAAATTCTACGCTCAAATTATTTAAAAAAAAATAAATAACGAAAGTCAAATTTATTTAATTGTAATTTAAAGTTTGACGTCTCACCATTATGTTTCTGGTTAAGTTGGTGCAATGATTTTATGGTCTGTCAAATATACATTAATTCTAAGTGTACTTGCTAATTCTAAGCTAAATTCCACGCTCAGATTATTAAAAAAATTTAATAACGAAAGTCAAATTTATTTAATTGTAATATTAAATTTGACATCTCGCAATTTTGTTTCTGGTTAAGGTTATGCTATAGTATATCAACTAAATTCTAAACTAAACTTTGTGTTTAGATTATTTTTTAGAAATATTCAAATTAAGAAATGCAAATTTCATTAATTGTAATATTAAGTTTCAAGTCATTTTGTTTTGGGTTAAATTGGTACTATAATTTTATAGTTAATCAAAAATACATTAATTCTAACTATAGTTGCTAAATTCCAAATTCTACGCTCAGATTATTTTTTAGAATTTTATAAAATAATTAATTGAATTGAATTATAAAATGCAAATTTCATTAACTGTAATTTTCAGTTTGACGTCTCGTAATTTTGTTTCTGGTTAAGTTGGTACTATTATTTTAATGTATATCGAAAATACATCAATTATTCGAAGTTTACTTGCTGATTCTAAACTAAATTCAATGTTCATATTATTTACAATTTTTTAAATTACGTAATACAAATTTCATTAATTGTAATTATAAGTTTGAGGTCCCGTCATTTTGTTTCTGGTCAAATTGGCGTTATGATTTTATAGTGTGTCAAAAATACAATATAATTCTAAGTATACTAGCTGATTCTAAACTAAATTCTACGCTTAAATTATTTTTTAGAAGTATTCAAATTAAGAAGTGCAAATTTCATCAATTGTAATATTAAGTTTCAAGTCTTGTAATTTTATTTCGGGTTAAGTTGGTATTATAATTTTATAGTATATCAAAATTACATTAATTCTAACTATAGTTGCTAAATTTAAACTAAATTCTGCGCTCAGATTATTTTTTAGAATTTTTTAAATTATGAAATGCAAATTTCATTAACTGTAATTTACAGTTTGACGTCTCGTAATTTTGTTTCTGGTTACGTTGGTACTATTATTTTATAGTACATCAAAAGTACATCAATTTTAAGTTCACTTGCTGATTCCAAACCAAATTCAATGCATATATTATTTTTTACAATTTTTAAAATTACGAATTACAAATTTCATTAATTGCATTTTTAAGTTTGTGGCCCCGGCATTTTGTTTCTGGTTAAATTGACGTTATGATTTTATAGTGTGTCAAAAATACAATAATTCTAAGTATATTAGCTGATTCTAAACTTAATTATTTATTTTTTATTAATAAAATGTTATTGTTGAAAATTTTGTTTGGGCTATATCTTCGAAACAAAGCTTGGTTTCAAAACTCATGAAAGGATACAATTTATTTAGAATAGCCCAAGAAATAACCTCTTGGATTTTTGCCTTATGTACAAAGTAGGCAACTGTTATTGTCATTTATGTTTTTAATGCTATGCGAACAAAAAGATCAACTACAAATATAAATATTAAAAATAATACTTATACATAATTTACTGCAGTAGAATTGAACACAGTACATGATGATCTGCTACTTGTACCACGAAGTAAAATATTCTTCTGAGGACGCCCAAGTCGAAGAGGAATGTACCAGAAATCAATTAACCATATTTTGGTTTATTTTTGCCTTATATTTAAGCATCTTTGTCCCTAATGTGAAAATTATATCTCAACTAAAGAAATAATGAAAAGGGCCCCCAGTAAAATAATATTTTAGATGTACAAAAGTTCTTATTGTACTAGATATACTTTAAAAGTATATTTAGGACTATAAATAAAATTCACTTTGTTGTTATCACACACGGTTTTTATTATTAGTGACCGGTTTCAAACATTACATGGTCATTTTCAAACTACAATTATAGTTAGTAAAAACCGTGTGTGATAACAACAAAGCGAATTTTATTGATCGTCCTAATTTTCAAAATGTATCACAAAGTAATGGCTTCAAGCATCAAAGTATATTTAAATATTCGTATGGCATTGTAAACTTTAAAATTCTTGAAATTTAAAATACGTTGTAAAATAGAAGAATCTATCAGATATATAAAGTCTTCAAATAAAAATTTTTATGTGGCCATCAAAGAAATTTACCTACTTCCTCTATTATCTAGCATTATAACAAGAGAAAATTTAGAAATACTAAAATATTATTACTTGATAATCAAATTACAGAAGAAGAAATAATTGAAACTCAATAATAAATTTTATGAACAATATTTATTTCACTTAGAAATTCATATATTTAATTACAGTTTTTAAAAATTTTAGGTCTCTGTATCAACGATATCTCATATAATAATTAATAAATATTTTAATATAGACTCATTTTTGTCATCCATAAACTTAGCATGAACTGCACATGAGAATTAGAAACAAATAATTATTCATCTTCTAATTACTAGAATTAAGAACAAATGTATTTTCACCACTTATAGAAAACATATACTTTTAATTACATTCATTTAGAATTAAAGATTAAAGAATATTTATTTATCTTACACAAAAAAAAAAACTGAACGCAGAAAAGGCAGCAGATGCAAATCACATTATTCTAACGACATAAATTTTCGGTATAAAGTTATTAAATCAGTTACCTGATAATATATTAAATATGTTCTGAACTATAGAAATGAGACGACAAATAAACATTTTTCTTAATTTTACTTAATCTATTATAAGAAATAATACTTACATAAAGCTTAATTAAAAATAAAATTAAAACTATTGACAAATTAAATTTCTTATAATACATTACATTAAAAATTAAAAATAGAAAACACATATTTACCGTTATGAGAATAGGAATAATCATTCTAATAATATTTTTTGTATACAAATATCATTTATATTAAACCTTTTTAAATGTAATATTTGTAGTGTCATCTAGCGGCAATAAATTAAAACACGCATTACACTCCAGGTGTGCACTCTCTATGATGCTTTTATATTGTAGGTGTAACATAACCTTCATAATTTTTCAAATATTCAAAGTAGAACAATTGCTACTTCATTAATTACGTGTGTGAAAATGTTCATTTTTTACTTATCAGCAAATTTTACGCCTTAATTCGTAAACGAAACATTAAGAAAGAGCAATTCTCAGTGAAATTAAGTAATCTATTTACATTAAACAAACAGTGGTTTATGTGGTATTTAATGTGAGTTTTTAGTGAAATTGTGAAACAACGCCAATGAACGACTGCACCTAGTTGAAACTACAATGTATGATTTTATAAAACGGCTTGGGTAAAACTGAAGTGGTGTATTTATATTACGATGTGGATTATTCGGGTTATTCCATAACATTAGTAAGTATGTAATTGAAAATTATACCATTTGATGTGTGGGATGTAAGAGTAAGTGAATGGTAACTACGTTAAAAATTAACACATGTTACGTTAACATACTCCTCAACATGTAAATTCAATATATTTGTTTTAATTTTAAGAATAGAAACTTATTTAAGAGTGGGAGTAATTCATCCCATAATTTCTATTAATAAATATGGCCAATTAAAAATGAAGGGTGATATTGATTGAAGTTCATTAATTATGAATCGAATAGAATATAACCGGTTATAAAATTATATTATAATTCCATTAAAAATAATACATATAATATTAAATAATAAAACAAATAGAGGTATTGAATATTAAATACTTTTAATATAATGAAATCAAATTTATATAAAGACGTAGGCACCACTTATGTTTCAACTATTGACAGTCATTTTCAAGTGAAATTAATTAACAAAGGCAAGTGATTTATACAACTATAAGATTATAAATTGGGTGATCACGTAAAGGAATATTTTAAATTACAGAATGTTTGAGAGTGGATTAAATTTGTTAACTCTACCCTTACTAAATAATTATTAATTATTAATCTAGGAAATTAATGAAATAATTATTTTGTTTGAAAATTTCCAGAGATTAATCTTTTCGTCATTTGGGCAGCTGTGTAAAATATTTATTTTTCCATTTTAGGGAACAGATGCTTACATTCTAAGCCATGATTCGAATATGCCCTAGTTTTTGTTTAGTCTAAAGGCCTAATGATATTCTTCATATCTCCTTTTGAACGTACAACTAGTTTGGCATATACAGAGTTTTTTTAGATGTTCTCTATGGGGACCTCGTAAACTATAAAAGATAGAAAAACGGTTAATGGGGAAAGAAGTGTAGATTTGAGAGACGAATAAAATTCCACTTTCAAAGTTTTAAAAAAAGTCAAGGGTTATTAGATATTTTGAAAAAAGGAAAAAGTGTCAACTGCCATTCGATAGATTATTTTTTTCTCTTTAATTCAATATCGCATATGACATAGTTATATCTAAAAGTAAGTGAGTTATAGTCATTTTAAGTTTTATTATAAATAAAAAATAGGTAGCCATGAAAAAGATGAAAGAAAAAAAATGCAATTGTTTATAATGATAGCAATATTGTAATTAATATATTAATTGATGAGGCTGTTATTAGTTGAAAATTCATATTCACTTTGTTTCACCACACTGTGGCTTCTTCAGGCGAAGAAATGGTATCCTTACAAGTTTGTGTATGGTTAAAATAGTAATTAAGGTGGCAGGAAGGGGGTTGGTGGATTTTTATTTTTAAAATTAAACATGTTGAGTAGTGGCGAGCGATTGATGTCGATTTGGTCATTCAGTAGGAGGCCGGTGTCTTTTCTTTTGTTAATTTCCTGGTTTTCTAATAAGTTTAACTTCCTTCCTTTTTCTTCATGGTCGAGTATTTTGAAGCCTTCGTTGAAAGAATGTCTTTTGTCAGGTGATTGGCATACCTGGAAGTCCTCTTGTTATTAACGTATGAGGTACTATTTTCTTTAATTCTTTCAGAGAATGCTTGTCGTGTTTGCCAGACGTATGTTTTGGGGCAGTCTCCGCATGTCAGCATATATACTCCACTGCCTTTAATTCTAATGTTAAGATCAAAATAAAGTTCTTCATTATATTTAATTTTAAATGTTTTATTTACTTTGTAGTACGTAAATGCCTCCACAATTAAAGATTTAATTTTTGTTTTGTTTATATGACCATGATGTTTCCATTACCAGGTGTTTACATAATTTTGCATTTACTATTATAAAAAGAATTTTTGCAGTTGAATATAGAAAATTTCCATTCAGATTATTCAATAAAAAACTAGAAAGAAAGCTTATACTAAGAATTTTGAATTTAACTTTTTCTTGACTGAATTTGTGAATTGTAGTGATAGCCATTGCAAGTTTGGTAGCACTGATTCTTTGGTATGATAAAGTGTTCCCTAACTGTTATTAAATTATGTTTTGTTAGTTGAATGTAGGATTGATTGCAGTTATTGAATTTAATTGAAAAAATTCCTGATTTGTATTTAATTCCAAAATTATAACCCTCTGTGGGCCAAATATTTGTTTTAAATCTAAAAAATTTCAGAGAAAGAAAAATCAGCAATTATGAACCTATATATGCAAATGAAAAAATAATTTCCATATAAAAAATTTTTTTGCAATATACTCACAATGTGTTTTTCATGTAACTGCCTATATATTACCACTTCTGGCTATTAAAAATTAAGCATGGAATTCCACAAAACAATTAGCACTTGGCATTAAAAATGAATATATTTGGAACATTAGGGCAATCTCCTTTCCACGGGTGATAATGACTATTATTATTTGTCTGGGATAATCGTAGCCAAACAATTCTTTGTAGTCCTAGATCTTCCTCATCCGACAAGGATTGAGTACTACATTCATCGTCACTATCAATAACATTTAGCCGTCGACAGGGAAATAATATTAGATCTTCACCAGGCTCGGAATCTAATAATGAATCATCGAATTTATTACCACTAATGCCTCTAATTCAGTTCCTCTTTTGATTCTATCTAATATTGTATTCATATTTTGGGTATTTGATGTATAAATCTAAAAACTGGAGGAAGAAGAAGCTCTTTCTTAAATGTACTGAAATCTGCTATAATAACATCAAAGATACAAAACTGTATCATGATAAAACAGCAACAAATTGAAAATTGGAATGCAAAAAAAAGGTTGTTGTTGATATTTTGAGTTTGTTAATCACTGAAAAGAAATACAAATAATATCAATTTGATCAGATTGTTTCATTTGTTCTTACTGCAAACAGTTTGAACTGCATCAATTTCATTATACAGAATAATAATAATATTTATTTATCATACAATTAAGTTTACACAAGTCACGCAATTTCAGAAAGTTATATGCACATATAAGTAAGTAGGTGATATACATAAACGTTTACATTTACATAACACATATAAAATTAACAAATGCTAATATCTATTAATATAATTAAAATGAACGTACTGATTACAAATTAATAGATTAATGAATATAAATAAAGTTACTACTTAGATATTCATCCCATGAATAGAAAGCATTAATAATTAAAAAACCCTTTACTCTTCATTTAAACACATTAAAAGGTTTTTCTCACATTTCGAGTGGCAATTAATTAGAAAAATGTATACCGTGATAATTCACTCCAGTTTTTGATTTGGTCAGATGAAGGGACTCTGGACATATATTTCTTTTATTTCGGGTATCATGTTCGTGAGTAATTTGGTGATATTTATAGGTACCTGCATTATTATTACATATTTTAGGCATTCAAATATGTATAAACATGGTAAAGTTAATATTTTTAAATTCACAAATGATTGTTTGCCATTATCTCTGTAGCCCAATCCAGCTATTATCCTAACTGCTCGTCTCTGGAGTGTAAACATGCGATGCTGAGTGTCCCCAGATTAATACGCCATAAGATAAGTGTGAATGACACAATGAAAAATAGTCTGTTCTCATTGTATTAGTTGAAACTTCTTGTGAGGGACTTCTTAATAGTTAAGTATTCTTATTATTCTTTGAAATCTCATTATCGTGATTAAGCCATAGTAGATATCTGTCGATGGAAAATCCAAGAAATTTAATAAAGTCATTGTTACCCATGTCAACATCACTTTTTAAAGTAAAAAAAGATGTATTGAGTCTTAGCTGCATTTAATTTAAGGCGATTACTGTTGAACCATATATTCGTCGTTTAGAGAGCTTCCTCATTTAGTTCCACTGCTTGTTTGTGGTTATTTGCTGAACTAATTAGTGTGGTATCATCAGCAAACAGTACCACCTTATTGTTCTTAATAAATTCAACAAAATCATTGATATATATAATGAATATTAGAGGACCTAACGTTGAGCCTTGCGGTTTCCCGGGACTTATCGGTAATTGACTCGAATATTCGTCGTTGAAGTATACACTTTGTTGTCTGTTAGCAAGAAAAGTCATCATAAGTCTGCAACTTGCAGGATGGAAATTATAGGTATAGAGTTTTCGAATTAGATAGTTATGGGATACACAGTCAAACGCTCTGGATAGATACAATTTTTAAAAATTATTGATGATGCTATTAATAAAATCAAGCGCTGCTATAATTGTCGATCTGCTTTCCCTAAAACTATGTTGACCCGTCGTAGTGAAGATGTTATTTTCTAGAAAGGACATCATTTGTTTATAACTATTTTTTTCAATTATTTTAGAAAAAATGGGAAGTAGTGAGATTGGTCGGTGGTTGTTAACTTCATTTATATCACCATCTTTTAATATCGGAATCACTTTGGAAAGCTTTAGTAAGTCTGGAAATACACTCGTTGTTATTACATCATTAATTAATTGAGTCAGCAGTGTAATGGCATAAATTATCATTTTTATCATTCCAGCCGTTAGACCGTAAATGTCAGAGCTACATTTATTTCTAAAACACTTGACTATCTCTCTGACCGTCCCATCGAAGACAGGTGAGAGCTTGAAATAAGAAACGGGATCGACATTACTTGGAGGAATACTAGTAATAATTCCGTTTGCTATATTCGCAAAGTACTGATTAAATTTAGTAGATTTTATATCACATTTTGGAGATATTGCTTTATTATTACGCTTACTACTACTACTAATGACACATAGCGCGATTTGAATTTGATGTCGTTTGAATAAAATTATCATTGGCAGCTTTTTAGCATTTGATATAGCAATTCTATAGTTATATCGTAGTTGTTTTTTTTTAGGTCTAATCGGTTATTGCTTTTGTTCATTTAGTAAGCTTCTTCTAAAGATGTCAATTTTGCCTTATTGATTCCAGTTCTGCTGTGAACCATTTAATACTGGATTGATCGCATTTTTGTTTTAACTTCCTTTCAGGCAAGGACATGAAAAAGTTTTTCATTACAATGTTTAAAAAATTAATTAATTCGATGTTAGTGTCACCTTGTTTAAGTAGTTCCCAGTTTTCATTTGATAGGAGTTGATAAAAGGTAAATTTACCTACTTTGGTAATAGGACGCACGGTTTTTTCTAGAACACTCTTTTCCGCGCATTGTGGGCGCTGTGTCTAAAAAACGAATAATCCTATTGAAATGAAACTTTAAACTTAAGGTTTTATCATTAAAAATATAGGCCACCCACCTACCCTATATACATGATAACTTAAAAACAATAAATATATGTATAAAAAATAAAGCATAATCCAAATTTAAGTTTAAATATAAATGTCCTTCTATAGCTAATCTTATTTAAGCTTGATTTAAAACCTTTCCACGTATCATGTATATAATTTTTATTAATTTACGCACTCAAAAATTTCTTTTGTCAATTTTCTTTTATTCAAATTTTGTAATTAAAGTTACTGCAAACCCCAAGGCGATCAGTAATTAAAGTTAATATGCATATTTAGGGTGGGTGGGTGGCCTCTATCCTACCCTCCAGTCATCAAAAATTATTTGAAACATTTATATGAATACATCAATTAAAAAATGCAATTATTTTGTGTTTGTTTACATTTTACAATTTCTAACTGATTATGTTTTACTGATTGGAGGGTGGGGTAGAGGTAACCCACCCACCCTACATATACATGATAACTTCTATTGCTAATCGTTAATGATCGAAATCATCAACATCATCTATCAATTTTTTACTAATTTCATTGGATACATCGAGACGATAAGGAATTAAAGTTTATATGTATAGCTCTCAAAAAAATAAAAAATACCTCTAATAATTTTGACATTTTTGCCCATTGCTAATAAACTATAGGAGTTACATAAAATTTATATAACAAGAATACAAAATCGAGCAAATTGTTTAGAATCGCATTTTTCGTAATTGTCATAATTTTCGAGAAAAATATAGGAAAAGTACTATGATGGCCACATCACCATTTATTGTTCTAGGGGCAGTTATGGACAAGAGTTGCTGTTTATAAAAATGATGGGTAATTATCTTTTGTATGTTTCTGATATTAAAATTAAGTGATGGTGCAATTTGAATGATAAAACCTAGTATCCTTTTTTATCGTTTAATGAGAGAACTTTCAGAAAATTATATTATCGAAGGCAAATATATGTTTAAACGGGCAATATGAATTGGAATATTATATAGCATTAATATCCACATAACGGAGAGTTTTAGATCTCCCAACTTTAAAAAGGTTTTTTTTTTATAAAATTGAATTATATCAAATTATCTCAAGACACATAATGATTATAAATCTAAGCATAATCTGTATGCAATTAGATCTAATAACTTATTAACGAAAGTGCACAATCTGAAAGTATAATGTAAAAAAAATAATTGATTGTTGAGGCAGATAGGCGTTGAAAATCCATTTTCAATATTAAAATCACAACAATGTCTAATTTTCAAATTTGTTGTGTTTTAATTACTGCATATGTTTTGCCATACTTTGATTTTTTCAGGTGAAGAAAATATATTTTCCAATAACATAAGTAGGATTTAAAATGAAACAAAAATTGAGAATCAGACATTGTCATTATCTTGAAAAAGAATAGCATTTTACCCTTAACTTCTTTTTTGTTAATGTTGCAACAAATGTTCTGTAAGCATTAGTGCAGTCCAAGTATAAAAGAACTAACCAGGTCGCAATGCTGTAAGGCTGTCTATAGCCAAGCGATCTCGCCTACCTTGAAGTAATGCCAGACGGCGGTTCCGCGGGGTGTTAGGGCGACTTGGGGAGGTGGTTTTTAGTGGGTATACCAGTAATTCTGGGGACTCCCACACTCTGTCAATAAAAGATTTTCCACCTTCCAGCCACAAAAAAAGCGACCTCGTCTAATCTAATCTTATCTAATCTAAGCATTAATATTTACTAATATTTTTACACAAAATTCTGAGGGTATCATTTTCAAATTAAATTTTGATGTTAGGAACATTTTCGTGGGGAAACTTCATTTCCCCTGATCTTTTGTCCTCTATAATTTTATATTTGACTCATCTTGCTTTAAAACCTATTAGGTCAATCCAGAATTGTGACTAAACTATTTTAGACACAATATTATTAAATTGAGGGGATATATCTTACATTTCCAATTAATTTTTAATTACATCGACAATTGACAGATGGCTTCCAATTATTTAGAAATGTTATAGCTATCGCTTCATTTTACTCAAAACCATTCAATTCTTAATGTATTACTCATTTTATTATTCTTTTTTTCTTAAGAGTTTTCATAAAATTTTTATAATTTTTGAATGTAATACAAAAGTTTACGGTTTACTTGGAGAGTTTAAACCCTGCCTTCAACTCCGCTACACTGATGAAATAGATCGTAAGTGGTCAGTGACTGTTGTTGACAGGGAATACAAAAGTGTATGAAATTTTGTTTTAATGATTGTTAATATATTTCTAGTTTTGGTTAGAAAAAATTTCTAAATTTTTCGTATTAAAAAAGAGCGAAAAAATGGTGATGTGGCCATCATAGTACTTTCCCTATATTTTACTCGAAAATTATGAGGTTTACGCAAAAAGGCTATTCTTAATGAATTGTTCACTTTTGAATTCTACAATTATTTATGATAAAAGTTTCACTTAACTCTAATAATTTTTATTATTTTCTCAAAAGTTAAGAATTTTATGAAAAATATGTTTTTATAAAACTTATTTAGTTTTTTATTCCCTTTAACTTTTGTTTGAACCATTTTTTAAAATTATTTGTATTTAGAAAAATATCACGAAAAAACCAAAAAACGCCTCAAGTAAACGCCCACTTCCGGTCTATGAATTTTCACCAAAAGCTATTCAGTTCCAGTTTTTAACGATAAAACCTTAAGTTTGAGGTTTCATCTCAAACCGATTATTCGTTTTTGAGATACAAAACACACAGACACAATTTTTTTTTCCAGAAATTAGTGTAATGGACTCAGGGGACCTAAAACGGATATTTCCACAAAAAAATCACGATCACAATACTTCCCCTATATATACTTCGTATATAGGAAAAGTAAAAATAAAAAAGGGCTTCTAGTAAACCCAATGGGCGAAATGCCTGACATTTTTTTTCTAAAAAACCTTAAACCAGTATCTAGTAGTATCAAAATACTTCTTCATACTTCGTAGAAGTTATATAAAAAGATTTTTTATGGATTACCTTTTCTAGTTTTTGTTAGGATTTGAGTCGGGAATATAAAACCGAGGACCCTGGCTTCCTGGATGCTTTATGGTCATTAGCTGACATTTTTAGATCCTTATTTTAAGCAATTCTTCGGCGTCTTTAGATACATTATCCTCTCATCTGGCTCGTGGTTTACCAGCTGATCGTTTTCTTCCTGGTTGTCTTAGGACTACCTTTTTTGCGGACAATGCATCTTGTATGCGTTGTACATACCCAGCTCACCTGAGTCGCATTAGTGTTATGTGTGTTGTGATAGCTAAGTCTCTGTCTCAAGTGCAATGTTGCTTATCTTAGTTCCTTATTCCGTTTGCTGGGGTCGCTAACGTTATTTCCGCCTGGTTTAGGAGGCTTGGCCTGAAGTTTCTTAACGGTGTATTTTCGAAGTGACGTTGTTAGCATCACGCATAACTTACTTATCCCAGGACCTTCACCCGTTCTCTTTAGCCCTGATCTCTTTTGCTCTCCATATAGGATGGTTACCACACTTCTAGCGGTTTCAACCAGGTTACCAGGGTATCAGAGAATCGGATTTGGCTAGGAGAGGCTATGCGGCAATATCTTCCTGTGCGATTGTCGTGCTGTACGCATGAACTACCCCATTTGAATCCCAATATAGGAACTAATTGAAACGGCTTAGCTGAGTTTACTGTGCAATTAAATATAAAACATAGAATTCTATCACATTCATCATATGACTTAGATATTAAGGGTCATAAAAGGGAACGGTTTTGTGGACGTTCGCTCCAAAATAGCTACCTATGTTAATATTTTAAACCATTTTCATATCATAATATATATTCTTTTTATTCATCGGTTACTTCGCGCAGTATTTTCATTTTTTATAAATCTTTGTAGACTAGATGAGATAGATGAGTGTTTGGAATCATTCACAGTGCATATCCTCTATTTCGTGAACATATCCTTCTTTTAAAATCATCTCCGTTGTTACTTCTTCCCGCTGTGAGTCGTTTAATGTTGTGCCTTGTGCTCTAACTAATATTGAGGAGATTCTATCAGAGCACATTTCATCGTCGGCAACGCCAAATAGCCTATGCACTTCTGCATAGTCTCGAGTTTGTACTTGTGCACCCCTTAACTACTAGTTTCTGTTTCGGACGGCCGAAATACAAATGAACATGTTTTTCTAAAAACCTATTGCTTAAAGAAAGCCGTTTAACATTAACTACTTTAAAATCAGTTCAAATGTTTCAAACAATAATTAAATTTAAAAAAAAATTAAAATTGTAAAAATAAAATCATTTTTTAAACAGGTACCAAAAATACTGAAAACTTAAAAAAAAAATTATTTCCTAAAAACAATTTGAAATTCACTCACACAAAATAATTATAGAATTGGTATAAAAATAGTTAGACTAAATAATTTAAGCTAAGCTACTAAAAACAAAAGAAATATTTTAAATATTTTGCTTCAAAGTAATTGAATTTTGCAGCAATAAAAAAATATTTGTTGTTAACAAAAGAATGCATGTTAAAATTTGACACAGTAAAAATAAACAAAAAATAGTAAAAAAGTGTCAAACAAAATAGTTAAAAACCATAGCAAAAAATAAAAGAAATTTGCTAAATAATTTCCTTCAAAATAATTGGAATTATACAACATTAATAATTTGTTAACCAAAGAACGCTAAAAGGAGAAATAATTGACATATATTAAGAAACAAATTAATATCAGATTTATTTTTTAATCGAAAACTTTCTAAAAGAATTTAAAATTTGTTTAAAAGCAGTTTAAACAAAGAAACAATTAAAAGTTACTAAGAAAACCAGTTGAAAACTTAAGAAAACAATATATTTTTTAAATAAGAGAAGAGAATTCTATAAAAAAACAAATAAAATATTTTATAATTTAGTGGATTTTTTTCTCCAAAGAATCAATTGATATTACGCTTAAAAAACCTATTAAATCATATTCTAAAGACATTTTTACAGTTGAGAATACAATAAAAAATGGCCCTCAGTAATCAACTATTTCTAGGTTACAAACTTTTACCAAAAGCTTTTCTGATCCTCTGGTGCCAATAGCCACTTCTTCGGTCGTTCTTGAAGGAAATCAAATCTGCCCCAAAAGTGCTACCATCTGGTGATAAGGGTGCATTCTTTCTGGGAAGAAATCTGTTTGAACACTTCTAACACATTATATATACTATATTCATTCGCAGTGTGTTAGGGGTGGTTAAACACCGAAGCATGAGCAAAAAACATTGCAATGCTAGGCTAAAGTTTAAAGTTTTAGTTCAAATTATTTAGTAGTTCTGGGAATGTAAAAATATAATAGTGCCCATTGTGCATGTGTTATATGTGAACTTATGTGTGTGTAAATGAGGTTATTACTTTAAAGGATCGCCATTAATTCGTAATAGCTAATGGTACCGGTCAGCCGGTTACAAACTTGACATAAAGTTGCTGCATTTTCGTCATAATTTCGGGTGTAATCATATGCGCCTACCACCGACATGAACAAATATTTAACTACACTGGTTTATATTATCACACATAAACAATGTTTAATATTTATTATTTATTTACCCTTGATTTTTTAAAACAAAGAGATTTTAAGATGTGTAATAAAAACAGCCATTGTTTCCATAATTCCAATTTTTTTATCTCATCGCGTTTATAACGTATTGTTGTTGCCACAGGCCGTGAAAGTTTTTAAATGGATTTCAATATATTTACCAGTCTTAAATTGTCATATACAATTTCAATAAGAACAATACGTTATAAATCACAAATTTATGTACCTGCATTAAAATTCGATATGTTTCTGCTCACATGTTTTTAATATCAATTTTATGTATTACACTACTGTTTCACGCTTCATTGTTTACCTGCTCATATAATTTCACAGAACTTGTTAAATAATTTACTGCTTATGAAGAGTAATTAAAATAATTAAGTACAAGATTTCAATCCAGGATGCACAATGACGGATAAATGGAATTAATAATACTGTTTAAAGTAGTTTAAAAATCAGATGGGATACATAATGTAATAATTTATTGGAAAAGGGTACGTATTATTTTTGTTGTTTTTAAAATATTGCAATCAAATTAAAACCATTACCTTTTTTGCTATTATTTTTTTAATTTTAACTTTAGAGAGAGATACTCATTTTTATCAACAACAATTACTATGCAGCTTCTCTTATTTTTTTTCCTATTGGCTATCGACCGGTGGTCTTTCAGCCTTTTTTTAATGTTATTTGTTCTGTTTTGATTTTTTATTCTGGTCTTCTGGTATTTTTTTAAATTTAAAATGTGTTTTAATGAGAATTATCATAACAAATTGCGAATGTAGCTATAATTCTTTCATCTAACTGTTGAAGTAACAAACTTGTATTCGACGGTAGAATTACCATCACGATATTTAGGTGTTTAAAATATTTTGGTTGACTTACTGCATTATCTAATAGCAGAAGTTTTAAAATGACTTTAATATTGATTTATTAAAACCTGAGCTGAGTTCGTGCTCGTTACTTTTGGATTTATTAGAAGGCCTTGATTTAATTCAAATAATTAACCAACCCGCCTCACTGACACGTCATTGTTTCTTCTTGATATTATAGCTCTTTTGCGAAATCTAAATCTCATTGATCAAGGTGAATTCGTAAAATTGTAATTAAATTGTATCCTAAAATATAATTTGGAATTAATTGATCATCAACCAAATATATTTAGGCACTATCATAATATTAATGTTATGAATGTTATAAATGATATAAATGATAAAGTAACCTTATTATAACTACTATTTTTTTCAGTTATTTGACAAACACGCTCCACTAAAATCACGAAAATTTTCTAAACCGTTTTGTACTTGATTAATAATAACCTTAAGTACCTAATACAGCAATGGATTAAAGCCAATGCAAAATTTAGGAAAAACAAAATCCTTTGCATTGTAATTATTATAAAAGCTTAAGAAAGTAGAAACTAAGAAATGCATTTATAAATGAAAAAAAGCATATTTCTCATACGTTTCTCGTACATGAGGAATTAAATTTCTTTAGTAATACCTAGAATCACTTAGGTCAAAGAAAAAAATTAAGTAGATACCTCACAATTTAAATAATATCGATGTAATTAATAATTACTTCCGGATAGTATTCCTCAATTTAATAGTAGAATTCATAGCATCAATGAGATCTTTTTAAATAAGTTACACCCAACTATAGTTCCCTTTAATTTTACCATGTTTGATGAAAATGCAATATTGAAGTACACTGGTGAAATTAAATCGAGATCTACGGGTTTTGATAATATTAATGTTCCTATTGTCACAAATATTATTAGTAAAACTATCTTTTCTAACCTTTGGAAGTATGCATTAACTACACAGGCCTACATTTTTTTTCACGAAAAAGTGTTTCAAGTTTAATAGATGTCCTATAGTAAATGGGGTGTGCTGATCACGAATCTGTGCTTAGTTTTTTCTAGCACGTCAGGTTTCAGGAAAAGTGTGTTTGAAATTTTTCATAGAAACTGCCAAAAATATTGAGAAAATATTTATTGAAACTATATTTAATACAAAATTACGCTGCAAAATTGAATTGTTAATTAAAAAAACAATGCAGTATAATATACGTTAGACAATCGTTGTTTCTTTTTGAATAAAATCGTTCTCGTTTTCCCTCAAAACTGCGTTTTGTAGTTTTCTTTTTGTGGATTTTTGTGAGCGAGTTCCTCTTTAAGGTCCAGCAGTAATCAGCCATCATTCTAATATCCCATCTTCCTTGGTAATGCCTCTCCATCTCCTTTGTCTTAATGGAACCTCTCTCCCTGTTCCTCGCTGACAACTTCAAGATTTTTGGGAAAAGAGCCAACGTGGGAATTCAGAAAATGAAGTTTGACGTTCACATTGCATCCCATTTTTTTTTAATATAACTTTCGACCATATTGGCTACAATTTCTTTGTAGTTTGGAGACTTGTTGTTTCCAAAGAAACCGTCTATGTCTTCTACGAAAGAACTCCATGCTTCAGATTTATCCTGGATAATTGAATTTTGGAACAATCTGTCCGATTTTAAGGTTCGAATTTCGGGGCCTACAAACATTCGTTCTTTAAGTTTAGCTTCAGAAAGTGCAGGAAATTTGTCGCACAGGTATTTAAAGCAGTCACCTTGTTTATTTAAAGCTTTGATAAACTGCTTCATCAATCCTAACTTTAAGGGGAGCACATTTTTTTGTTCCTGTACAAGTCTTTCTCTGAGTGGTTATTCTTTCTTAACGTAATGTAAATTTCGTGCTCGACTGTCCCACTCGCATAAAAAACATGGATACTTTGTGAATCCAGACTGCTGACCCAAAAGCATGAATATTATTTTGAGGTCTTCACAGAGTTGCCAACAACATTCGCTATACTTTATTGTATTTAGCAACAGCTCAAGATTCTCATACGTTTCTTTGAGGAGTGAGGAACAGTCACCGAGGCATAAGTATTACCATTGTGCAACAAGACACCCTTCAGATTTCTCTTAGAAGAATCAATAAATAACCTCCATGACTACTTCAGGCATATTATTACAATACACCAGTAAACCCTCTTGAGAGAAATATTCCACGAACTCTTAGATTTAAGATGTGTACAACATCCTTCGATAGGTCGAAGTCTCTCACTAAGTCATTTAGTTCAGCTTTGATAAACTGTTGAGGTAGGTCTATATCAGGATTGAATTCGTCTTGATCAGTTTTTTCGTTTGAACTGTCATCTGATGATTGTTGTTGGATGGTGTGAAGAAAAGGAAAAGGAATGGGAATTCCTGGTCCATGAGGTACAGGTCGTTTAGCAGATGGTAAATCAGGCTATTGAATAGTATGTTTATTTTTCGAATTGAAACCCTTGACATCGCAGGAGCAAAAGTAACAGTCGCCTCTATGTTTTTTTTGTTCCCTCCATACCATATGAATGCCAAAGGGTAAAGAGCTACGTGTACCTTTTGTCCATTTTCTCAGTAACTCGATACACCGAAAGCACACTTTGTGTGGAGCCCAAGGTTTGTCCTGATCTCCAAGCTTTACACCGAAGTAAGCGTGATAAGCTTTCTTGATAAATTCTGTCAAGATGACCTTGACAGATGCGAAAATGAAAATGATGTATCAAGTATTTTAAAGAAATAATTTTAATATCATAAAGGTACTTCTTTGCTCTAGTACAAAATATCTCACAAGGTTTTTTTTTAATATTGTGAAAAATATTGACGTGATGGGCTCAAACCAAATTCACATTCAGAATCAACGTACACGTATTAAGGACACTTATCAAAGTCAAAATACCAAAAATCATGTGCCTGTGCTATCTATCCGAACTAAAAGACCTAAGACCAATTAGTATTCTGTTTACTTTATCGAAAAAATAATTAAGAAAAAATTGTCAGATCATGTCGAAATTAATTCAATACTTCCAGAGCATCAGTCTGGATTTAGACGTAGGTATAGAGTTGTGAAATAACGTTAGTGAAAATTACAGACGATAATATATCAGCTACGGATATTGGGAATTTAACTATTTTGATTCTTTTTTGACATTGTTACGCATGATACATTAAATTTAATTTTAACATAGATTACGTCTTAGTGAAACTGCAATTTCTCTTTTAAGTAATTATTTATCAGTACGAAAGCATTGTGTTCAATTGGACAACCGTAGGTCTAACATGATTGATATTTCTCAGGGTGTTCCTTAAGGTTCTGTATTTGGGTCTCTTCTCTTTTCTATTTATACTTCTACCATATTAAGTCAACTTTTAGTTTTGTACAGGACATACGTATGCTAATCATACTCAACTTTATTTTTTTTTCAAACCTGAGTCAACTCATGAGTCTGAATCTTGTGTGAATGCTGACTTGCAGAAATTTTTTAAATATTCGTGCATGTTGAATTTAACTTTAAACCCTGCCAAGTCCACATTTCTTTTGTTTGGCAAGAATCGTATGTGTGCACAATCAGGTGACCAAATTAATGTAGTCATAGATGGTATCAAGGTGCCTTATTCTCAATGTGCTAGAAACTTAGGTATGATTATGAATAACTCGTTTCGATATAAGAAACAAATTAATAAATGCATCAATTTATCGTATCAGAATTAAAAAATATATATATTCTCTACGGTCTTGCCTCTCTATGAAAGCTAAAACTACCTAGTGCAATGATTTTGTTCTTTCACATTTTGCATATTATTCAACACTTTATTATCCTGCTATAGATAAGGTTACCTTATTCCGAATTTAGAAAGTGCAAAACTCCAGCCCACGCTATATTTATGGTATCCGAATATTCGAGAGAATATCACATAAGCTCAAAGAAGCAGGTTGGGTTAGTATATCCAGAAGGAGGCAGTTGCTCTTTTACCATAGGTTAATTACTAAAAAAATATCCATGCTATCTTTACAATAAAATTGATCCATAACCTAAATACTCGGTCAAGAGGTCGACTATCACCTCCCCAACACCGTCTTTTACTTACAAGTGTATAAAGTTTACACCGTAAAACATAAAAATCTTAAAGACTTAGATATTTATCATTTGAAAAATTTTACGAAAGAAAAAATCATTGCTCAAGTTAGCCCACTTGATGATTTCATCAATTTTAATTTATATAATAATTAGGTCACAAAAGGGTTACAAATGGTATTATAAAAAAAATCTTATTTTTTGTCAAAGTCTCCACCAACATTTATACACTTAACCCATCGCTTTATTAATGCCCCAGTACCTGCTGCCGTCTGAATCACATGCGTACCACTTGTTGAAGATCGTGATCACCCTAAAAATGTTTACCGCCAAGATTCCTTTTAAGTGGACCAAACAGATGATACTCGCTTGGGGCTATGTCGGGACTGTAAGCCGGACGTTCAAGAAGTTGCCACCCTCCACCTCCTCCTCCGAGAAACCTGCCACTTCCCATCTTGCCTTTCACCTGCTAACTACAATGGATTTCCACTTTCTTTTCTACATTTTCCGACCACTTTTTAATCTCTATCCCTGTTTGTTTTCCCCTTCAATATCTTCCACATCTCTGCCTCGTTCTTACATGTGCCTTATTCTTCCACCTTTTTTTTCTATCACCCTTCCCTTCTTCTCTTTAGGCACATTTAAATTTTCACTCAATTCAATTCTCGTTTGGGCCAATCGAGCCATGCGGGCAAGCATTATCGAATTGCATCCCGAAGCATCAACAAAACTCTACAGTACGATTCAGCATTAACGTTATCACCTCTATTTTGGAAATGGGCTAGGAGCACTCCTTGATAATCCTAGAACACGGTAAGCTTAATCTTACCAGCTGAGGGCACAAGCTTGAAGTTCTTTGTAGGCGGTGAAGAAGAATGTTTCCACTGCATTGAATCACGCTTTGTTTCGGGTTGGTAGTTATGCACCTATGATTCATCACCAGTAATAATCCTGTTAAGCATGCCCTCCCCTTCATCGGCGTACTGAGAGATGTGTTGCAAGAATAACCCCATTCGATTCCTTTTGTGTTCCTGAGTCAGTTGTCTAGGTACCCACCGTGCGCAAACTTTTCAGATCGTGCAAAATTTCATAGATCAAAACACGAGAACACTATTGCAGTTGTTATGCTGCTTATTGTTACCCGCCTGTCAGTTCGAACCATCTCGTCCACCCATCGAATTGTTGAATCTGTCGCAATCTGAACGGGACGGCCAGTCGATGTTCATCAATAATTTTTGAGCGCCCTTGTGAGAATTTCTCGACCCAGTTGTACACCGCTTTACATGACAAACACTGTTCACCGTAAACAGGAGATATTTCCTTATGGATATTATTTGCAGGAAGCCGTTTTGCCCAGAAAAAGACGCACAACAGCACACTCTTTGAGCACGGCTGCCATTTTAACACTGCCTACACATGCGCACGGCAACTGTTATAATAATAATATATATTTGATATTAAAGCCATTACAAACGGATATACAAGTCAGAATAAATATAAATATAAATCACATACAGATTGAAATGTAACACGAAATACACAACACGTTACCGAATAATAACTTTTTTCTTTCTGTGAAACAAACCAAGTGTTTTTAATTTCTAATCAAGAATAACTTTTTTACTTAAGTATCATAAAGCTGGACTGTATTGCCACCTTTTGATACATAGGGATATAACTAACTGCTATTTTCAGCTCTCTCGCATCATTTTGTGACCTAATTACTGAATTTCCCTCGTATTTCATCTTTACAGTAATCTTCAGTATTAATGAGGATTATTTTAGATACCATCAATAAAGTTGCTTCTTCAGTTTGTTCTTCCAACAGTTATTCTTGATATCTTAGACATTCATGTTGCCAAAATTTGTCTTAGAGACCTACCATTTTTTACTAATGCATCCATTCATTCTGTTTCCTACTTGATCAATTAAATTATTATTTTGAACCATCTCTGCCCATAAGTTTTTCTAGCTATTATTCAATGTTTTTTTATAGTATATATAGCGGTATTGTTTTTGAATTTTTTTTGCGGAAATATCCGTTTTGGGGTCCCCTGAGTCCATTACACTAATTACTAGAAAAAAAAAATTGTGCTGTGTGTGTGTCTGTCTGTCGGTGGGTGCTGTATCTCAAAAACGAGTGATCTCTTTGAGATGAAACTTTAAACTGGAACTGAAAAGCTTTTAGTGAACATTCATAGACCGTTTTTTTGTTTTTTGGTGATATTTTTCTAAATATGACACATTTTAAAAAACATTTCAAACGAAAGTTAAAAGGAATAAAAACTGAATAAGTTTTATTTAAAAAATTTTTTGCTAAAAATCTTAAATTTCAAGAAAAAATGAAAATTTTGAATTTGTTGCCATTTGTCATTAAACTATTGGAGCTACATGAAAATTATATAACAAATAATTGTAGAGAATTCAAAAATGAACAAATTATGAAGAATAACTTTTTGTCGTAAACCTCATAGTTTTCGAGAAAAATATAAGTACTATAATGGCCACATTACCATTTTTTAATGATTGAAGTTGTTAAGTTAAGAGTGTTTAAAATTGTAAAGCTTTCCATCTCTGACTTCGATAGATTTTTTGTCGACTTTATTCAACATTGATTGGAAAATCATCTTTATAAAGTGAAATTTAAATGTAGCTACAATATAATAATTCAGTGGTAATATTTTAGTGACTGAAATGTTTTCGAGGGCTTGGTGCATTATCCAATATTAGCAAAATCTTTAAGTAGTTTTCTACGCTTGGAGTAAAACAGTTTAGAAACTATTATTTTAATAAATCGGTGGTTGCAGTTCAATATTAAAGCATTCTTATTTAGATGTTTCTTTGGACGAAAATTTAAAATTTTACAAACTAGCATCTGCGTAACTACGTGATCACCTTGCTGCACATAAATAATGTTTCTCGTTTGCTACCTTAAACTCTGGGGCAACTTTCGTTTGGGTATTTCATTCTACCAAATGTGTGTCCAATTGGCATTAAAACTTGACGTGGTGTTTATCCAGTATATCCATCATGCTTAATAAGTGTTTTTAATTATTTTTGAGAGGTAGCCTCACTATCAGCTGATGCTCTATACTTTTATTTTCATGTTCTGTAATGAAAAGCCTTATCTAAAACGATCGACCCAAGCTTTACTGGAAATAAAATTGAAATTAGTCATGAATTTTCTTTTAAAAAGTTTAATTTTGTAGGAGTTTACTTTGTGGTACTACTTGAATATAATGCGGAAGGAGACAAGATGACTTTGTTTTACCACTTAAAATAAAGTAGAGGTAAATTGGTTTATTGAGTTACGTGAAGATCGAATGAATTTGACGAATAAAGCACTAATAACCTTTCTTCACAATTTTATTTGATTTACCAAATGTACATTTCGGACACAAATTGACTATTATCAATGAATTAGCACTCAGTGCTTTATTCGTCGAATTAAAGTAGAGGTATTTCAGATGTTCTTCAATTAGAATGCTTTTGATTAATTGGTACAGTAGATTAAAGAAAGAATTGTGAACACGAAGGGCTGACAGTTTAGAGGCCTTTTAGGATGGTGGGATAGAGATTTTGTTGAATGGAATAGATTGTGGAATACTAATTAGAGGCCGATAAGTCATCGTTTACATGTGGACTGTTTTAGTGCATATTTCTAGTTTCTTTAAGTTCGAAGTGCCATATCCTCCTCTTGATATGTAGTTTAAGTTAAAGGGTATGAATTTTAAATGTTAATTTACGATCAAGTTTAATTCAGAGTTATATGCAAATTGTGTGATTACTTATAGTTATTTTGTGTATAGTGAAATGAAATGAACAACTGACATTTGTTTGGGTTTATGTATATTTTCCACTTCGCAAACCACATTTGTATTTTATAATAATAATAAACTGTTTCTTGATCATATCTTTGAAATTTTACATAAATACTTACAATAATAGTAATTAAGTAGTAGTTAAAGGGACTAGAATCATTTTCGCTACCGGGTCTTTTATTTACCAGGTAACGAAACTGATCTTCCATCTAGCTCTTCAGTTTTACAGTTGCAGTTCAACAGAAAACAAACAAATACGAATGGTCGTGGAAAAGGAGGAAGGGGCTTGGGAAAGGCAGGCGCTAAGCGTCATCGCAAAGAATAAGGCGTGTTTCCCGTCGTGGAGGTGTAAAACGTATCTCCGGTCTAATTTACGAAGAAACCCGCGAAGTCTTGAAAGTGTTCCTTGAGAACGTTATCCGTGACGCCGTCACCTACACCGAACACGCAAAACGTAAGACGGTGACCGCAATGGATGTCGTCTACGCCTTGAAGAGGCGGGGTCGCACTCTGTACGGTTTCGGGGGTCAAGACCAATTTCGGCACACATACTACACACACCCTGAAGATGTCGTGTTGCGAAACCAACAAATTAATGTCGATCAGCCTCTGCAATGTGACGAAGGTTTTGTTTAGGATTTTTGCATGACGTATTAGTATTATATCATCTGCATATACCGACGCTAGCCACGAATCTAAGGGTGATCCTTGAGGAACATCTTGGTGATGGATAAATGAGAAGGAATAGGTGTTGCGAATTTTCAGTTAAGAGATTTTTAAGGAGTTACGCAAACCACACTGAAACGTTAGGCTATGTAAATACCCATAAAGTACTGATTTTAGAGGTGTGGTGTCTGACTGTTTGATGAAAGTAAAAAAAAAATTAATAGGCTCTTTTATATTAGGTTGTCAAGTATGAAATGAAGCAAAAAATGCAAATAATCGAATTGGATTTTTTCCAATAAAAACTTTTTATTTTTAATGAAAGTATGCATCCATATTATCGATACACTTTTTCCATTTTAGAGGTAACTCGTTTATTCCTTTGCTGCAGAAGCCTGGATCATGGGAGTCGATGAACTCTTGAAATACTATTTTTAGAGCCTTACAGATTGAAATGATAGTCAGTAAGGGTTAATGTCTGGCGAGTATGGTGGGTGACGGAGAGTTTCCAACTCCAACTCCTGTAGTTTTGACACTATCATTCGTGCTGCATGTGGTCGAGCGTTGTCGTGCTGGAGAATTGGAGTCATCTCATTAACCAATTTTGGCTATTTAATCGCAAGATTTCTCATCATTCGTCTTGTTGATAACTGTAGACAACTGCCATGATCGATTGGCTAGGTTCCATAAAGCTGTAGTGGATGAAACCTGAGCCAGACCACCAAACAGTGACCATCAGCTTCTTCTGGTGGATGTCTCGTTCCGGACAGGTTTTGGTAATTCATCTTTGTCCAACCATTGCCATGAACGCTTACGATTATCGTACATGATCTATTTTATTATATTTAGAAATGGTTCGGCTTTGTTGTGAAAAAGAAAAGAAAGACATGCATCGAGTCTTCGTTACTTCTGTGCATCGATCAATTCATGCGGTATCCATTTGTCCAGCTTTTTCACTTTATCGATTTGTGCCAAATGAGTCAAGATTGATACATTGTACATTAATGATAATTCATGTGCACTTTGGTTAGGATTCGCTTCCACGGTGGCTTTCAGGACTTCATTATCCACCTGAGTCTTGGGTCGACCACGGGGTTCAATAGATAGGTCGAAATCTCCCGAACGAAATTGTTTAAACCAACGAGCTATAGTTGCGTTTGTAGCCACTTGAATGCCGAACACACTATTGATTTATTGTGTTGTGGCTTCACGCCGCTGGAACTCATACTTCATCAACACAAGAATTTCGCTGATTTCCATAGTCTCACTTATTCGCCTATACAAAAAAACTATTAATTTTTTTTAAAACTGAAATATCCGTTAGAAACGTGTGCGATTGAAATAAATAATATGAAGTTTGCTACATTTCATATTTGACAACTTAATAGTTTACATATGGACAGCAACGTTGGTTCGGGTCAGTAGTTGGATGGGTGACCGATACCATTCACCATTGAGATACAATTAATGGCGCTTTAGAGTGACGGGGGCGATCCTTTAAAGTAACAATGGTGGAAG
The DNA here is from genome assembly GCA_963969525.1 of Ontholestes murinus. NCBI lineage: Eukaryota > Metazoa > Arthropoda > Insecta > Coleoptera > Staphylinidae > Ontholestes > Ontholestes murinus. Next base: position 66,271,311 of record OZ018388.1, read on the forward strand.
GACCACGTGGTCGATAGCCAAACACTACTACTACTACTATAAGTTATAAGTGCCATTTCCTTCTCTCGATATGTAGTTTAAGGTGTTGGGTGTGAATTTGTATTGTTAATTTAGGGTCAAATTTAATTCAGAGGTATATGCACTTTTAAGAAGGAAAAATTGTGTGATTACTTATAGTTGTTTTGCGCATGGTGAAATAAGATGAAGTGCTGACCTTTATATGAGTTTGTGTATATTTTCCCCTTCACAAACCACATTTGTTTCGTATCTATACGGCTCTCCAAGGGTTTTATTTAGAATTAGTGCATTGAGTATTAGTACTGTATTATGCGCATATACCGACGATAACCACAAGTGTATGGTGATCCTTCGGGAACATCTTGGCGAAGGGATAAATGAGTGGGAATAGATGTTTCAGATGTTCAAACTGGAGGAGTTTGAATAGGAGGGAATTATCAGTTAGGTTAAGAGATTAGGAATTACGGAAACCTCGATGCTACACTGAAATATTAAGCTCTGTGAATATCTATAAAAATTACTGATTACTGAGGTGCACTGTCTGATAGTTTGATGAAAGTAAATAAAAATGAATTTTTATATATTAGTTTGAATTTAAAACTTTATTTTAAATTTTCTAGTATATATTATCTTTACAGTTTTTGATTAGGGGTATAAAAACTCTTTGTTCAGAGTTATTATAAAGAATACATGAGTTGAAACATATTAACCTGTGATCTTTTTGTTATGTCTCTAATTTAATGATAGAAACATAAAAAAATATCTTTACTAGCCAGCTAAACTGTCCTAGTGATTCCTACAAACAAATTAATGAATTGTAGGAGGAGGAGACTAATATTTAGGTTAATAACTTAATTATCAAAATTATGAAAGACAAACGTCTTTCTTGAAGGCATAGTCTTTTCTGAGTTTTATCGTAACCATCATGTTAAATTACTGCAATATGAAATTGAGTGTGTTAACTGACATCATCAACTCAACGCAACTCAATCGTGAATACTTACACATGACAACGCATTGTGCGCGTTAGTTGCCGCTTTTTTTTTTTGAACACTGACCAAAAAATATAACTTATAGTAAAATCTGATTTTGTTTAACCGCAATGAGAAGATTTTGCGTCGATATTTGTCAATGGATGAAACATGGATCCATCACTACAGACCGGAGTCCAATCGGCAGTTAATAGAGTGGTGAAAGCAGTCCGAAGCGACTGAAGACACAACAATTAGCCCACAAGTTTTTGCACAGTTTATTTTGGGATGCGTATGACATCATCAATATGCATTGATTATCTTAAACTATCAGAAAGAATATTGCTTTGCATTACGGAATCGAATTAACGACGAAGTCAAGGTCATCTTTGTCAAAAAAAAAATGTTTCACCAAAACGATGATTCGCAATACGACCGATAAATTAAACAAATTGCGCTATGAGTTGGCTCCGTATTCTGCGCATTCTATAGATCTGATCTCCTTTATCCTTCCCCCCCCCCACAAATGCAGTGGCTCCCTGGCAAAATATTTTATTCGTCATGGGTGGTCAAGTTAGAAACAAATCCTATTTTGACTGACTTGACACCAAGCACTGTAAGACCAGCATTGAAATATTAGCGGACCGTTACTCTAGAATGTATTACTCTAAATGGAGATTATGTCAAGGACTAAACACTTTTTTAATAAAGATCTTTTTTATTGACAATCTGAAGACATACTACAAAGTCTTCAGATTGTCAATAAAAAAGATCTTTATTAATGCAAATATCGTTAATTTTGTACAGATTCTCAACAAGGATACGGCTGAAACGCTCGAATAAATAATTCGTACATTAGGGTAACCAGAATTTTTTTTTAGAATCTGCTCTTCTTCTGAAATTTGTCATAGTGATCCTTGAGAAGTCTTGTTACCAAATATCAGATCATTTGATTGAAGTTTCGTTCAAATCAAAAGTATGAAGAAAAACCTGAAAATCTGTTTTTTCGGCGGATAAATATCTGTAGCATTTCCAAAACCCAATACTAAGTTGCCGTAACGTACTGTTCCATTGAAAAACATTACACTACTTATTACTAAACTCATAATATTGGCGATATTTGAGATGCAGTGTCCATTTTTAGATGTCAATTTTGGTCAAAATTTTCGAATTTCCGGAAAACTTGACGTATAACTTCGGTTAACAGATGACTTCATCGCTGTTTTTCGTCTTAAACACTAAAGATTACATGTAAGACTTAGTGCAAGACATTTGCGCCACTTACTGGCACCTCCTACTTTCTGTAACCCAGAATTTCGTCCAGGTACTCTGAGAGGCGATTTCAAGATTTTTGTCTTTATTTTTTATACACTTATGAAATTAAGTGCTAACATTATAATAACATATTTCATGTGAGAAAACATGTTTTTAGTTCAAATAGTGGTCAAGGTGAGGTTTAAACATTTAAACGAAAAGGAAAATCGTCGACAAGTTTAAAAACAATATTAAGTGCGATGTTCAGTCCAAGCGGGATATCAATTTGAATAGTGCACCCGAGTTAGAGTTGTGGAAAAACCGCGAAATTCAAGACTTGGTTCCAAATCAAAGTGAAAAATTGTTCTCTCATTTTGCAATCGACAAAGATTTTATGAACAGTGATCCTAGTTTGTGGAAATCAAATGATGAATATAGTAAATCAAAAACATATTTATTACAGTTGCGCGTGGTAAATGACACGGCTGAAATAGCCGTAGCGTTGGCTAAAAAGTTTAACACTTTGATTACGAATTCAGAAGAGCAAAAGCAGTACCTATATAAATATGTGCCTAGTCATCAACAGCAATTCCCGAATGCTAAGAAATCTAATCTTAGAATATTGAAACAGATTTGTGACAGCACTATAAAATGTAAATACTTGGACTACCTTTTAAAAATCCAATTGTTTAAACCTGACCTTGACTACGTTTTGAATTAAAAACATGTTTTCCCACATGAGATATGTTATTAGAATGTTAGTACTTAATTTCATAAGTATTTAATGAATAAAGACAAAAATCTTGAAATCGCCGCTCAGAACACCTGGATGAAATTCTGGTTACAGGAAGTGGGAGGTATCAGTAAGTGGCGCAAAGGTGTTGCACTATGTCTTACATGTATTCTTTAGTGTTTAAGACCAAAAACAGCGATGAAGTCATCTGTCAACCGAAGTTATACATCAAGTTTTCCGGAAATTCGAAAATTTTGTCCATAATTAACATCTAAAAATGCACGCTGCTTTTCAAATACCGCCAATATTATGAGTTTAATAATCAAAACCTTTTCTACATAATCTTCTTCAATGGAAAAGTACGTTACGGTAACTTAGTAATGGGTTTTGGAAATACCACAGATTTTTATCCGCCGAAAGAACAGATTTTCAAGGTTTTTCTTCATACTTTTGATTTGAGCGACCTCTAAACTTCAATCAAATCATCTAATATCTGGTAACAAGACTTCTTAAGGATCACTATGACTAATTCCAGAAGAAGAGCCGATTCTAAAAAAAAGTTTTTTTTTTTCTGGTCACCCTAACCTACATGCACACAACGGGTTTTCCCTATTTCTGAAAACAAGTGTTGTAATGAAAACGTGTTATATGGGGATTTTTCCTAATTTTCTAAACATGTTAAAGTAAAACCGAGCTGTGAGAATACCGTATTATATGGGGGTTACTACAATTTTTTTATTATTTTCAGTTATTTTATAAAATAAGCTCAATAACGTACTAACGTCTTTGAGAGACAATGTTCAGACCTTTTTTCAACACTGAGACAGAAACTGCCTAAAGCTAAAGAAGACGAAGATACGTAGTTTTATAAGCAGCTTAAAATAAAATCAAATTGATACTGCTATTATGTAGTAATGAAAGTGCTGTTTATTTCTAACATAAATATTTTCAAAACACTAATAAGTATTAGCGAATTAATTTATTAACTGTTTTTGATGTGTTTGAATCCATTTCCTTTCAGGTCAACAGGAATAAGAGATGTAATTTATATCATCAAGTATTTTTTGCAGGTATTATTTGCTTGGAGGTACTCAAATTAAATAATATATGAAAACCCAACACTTTGAAGATCATTAGGATGAAGATTATGCTTTAGGTTCTAAAGGAATGTTTTGATGTGATATGAACGAATACGCAATATTGGATACTTTAATATGTAATTTATTTGGAGTGAAATAAAAGTTTTGTTGTATTAATTATTGGATTTTTTATTTATGATACAAAGAGCATTTTTATATGACAACGGATAATAGGGATAAGCTGCGACCTTGTTTTTCTTTTTTAATAAGGCAAATGGCAAACACCAGACTTGGGCCTGCTATTATTTTCATGAGAGGAGAGAAACCATAAATTTTCTAGTCGAAACTCAAGCAAACGTAGGAAAGTATATCTGTTTTCCCATGGAAACAATAATTCAAAAAAGTATTTTCTTTATTTTAAGGCTCAAGTGTTTTGTTTCTGTTTTTTCAACGTACCGATTATGTTTTAAGTACATTATTTGGAATCTTTAGAGAAATAAAATTATTATATTTTGATCACAAGGTGACGAAAAGGCACTTTGCAAATGTAATTAGTTGAATTTTATTGTTTAAACTTGTGAAGTAGTACCATTTTTTAATACTTATTAATTATAATGTATAACTTTGTATCTCTATTCTTTATTTACAGAAATTTACATTATTGCGAAGAATGCGATGTAAGATTCGCTAACGAATATCAACTAACGAGACACTTGATGATCCATAATATCACTAATGGCCACGAAGAGAAAACCGTCTCGTGTCCGAAATGCTTTAGGGAATTTAAGCACGAGTGCTACCTCAAAAGACACCTGGAAAGTTGTCAGTCGCAATGTTTAACCTGCGAGTTCTGCTCGAAAACATTCAGCAGACGTTACAATTATAACACACACATGAAGATACACACTAACGAATCGATGTATTATTGCGACATGTGCGATTGCAAGTACGCCACTAGGACAAGACTGCAGAGGCATCAAGACTCCGTACACCTTGGTATCAAGTATAGCTGTGAAATTTGTAACAAGAATTTTGGACGGCCGGGTTCGTTACAGCTGCACTTGTTGCGGAAACACGATCCGAATTACGTCCAGGAACGGAAGTTCAAATGCGGCATTTGCGAGAAAAGTTATGCCGCCAAATATCAGTTGACGACACATATGGAGAGTCATAATAAGGAAAAGTCAGCTGAACGACGTGCCAAAAAAGCTTTTCGACCGAAAGGAAATTGTCCGTTCACCTGAAAGTACATAATACTATTTTTGTATGATGTACGATCACATCAGTATTTTTATTACTTTAAGTTCAAGTCTGATTTATTAATAATATAAATAATCCTGATCTCAAATTATGTTTAGGAAATGTGTTTTTTTTTTACTCAAGGCGGTATGTAAATTGGACAGACTTTATTTATGAATTTAAAAGAATATTAGATGAAAAATTTGGTTGCTCTCTTAAACAAATACTTGATTGAGTACAATTTACATTTCTACCTGACAAATATTACTATACCAAGTTCGTGCCTACATGTATATATGATGATTAATAAAATAATGTTTACTTTAAATTAATTTATTTACCCAAATATTCCTTATATAAGGCATAATATTTATTGTTAATGTTCTTCATCATAAAGTAAAAATATGTTGGTTGGTACTTAAAACATTTCTTCCTAGTGTTGTGAATTTTTATTGTTTGTAGTCCAAATGTGCGTAGTGTTTATATTCAGCTTCTCAAGTTTGAAAACAATTATAAGCAATAAGTGATCAAGATCAAAGAACGAAACAACAAACTATCTTTTAATTGGGTGGTTGGAAAATGTTGATATGGGTAAACAACACAAGTTAATAAGTAAAAAGAGTACCAAACTTATGTCGTTTGCTCAAAACTATCTATTATTAGTACAAAGATTAGAATTTGTAAAGGAGACTTAAATGTAAATGGCGTGAATTTATTTCTCAAAGTAAGAGCTTGGCGAAATACAAGTATTAAGATTACATATTTAGGACAAATTAATGAAAGTAAGAAGAATGCGAAAAATAATCAGGTAAGAGTGCCAGAATAATACCTAAAAAATGGTTTTCCCTATATTCGCGGACTTAATCATAATAGTGGTAATGACCGTTGCTATCTTATCTTTCAGGTGTTAAGCCATCGCAAGCCTATAAAAATTTGACGTTCTCTTAATCCTATCCACAAATCCATCTAACACTTTACTGGAGGAATAAAATTTTTGTGATAGTTTTTTTCGAAGTAGCTCTACAATGGAAATTTATACAGAATTCACACAACCTTGGTGATTAGTGAAAAAGCAACGCAAATAACCGTTTTTAAAATCTTTAGATAAAATTTCGACAATTAAAAAAAGTGTTAATTCTAATGGTTGTTTTATTGTGCTGCCAAAATTAAATTGAATTTAACCTACTCTAGTTAATACTACTAGTCTAAAAAGTAGGGATTTAGTGGAAATAAAACAAGCCGCATATAATAACCTTTATCCTACACTCACTTGCAGTGTTCGCTTGTTTGAGAACATCTACCAACAGCTTCTCAATTCATCATTGGCTTGATTACGTTCGTTCTTTCTTTCTTATGGTAATATTAATGCAACTAGTAGCTAATTAGTGCTAATCCATTGATAATGGTCACTTTGTGTACGAAATGTACATTTGGTAATTCAAATAAATGTGTGAAGAAAGGTTTTTAGTGCTTTATTCGTGTAGTCCACTGATGTGTATTGCATATCCGTTGTCTTCTCTTTCTGGTACGCCAATGACACGGTAGCTACTCAGTCCACCACCGATTTATCTACATGTTCGACTTACTTCTTCGTTCTTCTCATATCCACGAACTACAGTCCACAGCTAGATTTTTGGCATATCGGTTTCCTCTACTTTCTTTGATCTTCCCTTTCTCTTCTGCATGCCACTGGGCGTTACCTGATCCACAAACGATCAAACGATGTCTTGCATATCCTTTTTTCTTCTCCATGCCACCAATGGCTACTCGACTCAGCAATGATTATTTATCACCATACCTCTGCCTTTTTCTGCACCAAGCTTGTTTCCATCGAAAGTGAGTTCAATTGAAATTCTGTACCATATGCAAGCATGTAATCTAACCTAGTCGTAATTTCTCTACGGATTCCGCAAACGATTTTAAAATTTATACTCCTGTTTTAATAATCTGTCCACTACAGCCAAGCTAGGACTAGATTCCTGTGTGCCATATTTCGCTGAACCTGTGTAAACAAAGAGGAAAACAACATGTTCTACGTTAACTATCCCTTTTAAACAAGAATCGTTTTCCGTTTTTGATTTCTAGATCCGTTTCTGATCTTAATTTACTATTATTTGTCTTAATTTAATTTGTTCTAACAAAGATTACCTTTAAATTTTTATAAAAAATTTCTTATTAAGATAGAAAAGTTAAAAAACGCTGGGTAAACACCCACTAATCACAATCGATATTTCACCAAAAGCTCTTCAGTTCTTTGACTGATATTTATAGGTTTGTTTGATAATCTCGTTTGATCTTTGAAATTTGGATGCTATAAAATCTACAGAGCTGTAAAATACACATCATAAAATGTTGGTGAATTGAAAAACATTGGTCTTAGCCTTCAAGACTGCTGATCAATTGTTTGTTGAGAGAAGTTTTCTTAGCATCGATTCTATTGGAGCCACAACTGCCGTTGTATTACAGTAGTTTAATCAAAACGATTGTTTTCTTTGCTCTGCTGAGCTACATATACATAACCTCATCCAATAGAAATTTAAATATGTGTAATTTAACTTTTTGAACAATGTTTGAACTCTTAGGTCTGTATATATTGACTGTATCTTAAAAAATGATCTAATTTAAATTAATAATTGACAAATATCAAAATGATCGCTTACACGATACCAAAACTAAAAAAACTATTGATAATATTTTAATATGATTGATACTTGCTTTGCTGCACGCTTGATGAAACATATAACTCACTGGATAGGAATTAGGAATAATACACTTGTTTTGTTTCATATATTTACTTTCAGTTTCCGAGCAATCGCCGAAACACGTGTCAGGAAACTGAAAGTAAATATATGAAACAAAACAAGTGTATTATTCCTAATTCCTATCCAATATTTTAATGCTAACATTGCATATTTTTATAAATATTTTCATCTTTATCCTCGTATCTAATTCATTGTTTGCGAGGAGCATAGGTATAGTATTTTTTAACAATTTAATTTATTTATAAATATATTATCAAAAATGCCATTTTCCTTTCGGTGTAGGCTATGCATTTTACATTACTATGTTATATGACTTTTATTTTATTGTCCCAGTTTTCTCTTAATTAAAAACACAGTTATATAACTGTGTTTTTAATTAAGTGATATTTAACCTTCACGTACTCAAGTAACTATATTAAGTCCCAGTTTTCTCTTGGTCTTCTTCTTCCTCTTTTGTTTTCTGCTCTTGCTTCCCAAGAAGTGTTTGTTGGATTTGAGTGTATACTTCAAGCATACCTCTTTTTAAGGTATTCCACATTTCCTCTACATTTTCGCTTCCTTTTATCACTGCTAGCTTGTCCTCTACTTTCTCCTTATATTGTAATGCTGTTTTTTTATCTCTTAGTTTATATGATCTTATCTTGTTGTAGTTCATTGCTGTAGGGTTTTTCTTTTTCTTTGTCTTGATAGTCTTCTTTAACTGTAGTTACAACTAGATAGTGATCACTTCCTATTTCGTAGCTTATCTTTACTCTTGTATCTATTATTTTGCTCTTTCTTCTTTATTCTGTCACTACATAATCTATAATAGATTTTTCGTTCCTACTTACTACTTCCTTGGTATATTAGTGAATCTCCTTATGTTTGAATACTACTACTTACTAAATTGTTCATTCTACAATAATCTAGCATTCTTCTCCCATTATCGTTTATTACGTATTCCCCATATTTTCCTCTCATCGTATCGGTGTCTTACTTTTTTTGCCGATTCTGCTGTTGAAGCCTCCTACTACATATACTTGTTTCGTTGAGCTGTTCCCAGAAAGCTTCTTCGTTGCTCGCTTAATCGTCTTCATTTGGTCCATACACTATAATTATTGCTCTGACTCTGTTGTTTCCTTTTAATGTTACTATTAATATCATTGACGATATTTCTTGCCATGTTTCTATTTGCTGTTCTATGTCTCTATGTATAATGCAACCTTATCTACCTCACTATATATTATTTTGTGTTTGTTATTGGTTGTGTACATTCCTTTTCTTTTTGTCTCTGTTATTGCGAGTATCTCTGCATCCATTCTTTCGAACTCCTTTTCCAGCTCTTCTTCTTTGCCATGTATACTCCTTGTATTCCAAGTTGCAATTATCAAATTTCTGTCTTTGTCTTTTTTATTATTTTTCCTATGCATGGTATCTCTTGCATTTCTTTCAATTTCTGTTTAGTGCTTTCCTTATTTTATTTACGTCTTGTTTTTTTGGTCTATTTATCTGGCTCCTTGCTACTAGACCCTTCTCCTGCTCATTCCAGTTGAATTGTTCCCCATTTATTATTATTTTCCTGTAGCCTGTAGCCTACCCTTATCCTGTTACCTTTGTTTCTTTCCTCTCTGGCTGTACTTCTAATTTGTCTTTGTACTTCTCTCTCTGTTGCGGTCATATCGTTGTCTATAAATATTTTAGTGTTCTTCAATTTATTGCTCTTGTCTTTCATTATTTCTTCTTTTTTCTCTCCAGATTTAATTTCCGCTATTATCATATCTACTCCTTTTCTTTTTTCCAATTTATTCGCCTTGACTACTTTGACTTCTACTGGCGGTGTTTCCTTGCAGAACTTCTCTACTCCAGCCTCTATGTTCTCTTCCCTTATAGTATGTCCTTTTATCACGATGTTGTTTCTTTTTTTATCTTTCTCCATATTTTCTATTCTATTCTCTAATTCTATGTCTTTTTATCTTCCTTAAATTTATCATCTTTCCTCTTCATCTCCCGCTTAATTTCTATTATTTCTTCTCTTAATTCTTCTGCACATTTTTTCAAACCTGCAAGAAGTCAGATAAACAGTGCAGAATAAGGTCAGAAACAAGAGAACAAACAAACCAAACGAAAACAAGACAAATCGCGAAAAACAACAAAAATGAATAAAGAGAGGAAAAGAGGCAGATCGAACGAAAATAGAGAACAATGACAAAGAGAGGAATATGACAACTTTGCAGGTAGCAAAAAGATTCTACGGTCGCCAGAGCAAAGAAAAATACAAGAAGAAAGAAAGGGAAATAAAAATAAATTGTGGAACAAAACAGAGACAAGCGACAAGAAGGAGATGAGGTAATTTCTTTCAATTCTTCCATATCTTCTACTTCTGTTTACTGGCGCTTGTCTCTGTCAAGAAGCGACAAGAAGGAGATGAGGTAATTTCTTTCAATTCCTCCATATCTTCTATTTCTGTTTACTTGTCGCTTGTCTCTGTTTTGTTCCACAATCCATTTTTATTTTCCTTTTTTTCTTCTTGTATTTTCCTTTGCTCTGGTGTCCGTAGAATCTTTTTGCTACCTCTACAATGGCACTTTCCTCTCTTTGTCCTTGTTCTCTATATTCGTTTGATCTGCCTCTTTTCCTCTCTTTATTCATTTGTGTGTTTTTCGCGATTTGTCTTGTTTTCGTTTGAGTTGTTTGTTCTCTTGTTTCTGACCATATTCCGCACTGTTTCTTCTTTTCTACACTACTATCCCCTTCTTACTGTACAATTTCCGCTATTAACTCTGCAATGTGAGCTGATAGATCGGTTTAACACGTCGCCATTAAAAAAAAAAAAACTGAATTTAATTAAATTAATTAAATGTCTAACTATTGACTCCAGGAGTTGTACGGGAATCATTTGAAACCAAAAAGATTCGACTTGGAATACAAGTACTGTATAAGGACTATTCTGTAGCTATGTCATATTTTGGACAAACTGTTAATAATCAAAGAGAAATTGGGCCAATGAATTTTGCTGACATTTGCTAGTCGTTAGAAACAATCACTAAACTCTTATGAGTAGTAAATTAATTATCAAGTTTGTTCATCGATTGCTGCGATTACGTTACGTATTCATATCTTTGGGCAGGTACGGTTTTTTCATACATGCATAATTTCAAAACCCTCATAGATAAAACTCGCACATGAAAAAGTCAGGTGAATAGGAGATTTACAAAGCGATTAAGAAATGCAGTTCGAAAAGCTATTATCTTTATTATATCTTTACACTCCATTCTTATAAAATAAATTTATTACAAAATAATAACATATACTCAAAATTTTAAGCTTTTTTGTGGACTGTGACAGTTGAAACCCCGTAGTTTTCCCTTATACGCTCATGATTTTAAAAATGCCTATAGATGAAACTCGACGATGGAGCTTTCAGATGAACGTGGACCAAAAAGATCTCCAAAGCAATTAGGACAAACAGTTCAAAACCCTTTTTTTATGGCCTGTTAAAGCCACACTGATGTCCTATCGATTCCTCTTCTGAGAAGCTTCAATAAAAAATTAATTTTAAACCTATTAACTTATCGGTCTGAATTAACCCTTATTATCACATTTCCTTTTTTTCTTCCAAATAGTTATTGTTTGCCAGTTTACGAAGCCTAAAATTGACTGTTGATTTTATCATTAGTATCTTATTACTATAAGAATGGGTCGAATTCTTATTTTCAGTTAACATGCAATAATATTTGATAAAAAGTGTAGCGTTACTAGTCTTGCTTATTAAATCTTTCGGCTAGCATCATTTTACAATGAATTAAATTCTAAGACTCTTGTGCTATGAGCCAGTCCTATTTCTGCATAGTTTTGCCTAGCAGAGCGACTGCGACTGAAGGATTATGGCCACGCTTATTCGATTCGTCTTCTTAGCTATTTTGCAATTAAAAACAACAGTAGTTCTTACAACCCAAGAATTGTATCGCGACTGTGGATAACCGATGTGGAAACTGGTTACAATGTGATAATTCATGATAAACACTTAACTAAAAACCTTACTATGTTTTATCAGTAGAAAATACCTTTTGTTTTTATTAGTTATCTTGAAATAAAAGTTGTGATATTTACTGGTCTTTTAACGTTTTTAGCTAGGTCTGATGTTTTTTTTCAAAAAAGAACGAATAGTTCTCAGTGCATTAGTCCAACTAATAAGCTACGGCAGGGAATATATTCATGATTTTTCATGAAGCTCTCTATCATTTTTATGACATTCATTACTCACCCTGATAGTTCCAAATACGTAAGAATGCATACTAAATTACAACTTGAGGAGACTTAAAATCACTGCCACTAGCTTCCCGACCGCAGCCCAACCTTGTAGTTTCAGATACATAACAATATCTTTGCACTTTCTAAGAAATCATATTTACTTCTAATACAGTAAGATATTTTTACTGCTTTTTTTAAGGAAGTATGTTGGATGAAAATGTTATAGGGAATTGGCTTAAGGGCCCCTCCGACTACAGTCAGCGCGCTTACCACTTACCAACGGGGTTTACTGCTTATTTGTTAAAACTGTTATTAAGTAATTAGAGTTTATTATTTTAAAGAGGTTATAACCTTTTGTATTAAAAATGTCGAAATAGAAAATAAAAAGGGACAGATAGCCTTTTGAAAGTTCAATAAACTGTACTTTTAATGTAGAAGAAGTTAATATCTAAAAAGCTTTGTTGAAAAAATTGAAATTTTAATATTTATTCTTAGAGTTTAATTTATTTTGCTATATTTTATAATTACTCCGTTTTTTGTATCCTTCATCATTTAGAATGTTTCTTCCAATTCCATTTCCATATTTAACTCGAAAAATGGAATTTAAATTTCCAAATTCTCATTTTATTAATATTTATATGTTTTTCTAAATGTTTAATCAACATTGTTCTTAGTTTATGACCATTTCAATTTTGCAGTTCACCCTAAATTATGCTTCACATTACAAAATCCACGAACGAAATTATAATTTGTCTCTAAAAACCTATATTACTTGTCCATGATATTAACACTTAGTGGCATAAACATTTTTTAAATATTTTGTTGTCTTCTCTCTTATTTGTTCACGATATTTACATTTATTATATTCCTCCACATAGTCACGAACTAAAAGTAATGCGCTTTGATAAAATATTATTATTTACCTTTAAAGAATATCTTTCTATGCAGGAAATTAAATAAACTTGCTGGTAAAAGATGTTTTTTTTTTCGTTTTGCCATCAAAACATAGCAAGTTAGGGAAAATCATAAAATCCGATAAAGTGATGGTAGACCTTAGTGCAGAACTGCCACATATGAACAATTTTGATGACTGCACATCTAATAATCAGCACGGAAATGCCTTTATTGCCGGCATTGATTGTTAACCATTCAAGGCGCACAAATGTTGGGCAAAGACAAGATTAAGCCCATTTACAACGTATTAAATTACAACTATTTTGCTTAGCCAACAGACTATTGTCACAATAAAGGACCTGAGGGATCCAATGAAGCGCTAGATCCATTTTCAGATCTGTGTCAATTTCGAGGAGAATTATATTTCTGGAAAAACCACTTGTCCTTGCCTAGACCACAAGTGGGTTTTCCTGTTAAAGTTTTATGTGATACGCACTATATGAAAATTATAGCAAGTAATAAAATTGAAGCTGAAAAATTCTTCTAATAATTAACAAAAGATAATGAAATAAGCAAATATTTAACTTCTATCTTAACAAACAGCTGCGAATCTCTTTCGATATATGTATTTTGGATCTCATCGCGTAACGTAATTTAGACTGGGAATAGAAATTCACTAACATTCCAGGTATCCATACATATACAACGTGTCCACGTAAGTATGCAACAAATGGGAAACTTTTTTATTATTAATTTCTCAGAAAATTTTATTCTTTATAAAAGTTGGTGCTTGATCTTAAACATACAAAAAAGACATAACAAATGACATTCAACGCTATATTAGAAAGATAATGAACAATTTTTATAACTTTTGTACTTTTAAAGGATATTTTATCAAGTATCCTTAGTTTTGACGTATCTGTATAAATTATGGCAGAGAGAGTAACTTTACAAGACAGAGCAGAGTTGGTGCTAATATGTGACGATAACTATAAAATTTGCAGAGAAGCAGCTGAAATTTTTAACGGCAGGCACCCCGAAAATAGAATCAGTTATTCACAAGTGTCAAAAATTTTAAAGCAATTTAAAAGGACCGGAAAATTTGAATTGCATTTTAAAACGAACGTACTAAACCACTGATAAATGTGGATAATTCGTTAGATATCTTGCAAAGCCTGGTTGAAAATCCTGAAATAATAATAATAGAATAGGGAAATAAGTTGAAAGCATTTAAACCAAGGTATGTTTAAATTTTGCAAGTACATGATTACGACAATCGTTCTATATTTTGTTGCATGGTACAAGGTGAAATAGAAATTAATAGAACATTTTCTAAGAAGATCCTGTTTAATGATGAAGCTACATTTACTACAAACGGTGTAGTTTTATCATAAAACTGTAGTTGGCGGTCAACAGAAAATCCAGCATTCGGAATTATCTACAAAAATCAATATTCTCGAAAAATAAATGTTTAGTCTGGATTTCCGAACCGAAATATAACAGGGTTCTACATATTTCAGCATAATTCAAATTCAGAAAGATATTTAGAATTTTTAAATATGGAATTGGAAAATTAATTTTATATGTCACCTTTGGCTCTTCTCTTTAGTTTATGCAGGATGGGGCACCTTCACAAAGTGCTCGTGTCGTAGTTGAATATTTAAATGAACAACTTAATGAGAAATAGTTTGGAAGACATTCAAAATTTTCATGACCTGCTCGCTCACCTGATCTAAATTAACTTGATTACTTTTTATGGGGGGTATGTCATTTGTTTTGTCTTTTTTGTATGTTTGAGATCAAGCACCAACTTTTATAAAGAATAAAATTTTCTGAGAAATTAATAATAAAAAAGTTTCCCATTTGTTGCATACTTATGTGGACACGTTGTAGATATATTATTACGGTGATTCTTACTGCCTAAACATTAAATGTATATGTAAATATACAATTTTACGGATATGAAAGAAGATATGTCGTGATAAAATGAGAGTTCAAGGGAAGAAACATATAAATCTGAATTATGAGAGTGTTACTTTCAGATAAAATTTAAGGTATTTCAATCTTTGATCAAATAAAATCTATAGCGGTTTTTAAGACAGCACCCACAAACAGACACTCGCAAAATTACTTATTTTATCATTCAGAACCAACAATCATTTATTATTATTATTTTATTTGCATCATAACCCTAGATGAGTCTTTGCGTTTTTGGTTATTTCCCACATCATGCTCTCTCTTGGGTTTTTTTCTCCATCTCTGATGTTCATCGTTCTTTTGTCTGGGTCGTTTTCGAGAGAACTATTCGTAACTGCCTAACCCCCTAACGATCGAGGGACCATTTCTCCCGCTCTCGTTCACCCTGACCCCACCTTTCAAACCGGTGGGATACCCTATATTGGATGAGGTTGATCAGGTTTCTGGTTGGTGAGATTTTTTTTGAGAGGATATGTATGTTTATATGCCTCATAATATAGGACGTCCACATATGCAAACTGGAATAACGAAGGGTTATTTAACCCTGTTTAAATAAAATTGAATAATCTTGTTTAAAGGTGTTAAACAACTAATAATATTTAACGTACATTCAATCATTTTTATTTCATTTTACAGAAAGAAATACGTTCAAATTAGTGTTGCTTTGATAGCCTTGCTGTTAGCTAGAGAAGTAGAGAAGTAGTTGTTTCAAAAGTGATTTGTTTCTTGTAGTCTTAATAAGACTCATTTGTTGTAGATTTTACGAAATATTTTCGTGTTTTTTCTAATTATCCTAAATGACATTGAACCAAAATTCAAACATGTTAATCCATCTTTTTTTGGTTCATAACAAAACAGATGAGGTATCCTCCGAAAAAAAATAATTTTCTTAAAACGAGCTACAGCATAAGTAAAGGAGTCCCGATAAAACAGATGTGGAGACGATTTCAATGCCGGTAAAATCGTCTCGACAGAACTAAGTTAAATAGAAAAACCCAGTTTTTCGCCACCCTGCACAAGATATTAGGCAACATCAGAAAACTTCTTCTATTACGGATGTTGCCAATACTACTCAACGCTTAAATCACTCAAGCAAAAGAACTTTCTATCTCAAATCAAATAAAGATACCGCCATATTGTTTGTTTGAAAATTAGACTATACCAAAGATATAAATATGTTTTGTTTGCTTTCTGCGCTTACACTATACTTGAATAAAATTTAAAAAAATATATACATGTACATTTAAAATTGTTATTTTCTGAAATATCCAAAATCTTTATTCGAGAACAAAACACAGTTTGTAAATTTAATGTCAAAAGACCAAAATTGCATAATCTCTATTGTGTGCTGAAGATTTATAAACCTGAAAAGAAATACAAATCTATTGCAACCAACATAAATTCAATAGCATATAAAGAATAATAATAAATTATTGTAGGGGCTGTTAACTTGCTTTTCCAAATTTTATTTCTAACTGCATTTACTATAACAAGAAATACAAGTAGGTATAAACAAGTAAAAGTGTTTTCTTTATTCTTAATATTGAAATGTACCACCAAGTGAACGCCGTTAAGATCCAAGAAGAAATACAAGTATGTCAGAGCTGTTAGATACAATTTTAGCATACCCTAATTGGTTGTCGTTACAAGTAAAGCAAACGACTTTGTTAGTATGGTGCTAATTGTATACGATCGTAAGCATTTGAAACATTTTGATGAGTGTTTTTGGTCTTTGCTTCGAGGCCAGTTCTCACATCTCTATATTTTTAGCTGAGATCGACTATCTATTTCCTGGCAGGGTATCGGTATTTCTAAAATTTCCCCAATGGACATACTTTTATATAGTTTTTTTGGAAGCTTGTCTGTCGATTAAAGAATGGTGTATTAGAGCTTTTCCTATAGATATACCGTGTTCTCTTAGTTTAAGTTTTGAATCGCCATTAAATGCTATAAAGAGTACATGACCGTTAACTCGCGCTATATTAATCATTGCATAAAAAATGGTAAGTGACTATTACAGTGTTCTGCGGTTACACGAACAACTAGCCCATATTTTATCAAAATTGTCTACTACACCTTTCTTAAGGTTGTAGAAAGTCAATTATTTTAGGTATGTGAGAATTTGGGTTTTCGTAAGGTTATATAAAGTCAATTATTTTAGGTATGTGAGAATTTGGGTTAATGTCATTGGTATATTGCATTGAAGATATCAAAATCACAACCTAATTTTTCTTTAGCCCATGCAACACTAATCACCTTTAAAACCAAAACTCGATGAAACTAAATTAGTTATCCCCTTTTACATTGCAGTTACTATTTTCAATCAGTGACACGTCTAGTATAAGTACAATACATTTTTTAGTATTACTACTTCTTAGTAGTATTTTAATCAGTGTAAACGTAAGCATTTATTAAGTAATACGTTTCAGACTCACAGAGATATATTACTTTCAGACCATACTTGGTTGGCTTGGTTTTATTTACATCCAGAATTCACATCTATCTCTAAATAGTACCAAAATTCTATTTACCGTAACGTACTTTGAACACAAACCTAACTGTAGTAAAAAAATATAAAACGTTTCACTGATATAACTGCTCTAAAAATTGGTCTTCTAGTTCCATCTGTTGAAAATATAGAAGTTACGTCTTTCGTGCAGATTAAAAAACGGCTGCTAAATAAATGAGTTCAATAATCAATTCAGGTCGTTTACACTCACATTTTCAGCATAGGAGACGCGTTTGTTTTCACATCTGAAGGACTGGTTAGTAATTTTAGCATTCGTGTATTCAAAATTGATCTCCAATATGTCATCTGTAAACAATAATCTCCAAGCATCATATGTTGTAGAAGGATTTGTATTCCAAGCTGTAATTAATAATAATAATGCATTTATTTCACAATGACAAATTTACAAAGATCAAATTTGTACGTGTAAAAACGTCAAAAACAGAGCCAAAAAAAAACAAACAAAATATTAACAGATGTCCTCAAGCTCTTTAACTGTTAGAAATTTACGCGCCATGGCAAAACAAAAAAAAAGCAAATAGTATGCTGGTGATGAACCCAAACATCAATATCTCATAAACTGAAGATGTGAGCAATCTCAACTAGTTTTACTTTCGCTGCGGTTTCTGACATCCACAGGGCAATGTTTCTAACCACAAAAGAAAAAATTGAAAGACCCCAACGTACCAGTTAAGTTACTTGATGACTCCTAGTGGTCACAAACAGAAATAGGTTGTGGTTAGTGACCTCATTGCTAACAGATAACACTTATAGTACTTTAGAAAGCGCTTTAACAATTAAACCAATAATCTCGTTGTTTCGAGAAAGTTCTGATGTATTCCACTTTCTTGTAGATTGCAGTAATTGGAGTAAAAAAATCTATTCCGTCTGGGGATGGCGAGCGAAGTGAAATTACCTGATTTAAAATAAACTAGAAAGTAACTCCTTAAAAAGTGTGTATTAAAAATAAAAGCGTTTGTGCTCTTGTTGCGAAGATTGAAGAAATCGTTGTTACGTCAAAACTCTTAATCTTACATTGCATCGTTCATTAATAGATTTTGTGCGGGAAATGTTTGGATATGTCTTGAGTTATAAACTAGTCGTATCAGTTGTTAATTTAATCAGTTTCACAGAGAAATAACTTACTATATCACATTGCTGTGCTTCATTGGCTTTTTGAACTTTGAGGAGTGAACGATGTCTTTTAAAAGATTAATAAAATATATTTCTATATTATATATTCTGTTGTAATATGATTATTTGGTCTTTAGAACCAAAAAGTTTGATTTGTATGAATGAAAGAAATTACGAATAAAGATTACTGCATTTTGTTGTGGCTTTACTATAAAAACTAATTTACAATTTATAGATTTAAATCTTTTAATATATCGTTATTTTGTCTATTTTAAAATAATCTCCATGTGTTGTTTACTAAAACAATGGGACTTGTTTAATATAAAAGGAGACAATATTTTAACCCTATCTGTAAATCAAGTTTGGTGTTATTCGTGTTAATTTACCAGAATTGTAGTTGTTTATATATTTTTATTTCATTTACAGAAATATATATTGTTGCAATGACTGTGGCAAAACGTACGTCGACGAAGACAAGCTTCGGAAACACGCCGCAACACATAAAGAAAAAACAATTGCGTGTCCGCATTGTTCTACAAAATTCACACTGAACTGTTCCTTGAAAAGACATTTGACGTACTGTAACAAAGATGCGTCGCTGAAATGCGAATTTTGCTACAAAACGTTCAAAAGACAGTATAATTACAACATACATATGAAGATACATACGAACGAATCAATGTTTTACTGTGATATGTGCGACTGCAAATACGCCACAAAAACGAGACTGCAAAGGCACCAAGACTACGTGCATCGGGGCATCAAGTACAGCTGCTTCATCTGCAACAAGAGTTTTGGACGGCCGGCGACTTTAACGCTTCACATCAGGAAACACGACCCGTTTTACGTCCAGGAGAAAAAGTACGAATGCGAAATATGCGGCAAGAAGTATCCAGGAAAAGACGCTCTAGTGTTTCACATAAGGAGGCACAATAACGAACGGCCATTCGGTTGTTCGAGGTGCGAGAAAAGCTTCATCTCCAAAGGAAACTTGAAGATTCACGAGAAAATACACGATAAAGTCAAACCGTACACATGTGAACTATGCTCGAATAGTTTTCGCTTTAAAACCGAATTCAATATTCACATGCGGAGCCATTTTGACGGTAACTATTTCGTTTGTGAAGTGTGCGAAATTAAATTTCTTACTGGGGCGGACCTTAAGTTACACTACCAAATCGTTCACACTTTACATCAGATGTAGAAAAATTCCTTCACGTCGTATAAATCTGATCCAATGATGAAATCAATCACTGATAATAATTTAGCTTTGATAATATGCACTCGATGTTTCATCTCACGTGTGTAAAATAAAAGTGTGTGATACCAACGATGTTCTAATGTTTTATTATTTTATTTTAAAGGGATTGTGCTAGGTGTAAACATCACTAAACTAATAATTTTAATGTGTAATGGGAATGATATTAAATGCAATTTATATAGTTTATATACAGAATGTTTAGACTGTGTGGAACAAAATTATTTTCATAAAATTGCTTTTTTCTACACAAAAATAAAACATACATTAAGAAAAGAAAATTTACAATTTAAAATTTGGTGTTGCTTCATTGATGAGCTTTAATACACGTGTTTGGAAAAAAACTTTTTTGATGCGATAAGAGCACAGAAGATGTTATATTGTGGTGATTGTGATTTAGTAAGTGTTTTTGTTTGTATTTAAAATCAATTTTATATTAAAGCGGTACTGATGAGATCAAGAGATCGAAACACGTGCCTGCAGGTGTTTATAAATTTTATGGTTAGATTATTTAATTACATTTGCTAGTTAATAAGAATTAAAACAGTGTTAATTTAATTACTTTTATATTTTCTCACACCACATTCAGTCACAAACTGTTTAACGTATATTTAATATATTTTTTTAAAGTTTATTTGACAGAAATAAATACATTCAAATTGGTGTTGCTTTGTTAGCTGTACTATTAAAAATTACTTTTGTATAATTCAATATCCGTTGAAGTATTAGCGAGAAAAGTAGATGTTTCAATAAGTGATTGTTGTAGATTTACGAAATGTTTTCGTATTTTTAAACTATTAGTTAATTTTTTACAACCGAAAGGACATTTAAACGTAAATATAAATTTTTTTTATTACAAAATATTATAAGCAACTATATGATAATAATTTTGTGTCATGCACATTTAACCATTTTTTTTGTTGAATTATTATCTTCCTCAGAGCGCATTCCACTAATATATTTGTTGCAAATTAATCGAGCTAAAAACCTTTAATTAAAAACAACTTTGTACATCACAATCTTTGTTTATAGCAAATGTATTTATTTAATAAATTGATTTATTTATTTACTGATTTTGTCACCTTTTAATACGTTTTTTTACAGGATGTTTTCAGACACAAAATAATATATATATTTTTAACAATAAACAATTTAAACTTAAAAGAAGAAGTAATGATACTAGTTTGAAGATGAGCAGATGAGATTATATTTTTATTCCAATGAAGTACAATAAGAATTGCAATTTATGCGTATGTTCGTTTCGTTCGATGTAACGTACGGCGAAACGAACATATGAGAGCCGTCGAAAAGATCTACCTTCCTCGTTCCTGGCCGAACATCAAATCCCTGAGGACACACTATAAAATTCGACAATAAAAATAATTGAAAAAGTGACAAACTTGTGTCGTTTACTCTTAATAAAAATTCCATTAAATAATAGAACATTTCAGAAAGAGGATTATGCGCATTCGAAATTAAAAAAAAACATACGGATAATCTCAACAAACGCGACGATGCCCAACGACTACCCCCCACTTAGAAATCCACATTATGCAACACGCATATTTCATTACCTACACCACCCATATCTCCATAGGTAACACCAAAGGAATCTCTGTTAATCCATCCGATCCATTCACGAGAAGCCGCATACGCGTCTCCAAACGTCAATCGCCAAACACCGTAAGTTTCAAGAAAGCACGACCGCAGTTTTCCAACTTCCTCCACCTGTAAAATAACAATGCGATTTGGTCGAAACGTTGCAAATCGGTTTATTTCAGAAGAATGAAGACGAACAAAAATAAAAAAGATTTTTTAGTTGATAATGATTTTAATTTAACAATCTTCATTATAGATTACTGTTTTGTACCTAAAATGTTTCATGATAAAATGTCCTCTACATCCTTCATGATCCTATCAACTCGATGATTACTGGTCGCCGCTTAACCAAACATGAGATCTTAAGTCCAATAAAGGAATGGAAGTTTATAACGTTAGGGACATTAGTCGGCTTGAAGTAAAAAATGAGCCTAAAAGAAGGAGCAATGATGGCAATCGGTATAATCATTGTTGTCAAAAAATTGTAGTATCGTCCTAGTTTTTTTATAATGTTTTTGCTCTTCTCGTCTAAATAAAGAGATGAGAATATTAGAAAATGAGGATGTTTATGCTGACACCGACGTTGAAATACAATATGAAAAAGAAGATAATAGTGACGAGGACTGCAGTGATGAAGACATTGATAATGCTGTTCAAGATCTACGGGGAAAAACTGGTATAGTTTGGAAAGCTGCCGCTCTAAAAGATGGCTTGCAACTATATGGACACAATATTCTACGAGAAAAATTTGGTCACAGTGCAAGAAGTAATTACTCCCAAATCGAGGATTTTATTCTTAAGCGACAACCATGGACGAAATATTGCTGACATCACAACGGACCTACTGAGCAAATATAAAATAAAGCCTAATGTTAATTCAATATATAAACCAAATGCAACGCTGCGTCATGGAATTCAGGACATTAATAAGTTATGTTATGATTTTACAAGTATAGATCATGTATTCATTCTAGGGGGCACAAATGATGCATTCAAAGGATCGCAAGTTGATTATAATGAATTTTTAAATGTTCTAAGAAATATTGCTCAAGTCACCAAAGTATATATTGTATCTAATCCATTTTGGCGGCAAAAAAGAATATTAAACAAATTCATATCAAATATTAATATGTGCTAAACAATTAAAATGTACATTTATTGATATTGACAGTATTTGCGCCAATTCAGTGTATGTAAACAAACACTTCTACTTAAATAAGCGAACAAAAACTGCCATGCTAACAAATATATTTAAGCATATCATGTCTATCAACAACTTTATTAATCAAAGCTTGTACACATCGTCTCCAAAAAAACTACAGATCTTCGCCACGGAAAAAAATATAGTTATTAAATGTTTGTATGTTAATATTCAATCGATCCGTTCGAAATTAAGAGAGGTAGAAATTATTATGAATTACCAGGTAGAAGACTTTTCTCTACTATGTGTTGCTGAGCACTGGCTCAATGGCGATGAAGCCAATTCATTAATCATTAAAAATTTTCATGTGGCTGCACAATATTCTAGAACAGTGTATCTACACGGTGGTGTTTTAATCATGGTTAGGAACAACATTAACTATCGCGTCTACCAATATGATGATATTAATTGTGAAAAAAATTGTGAAATTACTGGGATAGCAATTAAAAGAACAATTATTTTAGTGATCTACAGAGATGGAGACTTCAATATATTTTTAAAAACATTATCTAAGGTTTTGGATAAAATTGACTTAACCAATGAAACTGTCATTTTAACTGGTGACTTCAACATAAAGTTTAGTGGGTATGATGCAAGTAAAATATATTTTCATTGATTTTATAAGAGCTTATGGTATGAAATTATTAGTTGATTTCCCAACGCGCAAGTCAAACTGCATTGATAATACTTCAACACAACACTTCATGCACTACTCGCAAATTTGAAACAGGTGTTTCGGATCATGTGGGGATTCAATTCGGCTTTCTAACCACTGAATATCAGTCTAAAAAAACAGTTTGCCATAAGCATCGTCCCATAACAGAGATTGGCAAATTTAAATTATTTCAATCCTTAGAGTCGGAATCATCAACTTCCTTAATAACTGCGTTAGAGATGCAAATCAATGCTTCAATGAATTTTTAGCCTGTTTCTTAAAACATTTTAACAAGTCTTTTCCGGAAAAAAAACTATACAAAGGGAAGATAAAAGGCAGATAGGACTATTTAACGATAAACTAAAAAATATGCGTAATACTTTAAATTTAATATCAGAGGCGTATATAAACTTCAATATCCAGAACTTAGGGTAATGCGAAATGAATATAGGAAATCGTACAAAGAAGAAAAAATATCGCGGCAAATTGAACTTAATAACGTACACATCGAGAAGTCAAAGTGTAAATTAAAAGCAGTCTAGGATATATTGAAATCAAAAACTAAATGTGATGTTTTTTGCAGAATCTGCCAATAAAATTCTTGCATCCCTACCTGCTTCTGTTGTTGATCCTATGCTTTTGATGTGTAATAATGTCACTAGTTGTAGTTCCTATTTTAAATTTTGTGAAGTGTCTTCATCTACTGTAAGTAAGGCAATCTACAGCTTAAAACAATCTAAGAGTAGAGATATTTATGGAATAAGTCTAGATGTAATAAAATCGGTTTTGAATAAGATTTTGTTTCCGCTAACCAAATTAATTAACATGTGCATACGTTCAAACATATTTCCAGATGCTTTGGTAATTCCAATTCACAAAAAAGGGGATCGGGATGATCCGAATAATTACCGTCCCATATCTTTGCTTCCAATCTTTTCCAAAGTGCTGGAAAAAATTCTACAATGGCAGTTAACAGAGTATTTTGAAACAAATAACATATTTTGCAGTGAGCAACAGGCTTTAGGGCGAAGCGCTCTACTACAAATGCGGTTTTATGGTAGATCTGGTTGAGGAAGTAGCTGACTGTTTTGAGAAGGGAAACGTATTAACAGCCACGTTCCTGGACCTATCGAAGGCTTTTGACTGTGTCTCTCATCAAGTATTGCTAAAGGAAACTATATTTCTACAATCTACATCCTAGTAGTTGTCGCCTTATTATGTCTTACTTGTCAAAAAGGACACAGTGTATTCCTAGTGCTGGTACAATATCAAAGCCTTGTGAAATTAGTCATGGTGTACCACAGGGTTCTATTCTTGGACCTCTGCTCTTTTTAATTTACATTAATGATTTGCCAAGCTACATTCCGGGATCTAAGTCAGTCTTATTTGCAGATGATACTACCATCTTAAATTGTGTCTCAAGTAGATGTGACAAACATGCATAAGGAGTCATTATCATTGGCTTCCGAATGGTTCACTGGAAACACGAAACACGAAATCGGCAAACTGGACATTTTCCCTCTCTAAAGCGGCCAACGTGCTGACATCTACGCCTTTTCTAGGACTGCATCTAGATTCCAATTTGTACTGGTCTGCTCATGGTGCTGCACTCGCTGCAAAGTTAAATGTAAATACATTCGTTCTCCGTAGTATAGCGGGTGAAGTACCCAGGAGTGCTCCGCGAGTTGCCTACTTTTCCCTCATTCAGAGTCATATCTTGTATGGCCTAATAGTCTGGGGACACTCTGCTATTAGACATAGAATCTTTGGGCTCCAGCGACGTGTTGTTCGGATAATAGCTGATCTCAAATATGGCGATGACTGTAAGCATGTGTTTATAGACTCTAAAATACTAACGCTACCTAGCTTGTATATATACGTATGCCTCGTTTATATTACTTGCAATGCAAGTAAACACAGCCATAATACCCGATCTAAGTTACATCTATGCACAAATTCTCTAAGATTGACAAAATCACAAACTGGGATAAGGTTTTACGGTATACACTTTTTTAATGTACTTCCTCAGTCAGTAAGAGAACTGCCACTTACAAAATTTCGGGCAACCATGAAAGATTTTTTAATTGAACATGCATTTTACAGCTGGGATGCCTATTTACAGTTTGTTCATTGACGAAGTTCACAATGGAATTAGAATCTGATAATAAAATTGACTTAACTATATATATTATTACAACACCCACTTTCACAGATACAATCATCCCGAATTCCTCACGCCATCCATACAAACATCTTTTATTCAATGCTAACCCATGCATTTAAAATTCCTCTTGATTTAGGGTATACGGTCGTCCAGATGGCGCTCTTTTCCAAATATTTGCGCCTCCCAAATTTTTCAAAATGAGTAATATATAGAAAAAACACGAAAACATTTCGTAAATCTACAACGAAATGTTTTCGCGTTTTTTATTTTTATTTTTTAGTTAATTTTCTACAACGTAATGGATTTCGATACATTTTTTTATTTTCGGAATGAGCACCGATTAGATTAGATTATACAACATCGTTTGGCTATAAATAGTCTTGTAGGACTGCGATCTGGTTTGATTTTTTGTACTTGTTTTACTCGGAGTTCGTCTACGTCACATTAGATTTTCAATTGTAACACACCTCTTGGTTTTTAGATGTTTTTGTTTTAATGTCTGAGAGAATACTAAATACAATACAACTACTTTACAATTTTGCCCCACAAGCCGGGTGTTTGTTAGGCTGATTTTAATGGTAGGTTTTTTACAATGGATGGCGACAACAAGGCAAAATCTTTGAAAGTTCCCCGATTATCATAATTGCACAGATTCCTGGTAACGGCCATGGAAATTTGTTAAGTCTCAAATTACATGCAATAAAGTTCTTTCACACGACAAATGGTCCGGCTCCTTGCAGTCTAGGTTCGGCGATTCGGTGTACCGTTTCACCACTTTCGCCCTCAATGGAACATTTGGCCGCGACAGTACTAATACCCTACCTATGTTTCCATGAAGATGTTCTCGGATTCCACTGTCAATTTACATAGACTAAAAGTGGTTTTGTCCACTTAACCTATCTTGTGAAGTTGGTACTTCACTGGGCAATGAGAGAAACTGATTCCCTGTATTTAGGAATATGTCTATACTGGAGCCGGCTTCCGTTTTTGATGTATCTGTATACCATATTTTAGAGTTATGTTTTAGTTTTTTTTTTACCAAATCAAATTTGGTCGGCATTTTGTCTGGCGGTATTTGTAGTTTCAAAATTTCTGAGTGCCCAAAACAAAGTTCTAGTCTCATCGCATTAATTATACCTTCTTTTCTGATTTGTTCGTGCAGGGAAAGTAGGTCTAGTAAAGCTTCAATTGCTACAGAGGTAGTGGTGTTCATAGCCTTCGTGATGCCAAGACAGGACATTCACTGAAGGGTTTGAAGCTTTTTTGTGCCGTTGCTTGTTTAGCTTTGATCCAAAATACTAGTGAGCCATATGTAATAATGGGTCTTACTACCATAATGTACAGCCAATGTATCATTTTGGGTTTCAGTTCCCCCGATCTGCCAAAGAGCCTGAAGCATATCCATTGTACCTATGTAGCTTTGCAGATTGTTTTTTCTAGATACGCGTTCCAAATAAGTTTCCAATCTAGAGTTAAACCTAGATATTTTACATGATCGGACAACGCAATTTCTTGTCCTTTTACGTTGGGAGCTCTCTACGATTAGTGAAAGTTACCGCCATAGTTTTGTCAGGATTGACACCTTTTTACTATGGTATTGAGGGCGTCTTGGGCTAGGGATGATATGATGTCATATTTACCCCCTATGACAATTGTTATGTCGTCTTGCATTCAATAGCCCTTGTGAGAAGTCGTCAGGAGATGGTACACCATAGCAGGGTTGATTGAGTCTTGCTGTGGTTGTCGTTTCTGATTGGCTCCCTATACCTCTTTTCTTTTCGAGTACGGCCTTGATCCATCTCATTGTGGGTGTGTCAAACGCACCTTCAATATTCACGAAAATACATAATGCAAACGTCTTATGCTGTAGTGAAGTTTCTATACCTGTTGTAAGGCTATGAAGTATTTGGTAGGTTGACAAGCAACCTGTTGACTATGGAGCGGTTTTGCCTTTAGGGCACTGCTCCTTATATCGTTGTCAATAATTTTCTCTATGATTTTTACGAGAAATGAGCATTTAGATTTATTTGTATACATTGAATGAATAATTTTATGGTTTTCTAATTATTCGTCGCAATAGATAGCCTTAAAATAATATTAAACCAACCTATGTCAAAATATTAAACACCAGATACCTTTTGTAAATTTTTATCACAAGTAAAATAACAAGAACTCCCGTTTTTATCGGAAAATCATATGCACGAAAAATGTGTTGCTTAGCAATATCCCGAATCCTTTTTGTTTTATCGAGATAAACAAAGCTGCTGTAATTTGAAGTGCCACCATATTGCTCCTAACCTTGAATTTGACACATGAGGGAATTTGTCGTCCATAAAAATTTTAATTTCTGTTCAAGCATGATATAAAAATAAGAAAGACCATGCAAATAAATAAAAATTTGGAAAAACTTAAAAACCAAGCCTTGTCGAAATGTTTAACTATAAGGAAACATTTTCAAAATTTAATAAAAATTATATTCCTATTTTTATCCAAATTAAAAACAACATTAATTTAATCAATTCTCATGCCATCCACTTGAAACTTGAAAAAAAAATTACTGGGCATAAAAGGAACGAAGCCTTAGTAAAAATGTCCAACGTCATCGGAATAAAAGTTATGAAGAAATAGATTATAGGTTACAGGAGAACTATTCCTAGGTCAATCACTCACATTAACAAATAAATTTAAATAATCCCGAATTCACTTTTGACTTCGATTAAAATATTTGGTGGACAAGATAAACATCTTTAGACAAAGAAATATTTTACAGAAATTTTGAAAACACTCACTTCCCTCATTATAGTCCAGTAGAAGGTAAATAATATTGAATTCGCAGCATTAATATTAGAAGAGAACAAATTCCCCCAAAAACGATTTATCCAATACTGTTTCTTAAAACTTACATATAATGAAAAACATGTATAAAAATTTTGACTTCATATGGAAAGGCTCAAGTTTACATCCACATGACCTTCCACTCTCGCCCAATGCAGCTTTATGTCTCTGCTGCTAATAAAGGTCCCATTGATGATCTTCCACCAGTTTACTTGCCACATACAGCTTATTTGTTTCCAGAATGAAAACTTTGTTAGAAATTATAGTAGTAATTGTAGTAGTAGTAGTGTTTGACTATCGATCACGTGGTCCTTATAGTTTTCACCAAAATTATTTAAGAACTATCAAGGATATATTGCTTTTATAAAACTCATAGCTAATAGTTTCGATTATAAAATTCCATACTACAATATGGCAAAGTGATTAGCTCAAGAGTTCCTAGAAACTTAATGGCAACTTTTTAGACCAAAATTCGTATTAGTTTGCAAAAATGCTGAAGAACGTTGAGTTATTGCCATTTTAAATTGTGTTGTTTTCCAACATTTTAATGGACGAGATGTTACCAATAAAAAAATAACTAAAAACAACATACTGATAAAACCAACACTTATGAACTTAACAACAGGCGCTATGCAAACGACCCCAACCGCGGGAATAGAGGCAATCATTGGTCTCACACCGCTCCATCTAGTGATACAGAAAGAGGGACTTTTGGCAGCCCTCCGACTACACCAGAGGAAGAAAACACTGCCGGGGGACTGGACAGGACACTTAGAAATACTGCAGCAAATCGACACGGTCCTTCTGTCCAAACCGACGGATATCATGCCCAGGAAGCTCGAATTCGACTTACTGTTTAGGGTGTCAATCGAGGACCCCAAAACGGCTTTGATGAGCGTCAAGGAGTTTTGACGAGGAATATCAGCCTGGTACACGGATGGTGCCAATAATACAAGGTACTGGAATAGGCATTTATGGCCCTAACCAAAACCACAGGAGTTTCATGGCTCTGGGTACGACGCCCACGATTTTGCAAGCGGAAGCGATTGCAATTGATATATGCGCTAGAGAATGCATGGGCAGGCACTTAAATGGCGCACATATATACATCGAGCCTATAGTCACGGCTCACGGACTGTCTGGGAATGTCGAAGATCCCTCTCGCAACTGGCGAAGAACAACTCGTTGACCATCATGTGGGTCCCAGGGCACGGGGATATCAAAGGCAACGAAGTGGCCGATGAACTCGCAAAAAGAGGTGCAAATGCCACTCCTATTGGACCAGAGCCGTTTTGTGGACTCCCCATGGCGCACAGAAGAGAGGCGGTGCAAAAATGGGAAGAGGAGAGAAGACGCAAGCATTGGAACAATGTACCAGGTCTACGTCAATCAAAATGACTCATGAAACTCGATCGAATTCAATAATTTTTTAATTAGAAGGAACGTATTATAAACAGCGATGCCGCTAGTTCTTTTTAATATACTCTTAAAATATTCAATCACATTTACCAATCAAATTTTATATATGAATAATGGAGAAGGCTTGTTAATAAGACTAAGACTCCTCAGACATTTCAAATTTTTGTACAAACTAAATTGTTGAAAATATTAATATAGGGAAGTTAATGTGTCACATGCCTTAACTCACTTCTCCTTAACGATTCGAATTTCTAGAACTGTTAATCTTAATCTGAAACTGCTAAACAGCACGCCTCAAAAGCGAAAAACCTGCCATTGTGTTTTAAGATATACAAAAGACTTTCAATTCGCCATAGCATTAAGATTAGCTGCTTAAAAGCAATTCCTTAAAAATATTATCTTATGTTTTAAACTTGAGTTTGTTACTGATAAAGAGCACCTTGTGAAGTAAGGAGTAACAGTGTTTTTATGTGTTGTAATTAATCACTTCACGTAAACTATACAGTTCTGAACTTGATACTCAACTTTTTAAAATCCAATATTTTGGTGTGCGTTTGTTCTTCAGCAAGTCTCCTCATAGCTGTCCCCTACCACTAATTATTTATATCTTGACTTCAATCCTTTGGCTCTTTTGACTCTACCATCGAGTAGGCTCCTAGTGTACATAAAGTATTTACCACACTTCAATTGTAGCTTGCAAAAGGCCGTATAACCAAAAACATAATTCACCCTCATCTCTGACATAATTGATCCTAAATAATTAATTATAATCAGTTATTTTCACCACTCCCTTGGTATAACACATGAACTCAAATTACTCTCAAGAATCATATCCTAAGCCTCATAGCATTGTATAAAAAGAGGTCTGTAAATCAGGAGTCAAGTACAAAACTTGATCTACATTTGACCACCGGTTTCTGCTTAGAAGCAATTTAGAATTTTTTTAGTGCGACATAATATCACGCGAGAAGAATTCCAGGCATTAAGATCACTGTATCAAATATAATCCTACCTGTAGATAAATTCTTTATTCTTTATAACTTCGTTCTTCTTACTTACAATACAAAAATTAATGAAACACCTACAAAAATTTAGACAGCAAGAATCACGGGCGGAGTTCACTAGTTTCCAGTGTTCTTCCACTCAAACCCACATCAATCCGCTGACCAGTAAGACCTGCTGACAGCTTCTGACTTCTTTATTTAGAATTCGATTCAGCTAATGATCTAATTGTCACCAATCCGATAACTTACTTAAAAAGTCTACAAAGGCCAAGATCAATGCTTACCTACTAAATTCAAAGTCAAAGAAGTGTTTATCTTTCGAAAAAAAAATCATCCAATTACCTCAAATTGTACGGATTTCCGAAAATTTACAAGCTTCACTCAGGCAGATTACAACCTCAAGAGATTCACAGACACATCCCTTCATGAAACTTATCAAACTATTTATAACCACATACCGAATCTGCAGTTACATACTTATACATTTCATAGAAACTCTTTTGATTTTGACGTGGTGTCACAAAACTAAACGATACGTATCTATTTCTTGAATTACTTTCTCACTATCACTTGGTGAAACATTTTAAACTATTACTGGTTAATGCCTTAAATAGCGAAACTACTCGAGTAAATAGAGAAAAATTGTGAAACAAACTAAGTGTAATTCACCTTCATGAGACCAATCTATTCTTAATATAAAAAATTCCATTCCTAATCACTTTATCAAACATCTCTGTGTGAGAACCGAAGATATCGCAGCACTAGGGTTACAACTATCGCATGTCCTTGCCCATGTGTGTATGGAACACTTTGAAACCAAGGCTATTAACATCCTTATGGCTACTTTACGTGGAGGATACAGCCGCAATCTGGCCACATGGCAAAGAACAAATGAACGAATTCCTAAAGCATCCCAAAAAGATAAAATGCACCATGCAAATAGGAAAAACAAACATATCTCATTCCTATAGATCCTCCTAATCAGAAAAACTTCAAAGTATTCCTCTGGATGTTTTGATTTTTGGAGCCATTTGATATAACCATCTATAGGTGTAAAACTTGGATCTACTTGTATGCAGACTTCTGAATTAGCTGAATAAAATTACTTTTCAAATCTTACAATGGATTTTCTAGAACTATACACAATATTCACTTGTATTATTATTATATATCACTGTAGACTATTTTATTTCAATTTCACAAATAAAAACTAAATAACTGCACCGTGTGTTTTAATTAAATATAATAACTGCGTTATTGTAATATGTTCTTCATTCTGACAAACCTATTTGAGGTTGTTTGATATGTACAATGTTATATTTGCTGGTTTAAGGTTTAGTTTCATCGCTAACAACTGCTCATGATCCTTATCACAGTAGGTATATGGAAAATAGGTTAATAATAATAACTCTTATGTTTTCTTTTCAGAAATGTAACCAGGGAGAAGAGAATTCCTTGTCCAAATTGCCCTAAGATGTTTGCGTTTAAATATAGGCTTAACCGACATGCGACAGGCTGCGTAGGAAATCCATTATCTCGCATCGAGTGTAATATTTGCCATAAGAAATTTACAACAAAGTACAATTGTAACATCCATATGAAATATCACACGAACGAATCTATGTTTCAATGCGAGTTCTGCGACGCTCGGTATACTACAAATAGTTTGCTTAAAAGGCACAAAAACAGTTTACATTTAGGTGTCACGTACGATTGCGAGTACTGCAATAAGAAATTTACGTATTTAAAATCGCTCAAGTTGCATATACAAAAACACGATCCGCTGTATCACAAAAACACTAAAAAAAATTTCTGCTGCGAACTGTGCGGTAAAAAATTTGCAATGAAGGCCACGTATG
This sequence comes from Ontholestes murinus, assembly GCA_963969525.1. Lineage (NCBI taxonomy): Eukaryota > Metazoa > Arthropoda > Insecta > Coleoptera > Staphylinidae > Ontholestes > Ontholestes murinus. The sequence goes on from OZ018388.1 coordinate 66,304,105, forward strand.
AAAATCACATGAAAATACATGACGATGACGGGCCTTTCAGGTGCACGATGTGTGATGAAGTTTACACTCACGAAGATATTTATATGCAACACATGCGAACCGTTCATACTAGTCAACAACCTTTTTGCTGTGAAATATGTTACAAGGAGTTTTCAACTAAAATCGCTTATACAATCCATGTGCGGTATCATACAATATCTGTTGCTGGTGCTGATTGTAAAAATAAAGATCTATGGTGAGATGTAGTTTATGTAATGTTTTAAATATATGTATAATAAGTTTGTTTATTATTTATCCATCTTTTATCCTTTTAGCTATTACGAGTGTCTGACTTATTCTCCACACTATGCCTTAGCTATTTCCTTGTACTCTTCTTTTCTATGCCATTTTTATTTCTCCCCAATCTTCCCTATTTCCCATGGTGATTTTCATGTTGTCATTTATTATGTCCAGGAATTCTTCCTTCCCCTTTTCCCCCATATGTTTTGTTATTTCGGCTGTGATGCCTAGTTTTACTTTCTTGATTGCTGCTTTTAGTTCTTCCATTATTTCGTTGATTGGTCCTTTTGTTTCACCTAATTTGTTCTTCATATCCATTATGGTCTGTTTCTGTGATTTCGTCAAGCTATTCTTCCATCTTTCCAAAATCTTCTTTTATTCTGTTATCAAATTACCGATTTTGTATTTTATACTTGGCTGGCTTAGTGTCCTTTTGCTCTTCATTTGTTTAATTGTGCTGTAAAATATCTTTGGGTTTTCTGTGAATGTTTCATTCAGTTTCTTACCGAAGTCCTCCAGGGTTGTTTTTTTTCTTGATCTTGATTTTGTATTTCATTATATAATTTGCTACCTTATATCTTCTGTAGTCTTGCTCTTTTTTTGTTTGTTTGATATAGTGCTTGCTGCACAGCTTTCTTGGGCTGTTTCACTTATGATTTCTTTGAAAATTTTCCATTGTTTTCCACTCCTTCCATTTTGTTTGTTTGACTTTACTTCTTCTCTATTTTTGAATTATACGAAAAACTACTCATTAATCTTACGAACCAGAACAAGACATTATATTTGGAGATTACAATATACCGCATACAATTTAACAAGTTTGTAGTTGATTTCCAAAGGTGTACTTATTTAACTTAGAATACTTGATAAAAGGACCCACGCGGTTCTCTAAAACCACCCAAACATGCATTGACAACATAATAACAAATAATCACATTGAAGTTATAGCTAAAGTGATGCACACAACAATATCGGATCACACAGTTCAATTACTCACATATATGGCAATACTTTTCTTGATCTAAGTTCTCTAGTGTAATTGTGTATGTCTTTGTGTATGCTATAATGAGGTTGTTTGCTATACATAATTCTATAATTCTTTTCCCATTTTCGTTTCTGTTCTCCGCTCCATACAATCCCATGTATCTCTCTTTGCCTTTGTTATCCTGCATTACTCTTACATTCAGTTCTCCCACGACTATTGTGCTTCCTTTGCTATCATCTATTTTTAGAGATTAATGAGTCTATAATTTTCTAAACTCTTAATTAAAGACATTACATTGCAGTCACTCGTAAAATTTCTTCTTTTTGTCGTTTTTGAATACGCTATTTTGAATATGCTATCTGGGCAGCTGTCACCTTTTGACTTTGACAAATAAAAACTACGCCATTAGTAAAAATGCAACGATACACCTTTCAACGACGCATTGAAATTGTTAAAATTCAGCACAGAAATGGTGAAAATTTTGCACTCACAGTTCACTAAACTAAAGCACTTTTGGGTCGCCGAGAAGAAACTTCTCGGCCAGCAATAGTAAAACTAGTTAAAAAAATTTTAGCTGTTTGGATAACTTTGTGATGTGAAGAATCGCAACCGTGTGCGTCGCTCAAAAACAATTGAGAATATTGCTGCTGTAGCCAATAGTGTTAACGAAAACCCGGGATTGTCTAATCCTCGTAGATCTTTGGAATTAGACATTCCAAAAATGACATTTGAATAAAGACTTAGGTTTGAAGGCTTCTAAAGTTCAGTTAACACGAGAACTCAAGCCGGTCGATCACCAGCAACGTCGGATCTTTGATGATTTGGTCCTTGAAATGCATCAAAACGATCCGGATTTTCATCGAAAAATCATCTTCAGTAATGAGGCCCATTTTCACGGAGGCTACGTGAATTGCCGCATTTGGCGCTCGGAAAATCCAAGAATTCTTATTGAAAAGCCTCTCCATCCTCAAAGTGTCACTGTTTGGTGCGTTTTTTTGGACTGGAGGTGTGATTGGCCTTACTTATTCGAAAATGAGGCTGGTGCAACTGTTACGGTGAATTGGTTGCGCTATCGAGCTATGATTAATCGTTTTTTATGCCCGGAATTGGAAGATATTGATGTGGACGACGTTTATTTTTAACAATACGACGCTACGTGCCACACAAGCAACGAAACAATCGCAATTTTGCAAGAAAAGGTAATCACAATTGGCCCACGAGATCTTGTGACTTAACACCTTTAGACTTTTTTCTTTGAGACCACGTGAAAGATAAGGATTATTATGACGATTTTATAGTCGAATTGGTACCAGACGAATTGGATGTAAATCTCCAGAACGAGTGGAAAGGGCGTACGTGTGACCACATACCAACGATAGATGAGCTTGAGACTTTCCTTTCTGCAAAGTGCAAACAATTGGAGGCGGTTAAATATGAACTCTATTTCGCTTTACAATACCCATTTTGGATAGATAATTTATGGGCAGTTACCGAGTGAAGTTATACGACAAAATAATGCCGCTGTATCAATGGTACGATTAGAGGACATAGTGATAAAATTTTGGGAACTAGAGAGCTACAGAAACGAAACTCTCACACCTGCTGACGACAGATGTGAGGAATACTTTCAACGGAACTTCAGGAGAGATGAAACAGGTCGATTTGAAGTGGCGCTTCCCTTTAAGTAGGATCCTTGTAAACTGGGTGACTCTAGTGAATCCGCAAAACGGAAGTTTTTTGCTCTCGAACGCCGGCTTGCCAAATCGCCTGACTCCTATACTGCATATCGTGCATTCATGGAGGAATATCTGAAGTTAGGACATATGAGGAAAGCCAATGGAGACACAAAGGATGGCTATTATTTACCGCAACACTGCGTATTTAAACATGATAGCCTAACTACTAAGCTGCGAGTTGTCTTCAATGGGTCAGCTCCCATCAGTACAAGAGTTTCCCTTAACGACATTCTAATGGTCGGCCCCCAACTACAAAGTGATTTATTATCCATTACGCTACGGATGCGCTGTTGGAAATATGTTGTCACCACTGACGTCGCGAAGATGTATCGTCAGGTAAAGGTGAGGCCCGAAGATATTAAATACCAGCGACTGGAGAAATAACCCAGGAGATTTGTTAACCACGTATGAGTTAACTACGGTAACATACGGAACGTCAAGTGCTTCATTTCTCACTATCCGTGCTCTTCGAGAACTGGCTCAAAATATGTGCGATGTTTACCCAATTGGAAGTCAGAGGTGTTTATCAGACGTTTACGTGGATGATTTGATAACGGGTGCAGATACTCTAAGTGCGTGATCAAACTAATTCTCTTCTCGCCAGGGGAGGATTTGAGCTCAAGCGTTGGGCAAGCAATAATACAGAACTATTTGCTGACTTTCAACCCAATTATATTGACAATGTAACGGTGTTAACTAGAGGAGATGTTAGCACCATCGACTCTGTTACTACGTTAGGAACAGTATGGGACACCGTGAGTGGTACATTAAGTTACAAGTGTGATGTCTTACCAGCCAGAGCAAAAACGAAGAGGAGTATCTTGTCAGATATATCTCGAGTGTATGATCCGCTGAGCTTAATTGGACCAATTATAATTACTGGCAAGATTCTCATTCAAGATTTATGGAGATCCAAGTGTCAATGGGACGATACACTGCTCGAAGTATATATTCAACGCTGGCTCGAGTATGCTGAAAATTTGAAGCATGTGGCACACTTTCTATTCCGAGAATGGTAACTTCGGCGACGGGGAGTGACCTGGAGCTACAAGGATTCGCAGCCGCCAGTGAAGACGCCTACGGTACGTGTATTTACGTAGTCAGAGTGCAGCAAGGTCAATGGATATGCAGCCATCTTCTATGTGCTAAATCCAGAGTGGCACCTGTCAAGACAACCAGCAACCCACGACTGGAACTGTGCTGCTGTTCTATTAGCAGAGCTATGTAAACGAGTAAGTGAGTCACTAAATCTTCAGCAATGTAAATGCTTTTACTACACTGATTCCATGATATCGTTGTCATGGATAAACTATGGTGGAGGGGCCTGACGTTCCTGCTGAATATTATATCTACAGACGAATTTATTCCTGCTAAGTCACCCCCTGAATTGAAGTGCAACCTTGCTAGTGTGTGAACCAAAGACTATATAATTCCAAAATGTTCAACGTTTGAAAAAACAGTTCGAGTGATGGCGTATGTACTGCGATTTAAAACAAAATATTGGCACGTAACGCGATACATAGTGGACCTTTAACAATAACAGACTTAAACCAGGCAACTAACGTGTTGATTCGAAGTGTGCAGTGTGTGAACTTTAATCGTGAAAGGGAGTTATTAGCTAGAGGTGGCTATGTTCACAAAACCAGCAACTTAGTTACACTCAATCCATTTCTGGACTCCGATGGATTGATTCGTGTTGGTAGGCGTCTTGTACACAGCGACTTGCCAGTAAATCGTCGACGTCCCATTGTGTTGCCAGAAATTACCAAAGTTATCGCCATTAGTGTGCATCAATCTAATCTTCATATTGGAAGCCAGGACAGGAGATAACAGCGATAATGCGACAAACTTCCTTGGCGCTCGTAACCATCTGCGAGAATTAGGACAGTTTTTGAAGAAACCAGAGAATGCTGAGACCATATCCTCACGATTAACCCAACAACAAATTAAATGGACGTTTATCCCGCCCAGAGCTCCTCATTTTGGAGGATTATGGGAAGCAGCCATACGAAATGTTAAGGGTCATCTTAACAGAGTAGCTGGAAAAGCTTTACTAACCGCAGAAGAACTATACACCTCACTGGTACAAATTGAAGCCGTATTAAATTCAAGACCACTGTGCCCGCTTACTAACGACCCTAATGACTGCAATGTTTTAACTCCTGCTCATTTTATTTTTCACATCTCCGATTGACGTGAAACACCTGATAATAGGTTGAGCAGGTGGCAATTAATCCAAAAGATGTGTCAACATATATGGAAACGATGAAGTCGCGAATATCTATCGGAGCTACATAAGCGAGAGAAATGGAAGACTACAGGTGACAGGCCAAAGGAAGGACAGCTCGTAATAATCAAGAAGGATAATCTTCCTCCATTACAGTGGCAATTAGGACGTATCCAATCGCTACACCTTGGTCCAGATGGAATAGCAACCAGTTTGAGAACTATTGTGCGACCTGTAGTGAAATTGACATTGACATTAATAGTGAAGTGTATTGAACGCGACGTTCAATGGGTGGCGGTATGTTCGCACCGATCAGTGCGCGAATGGATAGTATTGTTTAGTGTCATTAATTTACTTGTTTTCGGCCGAGTGCACATGTTGCAGCCATGGCAACGCGAGATTGTTTTTCACGAGTAGGCCTAGTTTTTGGACAAAAGCGCGTCCTTCTCTCGTTAACATTTAAACAAGTAAGTTGTCAAATTTGCGTGAAACTTGTATTTCCTTTTGTATTATATTTTTCTTATGTTTTATTTGTGTTTCTTTAAATGTCATTTAGCCTAACATCTCTTTAACCTTATTTCAACTTATTTTTATTTGTATTTGTTTAATAATAGCTGTCATTATTTCTAACACGACGCACATTTTATGTGAATAAAGAAATTTGTTCCTTAATATTGTGTTTCAGTAATTTTAAAACAAAATCGTGGAAACAGCGTAAAAAAGGTCTATGCCAATGCTCTACAATCGATTCAAGACCTTAAAGATGGAATTCGTGAAGTTATCTAGGACATACAGCCGCAAATGCTGCGAATTGGTCATGGAAAATTTCATGAAAAGTATATGGTGCTGCAACCTTAGTCGTGGCTTATATCGTTTTCCATCGTTAATGGCATACCTTTCTCTTTACAATGAAATAAATATTCATTTCTCTTAAAATATACTCGTTTTTTTTAAATATTAAAATACAAGACATTGCATAAATCCTGAGAAGGGCTAAGCTGTCGTCGACAAAATATCACACGAGAACTTTAGGCATTAAAAATAGTGTAACAATTATAATCCTACCTACAGATGAAGGAAGTGCGACCGTCATTCTAAACAAATTGGATTAGCGAATCAAAATGTTGTATATCCTAGACGATTCAGCTAAGGACCTAATTGTCACCAATTCGATTACATAGGTAAAAAAGTCTACAAAGGCCAAGTTCAATGCTTATCTACTAAATGCAAAGTCAAAGAAGTGTTTATCTTTCAAAGAAAATCATCAAAATTCCTCAAATTGTTCGGATTTCTGAAAATTTACAAAAAAAGGTGCTTAACTCAGGCAGATTACAGCCTCAAGAGATTCACAGACACATCCCTTGATAAAAAAAATATACCGAATCTATCTGCAGTATAATACCTAATTATAAAAACTCTTTTTCTTTTGACGTGGTATCACTGTTTACAAAACAGGACGAGATCTGTCTATTCTTAAAATAAAAAAAATCCATTCCTAATTACTTTATCAAACATCTATTGTATGTATAACAGCTGAAGATATTGGCAAATAGAAGGGGCACCACCATTATCGTCTGTCGTTGCCCACGTATGTATGGAAGACTTCGAAACCCGGGTTATTAACTCAGCACAATATAAACCATCTTATGGCTGGGTTACGTGGAGTACACAGTTTTAATCTTCCTACATGGTAAAGAACACATGAACGAATCGTAAAAAAGATAAAATGCATGATGGAAAATCGGACACAACAAACATATCTCATTCCTCAGAAAAGGTTGACTTCTCAAACACAATAAATTTTGAGATACTACCATATATTGTCTAAATGTTGCACTATTTCCCTAGGAGTGGATAACCACCACCTATTAAAGGGATCTGGCAACGGCTAGAATAGATGGCATCCTTATGGTAATATCTCAATCATGGTTAACCCAAAGACCCAGTCTCTAACTGCGCTACGCTGATGAGATCCAAAATAGATCTAAACCGGTCGGTGGCTGTTATTGACAGGGAACAATTACAATACATTTTGAAAACCAATTAAACTACTCCGACTTTGAAGTTAAAGTTTTCCTCCGGAGGTTTTGATTTTTGGAGCCATTTGATTTAGCTATCTATATGTGTACAACTTGGATCTCAATGACTCGCCACCCCAATCCAAAATTCCATCTAATATAGTTCCTACTAAAAAATAACTCGGATCTCTTTGCCTGTTGACATCTGAATTATCTGAATATAATTACATTTCATATACTACAATAGATTTTCTAGAACTACACGAAATTTATAATAATATATAATATTATCACTGTTGACTACCGTTATATTATGCAAATTTCTATTTAGATTTCACAAATAAAAACTTAATAACTGCACCGCGTGTTTTAGTTGAATATAGTAACTGTATGTTCTTGATTCTGACAAACCTAATTGAGATTGTTTTGATATGTATAAAATATTTGCGATAGCAACAGAAGGTGTATGCAAAATGGTTTAACAATAATAACTTTTATGTTTTGTTTTCAGAAAGGTAACCAGGAAGAAGACAATTCCTTGTCCAAATTGCCCTAAGATGTTTACGTCTAAGTGCAGGCTTAATCAACATGCGACGGCCTGCGTAGGAAATCCATTGTCTCGCATCGAGTGTAATATTTGCCATAAAAAATTTACAACAAAGTACAAATGTAAAATCCATATGAAATATCACACGAACGAATCAATGTTTCAGTGCGAGTTCTGCGACGCTCGGTATACCACAAATAGTTTGCTTCAAAGGCACAAAAACAGTTTACATTTAGGAGTCACGTACGATTGTGAGTACTGTAATAAGAAATTTTCATATTTAAATTCGCTCAAGTTGCATATACAAAAACACGATCCGCTGTATCACAAAAACACTAAAATAAATTTCTGCTGCGAATTGTGCGGTAAAGAATTTGCAGTGAAGGCCACGTATGAAAATCACATGAAAATACATGACGATGACGGGCCTTTCAGGTGCACGATGTGTGATGAAGTTTACACTCACGAAAATATTTATATGCAGCACATGCGAACCGTTCATACTAGTCAACAACCTTTTTGCTGTGAAATATGTTACAAGAAGTTTTCAACTAAAGTGGCTTATACAATCCATGTGCGGTATCATACAATATCTGTTGTTGGTGCTGATTGTAAAAATAAAGATCTATGGTGAGATGTATTTTATGTAATGTTTTAAAAATATGTATAATAAATTTGTTTATTATTTATCCATCTTTTATCCTTTTAGCTATTACGAGTGTCTGACTTATTCTCCACACTATGCCTTAGCTATTTCCTTGTACTCTTCTTTTCTATGCCATTTTTATTTCTCCCCAATCTTCCCTATTTCCCATGGTGATTTTCATGATGTCATTTATTATGTCCAGGAATTCTTCCTTCCCCTTTTCCCCCATATGTTTTGTTATTTCGGCTGTGATGACTAGTTTTACTTTCTTGATTGCTGCTTTTAGTTCTTCCATTATTTCGTTGATTCCTCCTTTTGTTTCACCTAATTTGTTCTTCATATCCATTATGGTCTGTTTCTGTTATTTCGTCAAGGTATTCTTCCATCTTTCCAAAATCTTCTTTTATTCTGTTATCAAATTACCGATTTTGTATTTTATGCTTGGCTGGCTTAGTGTACTTTTGCTCCTCATTTGTTTAACTGTGTTGTAAAACATCTTTTGGTTTTCTGTTAACATTTCTTTCAGTTTCTTACCGAACTCCTCCAGGGTTGTTTTTTCTTGATCTTGATTTTGGGTTTCACTGTTTTATTTGCTACTTTATATCTTCTGTAGTCTTGCTCTTTTCTGACCACCACCTGTTTGTTATCTTTCGGTATCCTATTCTTACTCTCTTTACTTTTGCATTTTCTTGTCTCGCTATTTCTCTAATTTCTTTTTGTACGAATCTTTCTTTATGTGTTAGGTTATTATCTACGAATATCTTGGACCCTCTTAGATTTCCTATGAATATCATTATGTGTTGTTTGGTTTCCCATATCCTAACTCGTCCCGACTCGTATAATGTGTGTGTTTTTAATACTTTGACTTGTATTTTTGGTTTTTCTTCTAAGTTCTTGGTTTGCCTCTGCTGTTAATCCTTTATTATAATATTGTTTGTTTTATTTGCCTTTTTTATTTTCCGCTCTATTTTCCAGGTTAATGGTTTTTTTTAATTTCTTGCTTTTCTAGCTCCCACTTCTTTTCTTGATTATTCATTTCTATAGATTTCTGATCTGTTCTTTTAGTTCTTCTGTGTTTTTGTCATTTCCTTCATCAAGTCTTTAAACATAATCTTTAGTTCCTCCATTTCAACTTCGGTCTTACCGATATTTACTTTCCCCTTATCTTCTCCGTGGGCTTTGTTCTTGTTTTTTCTTCCTTTGATTTATTTTGTATCTTCTATCTTTTTCTATTCTCCATTGCTCCTGGGCCCTTAAATACCTCATATGGAAATATTGGAATCCATATTCAAGGTTGTTGTTGATATCTTGTTGTTCACTTTTGTTTTCTGTTTTTCTTTTTGGACTCACTTGTTTCTCTGTTTTTTACTTCCTTTTATTTTTGCAAGTACGTGGTTCGTTTTTAATTTTCGTTATAGTTTTAGATTGTTACTTATGTTTATGTACGTTTTTATAATATCGGATTCATTTGCGAATTTGAATTTCCCGCCATTTTTGTATCGCAATGGTTTAGCTGACAAGCCGATAACGAAAGCAAGTACCTTATCGGCTTGTTGATTGATTTCTTTCTTTCTCCGTCTCCTTGCGTTCTTCTTTATGTCTTTCCTTCTTTCCGAAGTTTGTAAAAAAATTTCTTCTTGTTCCACATATGAATAACTAGTCTTGTTTTAAGATTTCTCAGTATCTTCAATTTACAGATTCTTGAATTTTGGAGGTGTTCACCACGCGATACATTTTCATTTTTATTAATAAAGAAAACACTCTCAGTTTTCTTATGATTTTACAATTTTCTAGCATATTTTTCCAAATTGCTAGAATTGTTGCGGCATCATTTATCCATTTTTCAACTATATATTTAAGATATTACCATAAAGGTGCCATCTATTGTCTAAGAGTTGATCTAGATCCCTGTTTGAGTAGATAACCACCAACAAATTATTTAATAATTATTTTGCAAAAATATATTTTTTTAAACGTTTTTTCACCAATTTTTATATTGTCTTTTTAAATTGTTTCTGAACTACATGTTATAAACTTGGATATTAAAATATTACAAAAGGGAACGATTGAACAGTTGCTAAGAAATAATTGTAGATGAAAATAATACTTAGTTTATTTCTTACTTCACTTGTTTATTTATTTTCAAAACACTTTACGTTAACTTAAACCATCAATAGTAATATGTAATTGAAAACTTTATAAAAGCTTATTGAACTTGGTTAATAAATCGAATCATAGCCTCCAGCGTACTTTTGACATATCCCAATTAATTATTTATTTTCCTAGAGTACTCTTAACCTATCCCAATCTATTATTCATTATCCTAGCGTACTCCTGACCTAGGATAATAATTTTTGAATTGACCTATCCCATCAAAATTGTTCATTGACCTAGCGTACTCTTGACCTAGGTTAATAAATTGTATATTGGCCTAACATACTCCCGATGTTTTTAAATAGGTTGCTTATTACCAAATTGTATTAGTGATTGAATTGAACAAAAAAGTTTCTAAAGACACACAATAGACATTTTGTTAAAGAGACTGTTGAATATTTTAAAAACAATTTGAAAACATGAAATTTTACCATGTCGGAATAGTTTTAAACTTTCGTAAAAGACGCTCTTAAAAATTTAAAGAAAAAAAAAACAGTTAAAAATTTCCAAAATAAAAAGAAACAGGTGAATAAGAAAGAAAATGGTTAAAAATTAGAAAGAAAAAGAAAACAAGAAACAATTCAGATTTTTTTAAGTATAAAATATAAAATAACTTGTAATCACTTTCTCCACAGTTTATTTTTATTTTGCTAAATGTACCTTTCATTTACGATGTAAACAGTGTCAATAGCTGTACATGAGTTTACCAAATAGTTTAAATAAATGAAAATTAATATATTTACTAATAGTGAAAGTACAAATAATTTCTTTAATCTTTGAATAAAAACTTTTATAGGGATATTTTTAAAACTATCTGGTAGTTTGTTGTAGAGTTTTATAGCTTGAATAATGCAGGAGTTATGGTAAAGAAATGATGATGCTGTGAAAGCGTTAGGTTCTTTGATCCTATATTATATGTATGATGCGTTTCATGACCATCAAAGGTGTTTAAATTTTGTCCCACAAATTTTACAGTTTCGTAAACATATAGCTTCATAAACGGTATAATTTTCAGTTTCTTAAACAGTATACGACAACTAGTATTTGGTTTTTGGTTACAAATAGCTTGCACATGGCGTTTTTGCATAACAAAGAGCTTTTGTATGTTATTTTCAGTTGTACAGGCCCAGAATATTATAACATTATGTCAACTGTGGCTGGCAATAGACATGTACATCTTCGTGTAGGACTTGTTTTGTAGCATATATCAGATATGAATATTTAGCTATTCTTGAGCATATTTGTTGTATATTGCTATTCCATTTTAGGTCACTTTGAATAGTTATTCCTAAAAATTTTGCCTCGTCCGTTTCAGAAATTGGATCCCGATTCATATATAGGTTTGCTTGGTGCTCAAAAGTTTATAATGTGTGTTTTTTTTGTATTCGCCAACAAGTTATTATATTTAAGCTACTTTCCAAGTTTCAATACAGTTTCATTTTCCACCTTGCTCAACTGTGTTAGGCATCGATCTGCTATGCTAATCGTAGTATCCTCTGCAAACATGGTTATGTGGGAATTTGTTGACGGCAAGTCATTAATAAATAGTAGCAATGTACTTTCTTGTGTTACACCTTCCGTTTGGTGGGCGGCTTTAGATTTGTGGAAGTTATTGTTCATAAATGCTGTTGTTGTATGTTAGGTCATCTAAGTCTTTGGTATTTAAAAATTTCATGTCGCATATGAATTTTCGTATTTCCGTTTGTGTTGCAAGGCGGAGAAAAATTAGACCTGTACTTATTTTTGAGTAAATCTATGTTAACATCACCGCCAATTATGCCTTTAGATTTTTCACTTATCGTTATTTGATGAATGATATTTTCAAAGGTATTGAGACTGCCTTCAAGGGGACGATAGATGCACAAAATCACTAACTTATGTTGTTTATTTATCTGGCTTTCTGCGCCTGCGATTTCTATAGTCATTTCTTGGGAGAATACGTTTAAATCTAATCTGTAAAATATTTCCAGCTAGTATTACTGCTCCTTCGTGTTTATGCTTGGAACGTTTGAAGGTGGAAATTTGACTACATTGGAAAAAGCCTCACCATCCGTCACCCAATATTCGCTGCCCAGAAATATATTTACATTAAGCTGATTCAGAATTACATCTAGTTTGTGTATTTTATTTTTAACTGATTGTACGTTATGGTGAAGTAATGTTATTATGTTAGATTTTAGTTCTTGAATTTGACTTATATGTTGACTTTGGGAATCTTGCTCCTATGAAAAACCCTTGAAACATACGCTCCATATGGACACATTTCTGTTTCCATGGCTTTATCATAATTGATTATATCTTTGGTCCCCTTAAATGATGAGTAATGTTCAGAAAATTTGCTATCGAGTTTTTCGCATTGCACTTCGGCTTCAAATAGCTACTGAGATGTTCTGGTTCTGTTGATGGATGTAATCGAAACACATACGGAAATAATTTTCGCGCAACTGCTTTTATGGTTTGAACATTTGTTGATAATCCAACGATTCCTTGAGATTTCTTTTTCTTCCGTTTCCCGGTGGCTATTTTCCAAGTATCATTATTTATGTCCGTATTTTTTGTGGATTCTGTTGTTGTTGGTAATTGAGCGCTAAAATGCACATTATTTATTTCTGTTTTTTCACGATCTTCAAAAACACTTGCAGATAGAGATGTTGAGTTAGGTATTTTATTACACGGCGTTTTAAAATTCTCAGTATGTTTATTTTGTACAATTGTGCCAGAGATGTCACCAATATTACGATTTTGTTCTTGTTCAGTTATTTTGATATTTTCAGGAAAAGTTATTTGTCGTTTGAGAACTTGGATATTATCTTTTAGTATTAAGATTTTATGCTCCATCTCCGATATTATTTTAGTTAGTAATTCCACTTGCCTCTTTAACGATGCATTTTCAAGGTTATACTCAATGTCCTCCAATGAACCACAGCAAATTACTCGGGTTTTGTCCAGGATATTAAGACCGTTGTTCTTAATACTGCAGCTTTGGTTCAATGAGTTGCCACATTTCACACACACTAATATTTTGCATTGTGTATTTATACAACACTTTAGGTAAGAAATCGATTCTTCTGGTGCACTATTTTCGCCCGTCATTATTCAGTTGTTATATATTTTCTTCTATTCAAAATTGAGAATTTTTAACTAAATTCTTCTTTTCAGGTTCAATTTTTCATCATTTATTTTTTGGACTAGACATCGAGTTCATCTGCCACCAACATTGCATTAATTAATTACTTCTTTTAAATTTAAAAAAAAATTACTAGCAGTTTCCATACAAATTTCAGAATATCACGTCTTTTTTCTTGAAATTATCCTTAAAGATTTTACAAACTTGAATCTTCATTTAGTGTTAAGGTCAATGTTGCAGCATGTTCTGCTATATCTCAATTATTTGCTTAAGTACTCACCTCAGACTTGCCTGAGAAATTACTAAGGAAGTGTGAGGTGATATTATTTTCAATGCCTAAATATCAATCTTTGTATGACAAATTAAACACAATAATTACCGAAACCGAAACTTTTGGTTTGAAAATGATACGTGCATGTATTGAAACCATTGGTCACCATATAAATAAATAATTGTTATACAAAACAAAGTAATTATTGTGTTTAATTTGTGATTAAAATGTATAACGAAGTAGAATATTTCTATGAGTACATGTATTTTTTGTTAGATTCCTTTATGTTACCTCATTTATTCTTTTTTTTTCATTCTATGCATCTCTAGACTCTAAAAATTTACTAATTCAAGAATCAACATTTCCAATTGAGTATTTCTAATCATTTTTTCATTTTTTTAGCAACTACTCTTTAAAATTTCCATTTGTATTATTCTTCATTCATTTAAACTATATCATTTATTTTAACAGATTTTGTGAGTATGACTCTTTAAAAGGATTTATTTTAAATTTGTAGATTATTTTAGTATTATATATTATTATTACTTTCCAGATTATTAGAATTTTTCAGTTATTTAACTTTATCTTCTAGTAGTAGTCATGTTCGGCTATCGACCAAGTGGTTCTTCCGCCGTGTTATTTGTGTATTTGTGTGTGTGTGTAAATGAGCTCGTTACTTTAAAGGATCGCCCCGTCACTCTAAAGCACTATTAATTGTATCCTAATGGTGACTGGTACCGGTCACCCATTCAATTGCTGACCCGAACTAACGTTGCTGCACTCTCGCTAACGCTAGTTCGGCCGCAACCGAATGCGCCACCACCGGCGTGTTTTTCCTCCTATTATCTTACTTTGTTCCCCTTGTATTACTCTATATTATTTCCTTGTTTGTTGCGCTTCACTTTAAAAAAATATATCCCTCTTTAAATATTATGTTAAACCAACGTATTGACCTAACACAATTAATACTCCTGAGTTATATGGTTTATTACTGTAGATTAGGATCGTGCGAGGTCATGGTAGAGCTTATTGAGGTAGGTCAGATGTACGCTAAATTAATTCAAAGTTGAATAGTGAATTAATGAGGCTGTTACTTGGTGAAACTTCATAATATATGAAGGTCAAAAAAATCCTACCCTATGTTAACGAAATTACTGATTCTTCGTTGGAGCAAAATAATACTAATTATTATAAAACTAAGTGGAACTAAAATAATGCATTGTATTATAATATTATTTTATTTTTTAGATATGAATCAATGACGTGTATACAGCAGATAAAAGCAGTAACTAATCTAAAGCACCTTAACATAGTTTCATCCAACTACACGACTAAACCCAATTCAACTTACGAGGATAACCTATTATCTATATCAAGTATAGAATGTGCAATTTGTTATAGAAAATTCAGTACAGAATTTAGCTACAGCCTCCACATGAAATATCACGCTAATGATTCAATTTTGTATTGCGAGTTCTGTGGCGCTCGGTACACCAACAAAACTACCTTCGCAAAGCACAAAAAGAACGCTCATCGTGAAGAGAGAAATCATTACGTCAACAGTGATCAATTTTAAAAAGCAATACCCAAAAATACGTTCCAAGTTTTAGTAACGAAATGAAAATTAAGTGTAAATCGTTTGAAAGGAAAACTAGTTATACAGCTCATATGGCGCCACGTAAGGAGGATGGATCGTATATGTGTACAATTTGTGAAGAAATTTTTACCCATGAAGACTTATATGGGCAACATATGCGAGAGAATCATACCAATCAAGAAACGTATTTTTGTGAAATATGTTGTAAAAGATTTGGGACAGAAATGGCTTTTACCATTCATATGCGGTATCATAAATTAATTATGGTGGGAGCTTAATGTTAAATTATAAGAAATATATTGCTTTATATTTATATTAAATGTTTCTTTCTATTGTTAATTTATTTATGCAAAACACACCTCTTCTAATGAATATTGATTCAAATACTATAAATTTTATTATAAAACATTATTAAATAAATAAAGATGATTGTGACAGTTACTACGTGGTATTTTAATTTTCCTTCTTTCTGGATTATTTTAATTATTCATTTAATTACAAACCCCTTATATTTTGTAGAAAATATAACAACTGAATTTATTTTATTTATCTTACATTAATCAAATTCCAAAACTGTTTAATAGTACCTTAATTTAAATGTTAGTGGTGGTTGTAAAGTGCTTCAACGAGCGAACGGATAATTTTATTGTGCTGAATTGGAATGGTTCAATAGTAAAATATTTATGAACACTTTAAAAAAATGTGTTGCTGGTAAGTTAAACCTTGAAGGTAGAAAAGGTATATAATTGATTTGTTTTTGATCTAGTCTGATTCTAAGATATTTAGGATAAAAAATATTTCTATCATGTATTATTGATGGAGAGTTAGGTTCAATGAAATGGAAAGAGATTAGCAATTGAATTTTTTTGAATTTGGAGAAAATCTTTATTTGCACATCCTAAACTAGGGAACATAAAAAGATATCATAAAACCGTGCACACAAAAATTAAAAAGATTTTTCACCAATGGGGGTTTTAAGAGGACAAAATTCAAGTTTTGAAAAATGGTTCGAAGGCAGAGCATGCGATGTTTACTAAACTAATTCAGCAAAAGCAACTAGTTATATTCTGGCGAAAAATGGCTTTGAAATGAGACAGTGTTAATAAAAACATTACAAGAAGCTAGAGAAACGTTGTTTGTAAAAAATAAACTACTATCAGAGAATTCAATTTTCTCGTCCGACTATTACTAAGAGGATTGAAATTATTGGCAAAGATATTGAACAAAAATTAATACGCAATGCAGATATTTGACGAGTCCACCGATATGACAGATACTGTCTAATTGTGCGTTCTTGTTCAAATGGCATTTTCTTATATGACGTATAAAGAATATTGTTTAATTAGCACAGTAAATCATTAATATTATTCTCTGAACCCTATCAAAATCTTATTTATCTGGATAAAAGTACATCGTCGTATCTCTGGAAATCAGAATGCTGATAAATTGGCAAAATTAGTTAAGAAGAAAGAAAACATTAAAACACCACATACAGACCTAAATTTCATCTACAAACGTAGTATTAGAATTGCTTGGAAGAGAGAATACTCGAAGCAATCTGAAGGCCGTCAATGTCAATATTACTTGGTACACCCAACTCTTCCAGCTAAACAAGATTACATCTTTCATATGAAGGTCAACGGGTTCGCTTAGTCAACGATCACTCCTTAAAATTAGGGCATGGACGTTTCCCTGCACGCCTTGCTAAAATAGGGATACTACAAACTATTGAGTGTGAATGTGCAGCAATGTGGAGCAAGTCAAGGTGAATTGAACCATATTTTGTTCTCGTGCAGTTTGTATAGTCTTCCAAGAACTACATTTATGAAAATCCTGCCTACATTGAATATTACGCTTCCTCTAAATGCTGTGCATTTCTTATCTATTAATAACTTAAAAATTATTGACTACATTGTCAGGTTCTTTAAAAATTCGAACCCTAAAATATATCCTCTCTTTGTAGCATTCCTTTTTATAACTCATTAATTTCCGTAGTCGAGTTTTGTGTTGTTATTTTAAAGTCGTTATGAACGACCCCTTAACTTGTGTCCCTGTCTCTCATAACCCTTGCTTCCTAGACCAAAAAAGTATGTAAATAATAATTGTACATAAATAGTGTTAATATGTATGAAATCAATCAGATTCAAATCAGTCTTCGAGTTTCGTCTAAAACTTGTGTAACTCGTCAAATTATATTTGCTTCATTTCTTGTTTTACAATCAGAATTAACAACCACAAGAGAGCCGCATCACCTATAGCACGAACTAGTGCCCCACAACACAGAATAGCTCCATACCTAACTCTTGCTCACCACTGCAGCGTGTACATATACATAACTGCTTTGAACCGTATCTTTCTCAACTTCAGATATACAATCTATAGGACGAAATCTACTTTTCAATAAAAGGACAAGTTAAAATTATAGTTTTAGCACTTAGGGAACAATTATAGGGTATTTTAGAGTCACATGACATTAAACGGTAAACAAATTTCAACTACCGGATCTTTCGAGTAACCAACCCAAAATTAGACCAAAACGGACTTTCAACTCATTTGATGAAACCTCCTGCATTTCATGAGGACTAATATTTATTTATTTATTTATTTAACGGATAACACCTTTTTACAAAGTAATAACAGATTATAAATTGGATAATAAAGAAAAAAAAAATAAGAAATATAACTTATTCTAACTTAAACTAAATAAACCTAAATATAAATAATCAATTAGAATTATTCAATATACTGCCCGTGATTTTATTTACAATATTCTTAAATGTACAATATGACGTTCCAAATAAATCAAATTTATCCTGATTATTCATTTGATTGGCCAATCTCATGCAGCGGTATATAGGACTGTGGTATTTATAAATCGAAGACGTGGTCTGTATTCTCAAAATTGTTTTTTGCCTTGATGATCTAGTGGGAATGTGGAAATGTAAATATTGAAGCAGATCTGTTGAAGTATGACCGGAAATTATGTTATGCAATAAAACAGATCAAACTTTTTTCTACGTACCTCCAATTGTTCTATATTTAAATAGCGACATACCAATTCATAATTCGTAAATGGCAAATTGAGTTTGAATGAAATGTATCTACAAAATTTCTTTTGGACAGATTCAACCTGGTATGAATATTTTTTATAGTAGGGTGACCATATTGAAGTACAATATTCCAAATTAGATCTGACCAATCCACAATAAATTGCTCTCAATGTTTCCAAAGTTTCCAAATTAAAATGTTTACAATGTCTTAATAAAAATCCCAGTAGTTTGATGGCTTTATTACATATTTGGGAGATGTGCGCTGCAAATGACAGTTAAAAATCCATTAAGACACCCATATCACGCATAACCGACACTTTTTCCAGATTGTCATGATTGATGTTGTATGTGAATTCTATCGTGCTTATTCGTTTAGAAAATGTAATGGATTTACATTTCATAGTGTTGAGAAACAGCTGAATTTGTACACACCAATCATATAAATTGTTCAGGTCTATTTGCAAATTGAAACAATTCGATATATCATTAATACAGGAGTACATTTTGAGATCATCAGCAAATAACAGATAACTATAGTGCAAAAAACAGCTGCAGATATCATCAATAAAAATAAGAAATAATACCGGACCGATATGTGAGCCCTGGGGCACACCGGATGTTACCTGAATAGTGGAAGATATGAAATTATTAATCCTGACTGCTTGACGACGTTCAGTCAAAAAACTAATAATCCATTTGATAGTTGAGTCATGGAATCCATAAGCATGTAATTTGGTAAAAAGTATAGCGTGTTGTACCCTATCAAATGCCTTCGCAAAATCAGTGTAAACCGCATCAACCTGAATATGTGATTCAAAGGCATTGTGTAAAAATATTGGAATTCTAATAAATTAGTTGTGGTAGACTTACCTTTAATAAAACCATGTTGTGCAACCTTAAATAAATGTTTAGTCATATATACAATTTGTTTGGTAATCAACATATCAAACATTTTTGGGATTGCAGATTGAATTGCAACCCCACGATAGTTTTCGACTTTATTTCTATCGCCGTTCTTGAAAATGGGGTAATATAACTAAACTTCCAATTCTTAGGGACACAGCCAAGTTTGAGAGATGCGGAATACAATAATTGCAAAGGTTTCGACACTGAACAAACGCAATTATATAGGAAGTCACCGGGTATGCCATCAGGCCCACTACCATCAAGTGAGACTATTGCGTTGAAGACTTCTTCTAATGAAATTTGTAACTTGTCAGGTATTACTGATTTGGATGTCTTAAATGTATAAATGTGGTTATTAGTCGGGCACGTGTAAACATCAGCAAAATATTGAGCAAATGCATTTGCAATATCATCGCCTTCAGCGAATACGATGTCCTTAAAACTAACAGTGGACGGGATTCCCTGCACACCTTTAGCATCATTGATAAAGTTCCAAACATTTCGGTAATTTCGACGTATATTCCCTTGCATACGCTGACAATATGAATTATACAATTTTTTACTTAAGCTAGAGCACCTATCCCGAAGTTGTTTGTAAATAGCATAATCATTAGAGCTATTGCTGTTCTTATAAATGGCATGTGCATTTTTCTTTTGTTTAACTAAAGATATTAAAGTTTTATTGAACCATTTGGGATATGTTGTTGATTTTATTTGTTTCAAAGGGACATAACAATTAATTACATCATATATTATATCATAAAAGCAGTCTACTACTACTATCAATATTAGTATCTACTACTATCAATATTAGTACCAATTAATAAGTTATTCCAATCCACTGAACATAAAGCATAATTAATTTGACAGTAATCAGCATTCTTAAAATCATACACTGTCTCGATGTAATTTAAATAATTTATAGCAGATTCAAATTCTACGCAGAATTCATAACCATTATAATGAATAGAATTGCTACAAATATTATCAGATGCCAATTGAATTTTTACCTGAGATATGGAAGTAAAACACAGGTCCAAAAGTATTCCCCTGCTGTTCGGTATATTATTCATCTGTGTCATGTTTAAAAAGCTAAACGATTCAATTAAAATGTTTGCGGATAAATTGTTTATATTATTTGATTCATTGATATGATTCGATTCGGTTAATGTTCATTGGATATGAGGAAGGTTATAATCCCCAAAAATAAAAAAATCTGTATCGATATAAGTATCAGATAAAGATTCAATTGTTTTCGCGTGAGCTTCATATTTTTCAAAAGGAGAGTTAGGAGGTATGTAAGCTCCACCTACTACTAATTTATTAGAACCAATACTTAATAAGATAAAACATTGTTCAACACATGTTGCTTCAACAGAAATAAGCTGTGACAATATACAGTTCCGCACCGCAATTAATATGCCTCCGCCGCGTTTTTTATCACTAGTTCGGATTGATCGATCAGTTCTAAAAATTGTATAATTTTTTAAACGAAATTCATTGTTATAAATATTAGAATTCAACCAGGTTTCCACAATAATGATAACATCGTAGTAACATAAATTAACCGCATGCATAAAATCGTTGATTTTTGTTCGTAGTCCACCTACATTATGGCAATATAACTTCAGTTTTTTGTAGAAAGATTCGAGGGGGTCGCATTGGCAGGAGTGAGCGTCTTCTTCTTTCTAGTTATTCGTGGATAATTATTTATATACCGAATAACCAAATCATCTTCACCTTTCTCTTTCCTAACCTCTAGCTCTGTGTATAGTGATTTTAAATATTCGCGTTGCATTCTTGTAAGATCTGGTTTAATTTTTATTTCAGAATTTTTATTAATAACTGGAGTAACATTTTTTAAAATATTCAAAACAGTAGGTTGGATATCAAATATGAGTTTTAATGGTCGAGGTGTTTGTTTTCCCAACCTAAGAGTTTTAAAATCCATCTTAACATCAGACGATGTTTGCAAAATCTGATTGGCTGTCGCTTTGTCATGTTCAATTCGAGTTTTAATATCGGACGAACGTTATATAATATAATATTTCACATTTTGGAAACTATATCATTCATCTCATTTATAAAATTAGATGATGTACACTCGGTTGTTCCTAAACTTACATTATTGATTTGATTCGATGAGTCCAATTTTACTTCTAACTCCTGAATTTTATTTAATAATTGATCTACCGCAGAATTGGATAATGTAAGTCAGTTGTTCCCACACTCGCGTCATTCATTTGATTCGAGGAATCCAATTTTACTTCCAATTCTTGAATTTTATTTAATAATTGATCTACTGCAGTGTTTAACCTTGTATTCTCCTGTTTCAAACCAGTCATTTCAGATATTATCAGTTTAATTTCAGAATTTCATTGCTCAATTGATCACATTTCTTAGAAAGTGATTTAATCGAACTTTGTAATTCCTTCACGATCGACATAAGATCTTTTAATTGTTCGTTCTCGCATGAGTGATTAGCTAAGCATGAAGGATGACAATACTTATTACAATTGGGGCAAGTCGTTTTATTAGCTACCATTTTTCCACATTTACCAATACATAATTGATTAGTGGATGATTTAGTTTTATAAGTATCCTGTTTATTAGACATCGTGGTGTAATTTAAAATTTAGAAATTAGGAGTAAAAGAACAAAGCTAGGTAGGTAAACGATTACACTTTTCACACTCAGGGGCCGATCAGAGTGACTGACAAAAACAAACAGGTAGGCCACGGAAGGTTAACACAGTAGAGCCTATGCGCATTTTTCGTTTTGATCTAAAACAAAAAGAACATCAATTTTTAGATAACTGCTCTGAGCAAAATATTCTTTATTGCCAATATGTCTTGTGAAGAGGCAAACAATATTTAACTGCCTTAACCCGCCCGCTGAAATTTAAATGTTTCAGAATTGGGCACTTAATCATATGAGCACTTTATCGCGTGAAGTACTCACTACAACTAACTGAGAGAACTTGAACAAGCCAACCCAAAGTCCTACTAAATAAAAAAACGAAATGCCAAGATAAAATAATAAAAAAACTGCCGGTCTTAATTAGTACCACTTTCTTTCAAAATCAATAAACTAAACGCCATAATAAAATAATCTCAATTACTGAGATTATATTTTGACGCGATGAATCTGTTAACAACACGTGTCTGAAGTAAATTTCGAATGCTAATAAGCTTTAGACTCAAGTCGTGGCTCGGGAAGCAAAATGTAATGAGATCAATTTTACCGAGCATCCATATCATGTACAAGGGTATTTTTAATTAAAAAACTAAAGTTACATGCAGGAACTTCAACTAATAATAGCTAACAAACAATCTTCGATAAGTAAATGTAAAGTACAGTATAGCACAGATAACATTTGGTAGATGTATACGTCAAAAGGTAAAGCTACATTTAGAGTATAAGATTATGAGATATTCGCACATACAAATACATGATTGTTAAGATAAAAACTAATCACAACGATTGATAACAGGACAACAAAGTAAAATGTTAAAAAAATAAAAAAATCACATTGCGTCTGACATGAATTCATTGAATCTATAGGACTTCAGGATTAGAAACTTTTTTAATTGACTCTTGAAAGATGTTAGTTTTGCTAAGTTTTTGATGAAATCCGGTAATTTGTTATAAATAACGAGGCATGAGTATTTTCCCGATTTCTCGTACAAAGTTGTATTATGGCGTGTATCTCTTAATATGTCATTGTTTCTGGTATGATATTTATGAGTATCTCTATTTTTTTTTTTTGAATAGCACATTTATATATAAATATACATGAAAATGCACTGTATTTCCATCCACCAACAAAATAATATGTTTGTGTTTCGTTTTCCTGTCAAGTTCTTGGTTTATAATTTTTCAAATTTTCTTTTGTACATTAATCGCTTGCTCAATTTAATTGGAGAGTGCGGTAATTTTTGTTTTGTTAATTAATTGTTTGTGCCTTTTCTTTTCATTTTTATAACTGTGATTCCATTTTTAGTCTAAATAAATCTTTTAAGCAGTTTCTTGACATTTTTATTTCGTTATTTACCCAGTTTTTCCATTTTGCCTTTTGTTTCATAGCTTTTTTCAGTATTGGACAGGTAGCGTGGAAGTGATATAATAATTCTACTTCAAATTTGTTATATGATAAATTTACATCATTGGTTTCAATAAATTTCCAATTAATTTTATTTAGTCTGGATTTTAGTTCATTTATGTTGAGTTCCGTTACTGATCGACAAGTTGTATATGTTTCATTTTTTGATGCCTTTTTATTTAAAATCTGTCCAAGGTGGTCAGATAAGTTTAAGTTAATATTATAGGCGGTGAATCACTCGGTTGGTAAATTGGTGTTACCTCGTAATAGATTTGCGTTTCACACAGGCGTCTTCCTATACTCTCCAGTCTCGTAGTGTTTTGTATTTTGTTAATTATATTATGAGAGGAAAAGATATCATGTAGCAGTTTAGTGTAGTTGCAGTCATCTAGCCAATTAATATTCAAATCTCCGTATATAGTAATGCATTTGCATGATTGGTGGAGTTCATTTATCAATTGAGTTAATTTGTCCTAAAATATGTTTTTATCGACCCCTGGTGGTCGGTAAATACTTAAAATTCTAACACTCTTATTATTAATAATAACGGTACTGGCGGCACATTAAATGTACAATTCTACAGAAAATAGTTCTACCCGTCTATAACTTATCTATATATATATATATTAGTTATCTGTAAGAATTGTAGTTCTTCCATGTTGTCCATTTTTTCTGATGAAGTAAGATCCACTGGTGTATCCAGGTAGTGTTGTAATATTAATATTATATTTATTGCTCTAGGTCAGAGGCGTCCAAACTTTTTGCTGCGAGGGCCAGTTTGGTATTTAAATTCATTAGCGGGGGCCAAGCATTGTAAATATGTGAATTAAATAACTTTATTACAAGTAAAGCAGCATTGAATTTTATTTTTTATAGTAAATTACAGATATAACAATACTAAACAAACATGTCTAAATTATATTATTATTATTATTATTATTATTATTATAATGTCTTTATTATTAACCAAAAAAGTATGTACACAGATAAAGAAAACAATATATAAGAGTAGGCGAAGTTCAGTCAGGTAAAGATGCCTGTTACTGCTCTACCACTTAACCTAAAAAACTTAAATTATAATAAATTTCATAAAAATTATATCGTACAAGCTTATAGGTGTATAATATACACATAAACAAAAATGCATTACATACATTAAAAATTAAACTGAATTATCAACTCTAAAGCTCTTTCTGAAAAGTAATAAACGAATGGATAACTTAAACTTATTTAATTTTAAAGATTTCAGGTTTAATGGTATCTTATTATATAATTTGTAGATGTTATATGAAAAGGATCTTGTAAAATAGGCAGATTGATGGTTGGGTGGTGATATTAGTCCCCGAAATCTTACTTTAATGTTATGCACATCTGTACGGAATACTATTTTATTATATAAATACGGAGGTGCATGAAAATGAATAACTTTATGATAAAGTGTATAACAGTGAAGAACTCTTCTATTAGCCATGTTTAACCAATTCAACTGGTACATTTACCTGAAATATGATCATATTTCCTAATTCCAAATATTAGTCGTGTACAGGAGTTTTGAACTTTCTGTATACGATCGATGGTCACTTTATCTAGGCAACAAAAATTAAAATGACTTAGCACTAATGTATTACAGAGTAGTCGCCTTGTGTTTTTACTTAAAAAATTTCTATTAGATTAAATAAGTCTTAAATTGTTATAGGCTTTGGAGATACATTTACTAATATGAGTTTTAAATCGCAAATCTGAGTCAATTGTTAGACCTAGGTTACGTACAGAGTTTACAAAAGGTATTGTTGTATTATCCAATTGAATATCGAGTAAAGGTTTTGCAAACTCAGTGATATTTCTTGGACCAAATAAAATTGCTGTTGTTTTGTTAGGGTTTATGTGTAACGAGTTAGTAGAAGGTTATTAAGATCGTCATTTATATTACAGTTTGCTGTGGCAATATCATTAAGATAAAAAGAGTATAACAGCTGGGTGTCATCTGCATACAGATTACAAGTACAAAATTTTAAAACGTCAGGAACGAATGAGGAGTATATAGTAAATAAGATAGGGCCGAGAATTGAACCTTGAGGGACACCAGAAGTAACCTCTAAAAAACAAGATTCTTCGTTATCTATCATAATTTGTTGTTTACGGTTATAAATAAAACTAGAGAGTAGATTTACAGCACTTGAGTCAAATACGATATATTTTAGTTTTGCTAATAGAATATCATGGTTAATGGTATTAAAAGCCTTACTATAGTCTACTAATATTAAGCATGATAACTTATATTTATCAGTGACAGTGATAATATCATCAATGACATTTAATAATGTAGTTGCACAACTATGGTTTTTTCTAAAGCCTGATTGATTAATCGGTAAAATACATTTCGATTCAACATAGGTGGTTAATTGTTGTTTAATGATGTGTTCTAGGATTTTTGATAATACAGGTAGTATGCTAATAGTGCGCAGGTCACTTAGTTCTTCGGGGTTATCTTTTTTTGGTATTAAAATAACGGACGCTAATTTCCATGCATAAGGAAAAGTAGATTGTTCAAGACAGCAGTTTATAATGTGTGTAATATATGGAATAATTTGAGGACAGCACATTTTAATCATAGCTGCGCTGAGCCCGTCAGATCCTACTGCATTAGTCTTGATAGAAAAGAGCAACTTTTCAACTATGTCATTATCTACTAGTTGGAATTTAAATCTATCTGTAACGTTAGGGTGTAGATGATCAGTATAAAACGTAATCAGATCGATATCAGCTACGGTTTTCATAGAATTAATTAGTAGCGAATTAATAGCATTTTCATCTTTTAAATTAGTAGGGAAACTGCGAACTCCTTCATTTACTACGTCAGTTGATTTTAAATACTTCCAGAGGTGCTTCGGATTCTTTTTTATCATAAAATTAAGATATGACTTTTTTTCACGTGCAACTGCTGAATTTACAATGTTACGCCAGTTTTTATATATGTTAAAATCACCACAATTTCTAGTGTGTTTAAATTTTCTGTACGCATTATTTCGATCTTTCATCATAAGTTTGATAGTATTAGCAAGCCAAGGCGCTGGCTTTTTAGTAATACGTGATGTTATCAATGGTGCATGAATATCAAAAAGTTTCAATAAATTATTATTAACAAACGAAACCTTATCATTAATATCGTTCAAATATATTAATCTATCCAAGCGCAAGGTGTGTAAGTCATTAAGAAAATGTATTTTATTAATATCATATAGTTTGCGATATGTTACAAGTTTATCTGATTTAGAGGTGGAAACCAGCACCTTGCAGTGTATTAAATCGTGGTCCGCAATATCATGTATTTTGATTACACCTGTTTCATTAATATAATTTTTGTTGGACACAATGATCAAACCAATTAGTGACTGTGATTTTGCAGTGACCCTAGTGGGTTATTCAATTATTTGATGAAATTCATAAGTATTTAGAAAATTATTAAAATAAATAGTGATATTTGAATCAACATTTAGTAAATTAATATTGAAATCACCTAAAAATAAAATATCATCACATTGGGGTAGAGTATAACTGACAACAGTGTTAAGAGATTCAACAAAATTGTTTATATTTAAAGTTGGTGGTCTATATAACGGGTGTCCAACAATTATTGCAGTCCCGGGTGGCGTTGGAAACAAATACGTAGGTCGATTCTTACATGTGCCAAATAAATTGAACTGACATTTTAATTGTCAAACATAATTTAAATGTAAATGATGTCAGATTCTAATTACTTATTAAAGTTAACAACACTTTAAATTAACATTTAAATTATGTTTGACAATTAAAATGTCAAAGTTCAATTTATTTGGCGCATGTAAGAATCGACCTACGTATTTGATTCCAACGCCACCCGGGACTGCAATAATTGTTGGACACCCGTTATAACCCCTATACAATAAATACGATTGCCTAGTTTACATTTTATAAAAACTTGTTCTAGGTTTATGCGACTATTAATACTAGTTAGTATTTCAAATTTTAGATTATTTTTTATATACAAACCAACCCCACCACCACGTCCAGCAATTCTTCCTTTGTGTATAAATTTATAACCATTAATCTGAACAGGTGAAATATCACTTAAATTATTTAGCTAGGTTTCAGTTACTCCAATTATATCGAAAGAATTACTAACTACATGAGCTTTAAAGTTGATAAAATTACAGACTAAAGAGCGAACATTTAAATGACACTGTAATATTATGCATATATGAAAATTTTTATTTTTAAATTAACATAAATTACTTATAATAATGATATTTATTATGCACTAAACTAAATTATGTGCGCCGCCTATCATGCATTAATTATTATTCTTTAATAGTGACTCAATATCAGATTCCATATAAATTTTTCTTTTGAAGTCCTTGCCGTCACGTGTAGTTTTCCCGTAAATACAACCATTATACGACCAAGCGTTGTTGTTTCCTAGTTTTTCGCGGGACAATTTTAATAGCCGATATCGATGTGATGATAAATCCTCCATTAAGAATACCGAGATTTTTTAGTCTCGAACGTTTTTTTTAATATTATTTCTACTGATTGACGTTGATTGAAGCAAGCAACAATTGTCCGTGGCTTGGGTCCAGGATTACCGGTGCGAAAACAATTTGTAATATTTATATTATTATAAAATTATTTCATGCAATTTTTAATGGGAATGGTGGAACTGGGTTTTTTCCTGGAGAGTTTCTTCAAAGTTGGGATTCAAATCGGAAACACCAATTATTAGCAATGATTGCAAATGATCATCCGATAAATTTGCCCTATATCTAGATTTCAGATACTTCATCCTGGAAAAAGTTTGTTCGCACATATAGATAGTGCCATACATAGAAATAATCAGCCAATTGCTTTAAATTTGGAAACTCTTTTGCGTCCAAAAATTTGTAAAAATCGATCAAGTTTCCTTCCTTGTATTTGTTCTTGATTTGATCGCTAGCTTGAAGATCAAGTATTTCCATTTGAAACTGACTTGAAACGTCGCCAACGTTGCATCATATGGATTTTGAAACATTGAATTTCCCTTGAATTTATGTCAAGATCAGAAAAACGCTTTTGAAATTCTAGTTTTAAATCCGATTACTTTTACTGCAAATATGGTGGGAAATCTTTCGTCAGTTTCTGTACTAAATTTTTCACAGCACGCGAAATGGGAAAAATTACATTCATTCATATGACTTTCGAGCAATATCAGCTTGGCTCTGAATGCTTTGATTTGCTCGAATAAATCACAAATTAAGTTGTTTTTACCTTGGAGCTTTAAATTCGAGTTATTTACGTGTGTCACGACATCTGCAAAAATTGCCAACTTTCAGAGCCACTCTGCATCCGATAAAAGCGGTTCAGGGTGATTCTTTTCCGCAAGAAACATTTTAATTTCCTTTCTGAGCTTGAAGAACTGCAATAACACTTTTCCACAGCTAAGCCATCGAACTGCTGTATAATAGGACAAGTCAACAGACTCAAATTCAATTTCTTCGAGGAAAGATCGAAATTGGCGATGATTGAGTGCACGTGATCGAATAAAGTTTACGACAGAAACAACTGGTTTCAAAACGCAGCTCATGTCGACATGTTTTACACATAGGGCTTGTTGGTGGATGTACAGTGCAGAAAAATTGGTACTGTAGCTCCTGCGCTTTCACAAGCTTTTCTTATTAGCCCAACCATCCCAATATTTGCACCAGACATGTTTCTTCCTCCGTCAATTGTCACACCTTGGAGTCGATTCCAGTCCAAGTTATATTTGGTCAACGTCTGTTGTAGTTCCTTAAAAATATCTGCTCCAGTTGTAGTGCCATGCATGCTGTTAACCGCTGCTAATTCTTGGGTGACATTAAGATCGTCGTCAACTCCACGAACAAATACTAAAAGTTGTGAGGTGTCACTAACGTCGGTCGATTCATCCATCGCGATAGAATAGTGAGTGAAACGCTGTGCTTTCCCAGAAATCTGGTGGAGTATATTATTGCCAATATCGTCAATTTGACGAGAAACAGTATTATGGGAAAGACTTATCGTTTTGAAAAGTTTCAACTTTTCCGGACATAATACCCCAACAGCTTCCATCATACACTCTTTAACGATGTTTCCATCCATAAAGGGTTTCCCTTTTTTCGCCAACAAATAAGGAACTTTCATGCTAACTAAAGTCAATGATTCATTTTCCGAGTTTGCCTTCCTAAATAAATTTTGCTGAGAAGACAAACTACGACTAATTTTTTCAAATTTTTTAGTACGCTGCTTGTCCTTAAATTGTGAGTAAGCTGAAGCATGTTTTGTTTCATAATGTCGACGTAAATTGTATTCCTTCATTACAGCAACAGTGTCATTGCAAATTACACATATAGCTTTACCATTATTTGACTGCGATTGCACAAAGAAATATTTGAATCCCCATTCTTCTTTAAAAACGCGGCACTCGTCATCTACTTTTCTTCTTTTTGTTTCCATGTTCAACTTTAAAAAATAATATTAACATAATAATTAAGTTATAATATATTAAATATAAATATAAACATACCAATTTACAATATATCAACTATAAAGAATGTAAATAAGCTCCGCGGCCGACGAATTTTTGGTTTGTCGTAGACAATTTCGTAGCTTTGCAGGCACTGCAGTTGAGTGCAGTCTGCCGCTCCGCGCCGCCTACGTACAGTCAGAGTAAAAATCATTCATCTAGTCGAGCGGCCGAGTCGTTTTGCAGAATACAGAAAAAACCTGAATACCAGACTGTACTTTTTCGCGCGTTATACCGTGCTCATTCTAACCGAATGCGGTCTTCATCTGCGCGAGATCTAATACATACGCGCCACGTCATTTATATTTTACGAAATTTTTCAAAATCCTTGGCGGGCCGGATAAAATCGCCTGCCGGGCCGGGTTTGGCCCGCGGGCCGTAGTTTGGACACCTCTGCTCTAGGTCTCTGTCATGCATACGATATTGGGTCGTTCCTCTTGGTCTAGCTTATGAAATGCCCTTCTAATATTTTGGTGGAGAACTTTAGTTTTTGTTATATTTATTGTGGATTGGTTTGTTTCCTTATCGATTGGATCTGGTGGTAGAGGGGCGAAAGGAACGAAAGGAACGAAAGGGACTCACTTTTATGCCTTCGGGCGATAAGTCGGGATTCATTATAAGTGGTACCGACTCCTCTGTTATTCCAATTTTATAATATTTGTAACTTTTAGTAGTATCGTGATTTTCCTGATTTAATTCGATTATTGAAAAATTGTTACTACCGATTTTATCTTTCAAATTTGCCGGCGTGAATCCATAGTTTTTTTGTTTTCTACAAATACTACATTGTTTAGTTTGTTGTTACCAACAACAATTTTTTCCGTATTTAATATGTCGGTATTCTTTGCTTTTATTTTCGTTATTTTTGTTCCGGCGGTTTCTTGTGTGATGGGGATTGTTTAGCTGATCGAGGAATTAACTGTTTTGGATTTAGTATCGCTATCGTTTGTTATTGTTTTCTTTTTTGATATTTTTGTCGTGACAGTTTCTTTTGGTTCCGAGATCGTTGAACTCGTAGATAAATTGTTGGGAGTATATCCATCCGCTTCAGTCACGGATTCCATGTTTTTTGTAGCTGGAGATAAGTCAATTTCGGCAATGCTAAGTACATTTGTCGATTTATGAAATGAAATAACAGATGGCTCTTGCTGCTGCAGTTGTTCAAGATGACTTACATATTTCTTTAAAACTATTATTTTGTCCCTTAATTCCAGGATCATTTCGTCTTTATGTTTAATTATATTTCATATAGTCGACTTCCATCAATTCATTAGCCGGTGTCGTCTACGAGAATGCCGTGAATTTTCAGCAGACACATTGGATGGTACACATTTTTAGAGTCTACACACTCCACGAACTTTTTTACACTCACCAAACAGTGGTAATACGCTTTTTCTACTTTGCTACTTTTCATGCAGCGCAGTTGGAGGCACGGAAACGGAGTTTTAGTTTAACCTTAATGTTTTCACGATATTTGAAATCATTTTATAAGAAGAAAAGGTTCTGTTAGCGTAGTGGCATTGCCATTTGCAAATTGGAAATTGAAATTCAATATGTTATATATAGAGAGAGATTTTTGTACTTGAAGCTGGTAAATTGTTACAAATATGATATGACTTGACGTATTGAAATTGTAAAGATTTCGAACTTATGGGTTTTAACTAATTGAATATTGCAATTATATAAGATTAAAAAAAAATATTCTTCAAGTACGTGTTTTGAATGCTGAGCTAAATATCGTTTAAGAACCACTGTAGGCTTCCAGGTCTCCAGGATTTTCGTTTGTGCTGCACTTGATACTAATATCACATGTGCCTTTAACGTACTTAAACATTCCATGATGAATGATTCAGTGTTTGTTTTGGGAATCTATGAAACATGTTTACCAGTAAAAGTAAGGTCTAGTTTAGAGTGTTGACTTGATGTCTTGATCAATCGATTGTTTGAGCATTATAATATATCACCGATTTTGCATAAAATTTCTGATTGATAATAATCTTCATTACAATTAATTAATTGATCTTCTCGTGGATACTGCATATGAACTTCTCCAAATCATAATAACTGATTTAGAGTTTACTTGAAGTATACGCTGGAACTGTTTATCCTATTATTGATATATAGAATAACTAAGATCTTTGATGAAAAAACAAGAATCGGCTGTACTTTTGGCCATTGTGTTGTTGATCGAAACTTCCATGAAATTTTTGTACTATGTCCACCACTGTTGTTTATGTTCATATAAACTTTTCCTTTTTTCTCCGATCAGTGCATTATGTTTACTGCATGCTTTTAACTTCTTCAAGAAGGCCGTTTACGCCCATTCTACGAACTGTTTTAATTAAAGAAAGCACTACTAAACAACACACTATTTGTGGCCGCAAATAACGAGATACGCATTATAACGTCTTATTTCACAATAAGCGGTTTCTTTTATGTGAAATGACCATCTATTGGATTTGTCTTTCAACCCAATAGTTTAACAAAAGCCTACCTCGAGTTTTTCTCTAACAACTGCATTCCTTTTCAGTGTTTCAGAAATTATAGTTTCAATTAGGCAATTAATCAAAATCTTTGCGAATTAGTCAGCTTTGATGTCATCATCATTATCTAATGAACGCCTTAAACTCTCCTTTTAGAGTCTTGTTCACCCCAGAAGAAAGTAAGGTTTGAGTTTTTCTAAGACTGTCCAGAACAAAGACGTTTTTTGTTATAATTACCTACTTCCCTTGCTGCTCCCAAACTCAGAACACCTGTATGTCCTTAATATCCCGGTTGATCTTACCTATGGAATCCCATATATTACGATGCTCTTTCCGGGCATGCGAAAAGTACTCAGTATAGAGATATCAACTCCATCAGTTTCCGCTCACTAATTCTATGCTCCCGGAGCCACTTCAATCAACACGTAAATAGCGTTTCGCTTAAGACTTTGTTAACCCATATATAAGGATCATAAATCAAGGGCTAAGGAGTTTCTTCACTGCGGTGTTGTCATTCTTAATTA
Source organism: Ontholestes murinus (assembly GCA_963969525.1). Lineage (NCBI taxonomy): Eukaryota > Metazoa > Arthropoda > Insecta > Coleoptera > Staphylinidae > Ontholestes > Ontholestes murinus. Next base: position 66,337,310 of record OZ018388.1, read on the forward strand.
CAACAAATAATTTTATTAATCTTCCGTAGCTATTTTCAGTAAATAACACGTCAGGAATCCTCTCTCTTTCGGATCTTTAAATAAAAGAAAGATAAGTTTCATCCTGTGGAATTCACATGTGCACGTTCTCTCGCTAGCTGTGGCTTGAGTAAAATATTGCCCTACTTTCCTTTGATACACCAAAAAATTCTTCGCATTCGTGAGTAATGTGTATTAATTTACTTTAAGTTAAGACCACGAGCAATAAAATACAACAAAATGGCAACTATGTATTACTTTTATATTTCGAGGTAAATATTTAGAAAAAATGTGCTAAAAAGAAAACTGGTTTCGAGAAAAGCGCGTTTAAAGTTTCTACATAAAATTTTATTGTTTGTCAGTTTTCACCTTCATCAGATTCCTTGAAAAAACATTTTTTTTGCCATATTTTTGCCTCACAAGCTGATTGCAGGTCGTTGCGGATACCTAGTGTCTCCACTACCTTTAAAATTACCAGATACCCTTCTTTGAAGACGCGTGTGGCTAGGGAGTTTCTTTGGAGTCAGCACTTTCGATTTCTGCATGTTCATTCTGACACCTACATTCATCAAATCGTTAATTTTGCCAGCTGTGGATCTCAGCAATTATTGTTTTATTTGTTCAGAATTATCATGAAGGTGGCATTTTTATAATGGGCTAAATCCAACATAAGGACACACGACCTACAGTGTTGGCACTGTTGTCTATGCACCGTCTCTACTCTATATATTGTGTAATCGAGATGTTTAATGAAGATTTGGGTCGTCATCGTCGTAGGTCTCGTCCATGGTGGTCGATCGATCGACTGGTACTCTATACAGGGTCACCAGTAGCATCGTTACACTCTTTTTCTGATAACCCCCTTCTCCCCCCCCCACACATCCTTCTTCGTTCTCAGAGTCTTCCTTCTTCCTTGTAAATACATCGCGGCTGCCCCAGCTGCCTCAAAAAGGAAAGCTTCTTTCACTTCCAGGATTTCTCTGGCCGCTTGGTCTACCGCAGCCCCTTTCTCCTCGTTCTCGAGCATGGACAGAACGAGGTTGTCTGTCTCGACTAGGCGTTGTGTATCGCGGCGTTCTTGGCCGTTCTTCGTCGCCACATACACCATTTCTCTCTCCACAATCACCTAATCCTGAGGAACTGACGAGGTCAGGACTTCGGCGGCCTCGGTGGAAATGGTACGGTATCATGAGATGGCCCTGGTGGCTCAGGCCGCCGCCTCCACTACCTACCTGCTGCTTAAGAGGTTCGTCTCAAATATGAGCCCCAGGTACTTGATCGTTCTGCCCACTGCCACGTCGTGGCCTAAGATCTCAATGTTGCCGTATTATCCTTTTCTGCCTGCGCGGAATCTCGAAAGCTATATAGGCGTCGTTTCTGGGCCGCTACGTTCAGCCCTGCTTTTGTCATCCACTCTGAGATTTTGTTGGTCGCCGGCCTCGTGACCTGTGCTCTGATTAATATGAAAAGCTTGGTTCTGAAGCATTGGAAATATGACGTATTTACTATAACAAACGCCTTGTTAAAAACTGTGACTCAAGATCAGTTTCACATCCGCATGAGGCTGTATACTTTCCACATTATTATGATGAACAAGATGTTATGTTTTACCGGAGCTGATAGGCTTCAACTTAGAACTTTGTTCAACATGTTAAGTGGAAGAGCAGCATCAGTTAATGCAACTCAGCTGAACTTCGTCTGTTTTTTAAGCATTAATATATGTAAAAAATGTGTGGCCAATAAAGACAATTTATTATTATTATTATTGTCATGAACGTAAACTCAAGTAATTGTAAGTCGTCGAGGCTCTGCATCGCGTCAAGTTCATTTCCTTGGTCATTAGAAGATCTATATCTCCAAAAGGTGGAGCTTCATCAAATTCGGTCAAGAGGAATATTTGAAGGCTCAAGGCTATTTTTATTTTTACCCTATTACACTATATTATCTAGAACCATTCAAACCTAATATTTTTTTAAAGTAACCTCGATAAGCTTTAAAATTACCAGTTGCGTATAATATATTATTATATTCGTTTTAGTTATAAATTATATTGTTTTCAATAAATCTTTATGTTTTACTAATTTTAGTCGTTTACAGGTTAAAGTGCGAGCATTGTAATAAAATATTTAAAGTTGCCCGCATATTGAAAAAACATATGATGACGCACGATCCATCCTATGATGCCGAAGAAGAGAAGAAGTTCAAGTGCGATATATGCGAGAAAAGGTTTAGACGGAAAGATCATCACATAACCCATATGAGAGTACATAGTAACGAAAGACCCTTCATGTGTCCAATTTGCAGCCGGTGTTTCACCGCGAAGTATAAATTAAGTGTGCACGTTAGGATTCACAGTGAAGAAAAACCTTTCTCATGTGAGATATGCAATAGGACATTTATTCACGCACGGTCATACAAAGTTCATATGTCTAAACACGATCCATTTTATAACGAGAAAGAGGCGAAGAGGTACCAGTGTGACAGGTGCGAGAAGGCATACGAGTCGAAAAGTCGTTTGGAGTCTCACACGAGGAGTCACAACAACGAGAAGCCCTTCAGTTGCGAAGTGTGCGCGAAGACGTTTGTTGATAAGGTCAATCTTAGAGCGCACATTATTACCCACAATGACGAAAGGCCGTTTAGTTGCGATTTATGTCCGAAAGCCTTTAAAACGAAGAAGAGCCTAACTGGTCATTCAAAACTTCATTATGTTGATAGAAACAGTATTAGGTGTCATGTTTGCGGTGCTACGTTCACTACTAAACGTGCATTGAGGAAACATGAAAAGAAGTATCATTGATGTTGATTTGGGAAGTGTGAAATGTAATAAATACAGTTTATATAACTCTGCCAATTGTATATTTTTTCACAAATCATCACTACAAACCACTTGTGACCACAATTACTCTTTTGGGAGCACGATGTGGTTCAAGAAAACCCCCTTCCATGATATTGCCAATTATTCATTGGTACAGTTCAATTGCGTATATAATTTTGTGATACATTTTGAATAAAATAAATAATGCAAGAAACTATGTTAATATCACACTTTTTACTGTCTGAGGTACCATCAGATATATGAGTATAAAGTTCAGCATTCGGTACCAGAATTTCACTTCTGCCAAAAGTTACAAAGTTACTTGTATTATTTGATATATTATTTCTCTTACTTCTCTGTAAATATAAAATAGTATACAAAATTAATAGTTTGTAATTTTCAATGATTTAAGTGAAAGAAAGACGCACTTACAAATGTAATATTATGCTATGTTGATTCTAAAGAAGCGGCAAATTTAAATAATCTCGACTAATAAAACAATTTACATTTCTCGGTTTTCCACCAATTAAAAATTGTCCGATTAATTAAATTATTTTGTTGTGTTGGTTGAAAATTTATACAAACCTTTGAACATGTCAGAGTTGCGCCAGATATTAAAAATAAAACTAATCAATCTCCACTTAAGGATATGCAAATAAATGTTTTAACTATTGGTTGAATAAGTGATAATTTATAATAATTACTCAGGAACTATAAATATACATTTCAGTTGTTTTAATTTTCAATAATCACTAAACATTATCAAACTGTAAAATAATAATAAGCACTTTTCTTAATCGCATTTAGAACAGTAAAAATTTGACAAAAAATATAAATATTTTGCAATACTAGAAATATTTTATATTTAAGAATTTATTTTTTTATTTCGGTTTATATTAAAATTGTCTTGTTTGTGCCATATATTTTTACTTTATTTTTATATTAACTATAAGTTTTGTCGAAAATAAAAATTTGTTTCGTTGTAAAAAGAAATAAACTTTAATTTAAAATGAGCAGTTATTTTTTAACATATGCCTATTACTAACATCCTTATTATAAAATCACAAAAACAATTCTTATGAATTTTCGGAAAATTTAATTTCCTTGTGATTATTTTTGAGGTCAGTACGATTTGGCTTTAGGAAAATAGAAGTTAAAATTTACATGTTTTTTAAACATATAATATAATTGTGTGCGTTAATAATAAAACCATACTGATAAGATATAACAGATTGAAACATGTATCTGTAGATGATGTTAAACTTAATTTTCTTTACTTTCTGTAAAATTTTTAGAATAGAATCAACGTGAACTCTTTTTTCATATATAGTTGTTTAAATTTATTTGACAGGAATAAATACATTCAAACAACTAAATCATCTGTCACGTTTTGTCATCTCTTATTTATTAATTAGCATTTGTATATGTTCTCTGTCAACTAACATTTTTCGACTGTCGTTTCTCCGTCTCTCATTCATTTGACATCGGTTATCAATTATCTGTAATCTGTTATCAATAATAAGTTAGTATTTATATCATAATCATCTATCACTTTTATTAATATTTTTCTTATTTTCTATTTGTCAAATGTCACTTGAGTGTTATGTTTTTTTTGTGGGTATTGGCGTTCGCCATTCAGTCACATCCTTTTTTATGTTACGACTTTATACTAATTAATCTATTAGTTATTAAAGTTTTAGACGTAGGGATTACTAAGATGGAATAGGTGGTCGATGAGGGCCGTCATGACTCTTAGATATAAACAAGATAGGAGGGGGGCCATGGTGAACATAAAACAATAGAGAAGTGCAAGTGTGATAATTAAATATTTATATTTTAATTTTTGTTTTCAAAAAAGGTAACTAAGGCAGAATATATTTGTATTTTATTTATTGCCAATAGATAAGAAATGGGGAAATCTGCAAAATCCTTTAATGTATACAATAGTTTGGATGTTGCATGTATATTGCGGTCACATTCAAAAACTATATGATTTATTGTGCCTTCCAGTCCACATATGCACAATGGATCTTCTTTTAATTTAATCTTATGTAGGTGTTTAGGGAAGTTTCCGTGATTAATTTTAAGTCGGCTAATAATAATGGAGAAATGGCGCGGGAAATTATCAAATATATGTGGGGAATGTTTGGGAAGAGAAGGATGGATTAGTGTATAGTGGGAGGCAGATATTTGTTTCTATTCCGTTTCCCATTGAGATCGAACGTTGTTTTTAATAACTGGAATGAAGTCTGACGCAGAGATTACTTTATTCTCACGTAAGAAGGCGCATTGTCGTTATTAATTGCTGCTAATTTAGCTAAATAGTCAGCTTGTTCATTACCGGTAATATTGGAATGGCTTTTGACCCATAAAAATTCCACACTGTATTCGTCACCCTGATTTTTAATTTTGTCTACCATATTTCTGATAGACATTATTAAATAATTCGAATTCATTGTTTTGACACTATTTGAAGAGATGGCTTCTAATATAGATTGGGAGTCTGTTATGATCATAATTTTCTTAATTCGAGTATCAAAACTCCAAACCAGTGCATCTAATATGGCCAAACCTTCAGCGGTAAATATAGAAGCATTATTCTGTATTGTTGTCTTATATTCAATTTTTAATTGAGGAGAGTATAATATGCGTAACCTACACCGTCTGGAGTCTTAGAACCATCAGTATATATTAAAGTTCTGTCAGAGTATTTTGTTTTAACAAGATCTTGAAATACAATATTATCACAAATACCATCATACTTCGGGAAAATCGGCATGATGTTAAGAAAATATAATTTATAATCATGGAATAAAGTATAATTTTTTTTTGCTATTATGGTAGCCAGTATATTCACTAGTTAATGTAAACGCGACGACAAGAGGGGGAGCATTTTTTTGTTCCAATATTTATATGTTAGAACATATGTTGTTAGCTTAGCCAACGGGTTAAGGATGTGCTCCTTTTGAAATTATCGGTATTTTAGTAAGATTTTATTAGCGAGATAAGATCTCCTGATGTGTAGCGGTGGTTCTTGGCACTCGGCTATTATTGAGTAGGTTGGAGAAGAATTCATTACATCAATTGCTCAGAGCTTTAAATTGAACTCTATCAACTCTTTGAAACAATGTTTTACATGCCATTCCATAAAGCGAACAACCGTAATCTATTATAGATCTGATATAAGCTTTATAAAAAATTAGAGCCGTAATAGGATCCGCACCCCTATTAATTTTACAAATAGATCTGATAATGTTAATTCCCCTTTCACATTTTCCTATCATATAATCAATATGTTTCTTCCATAACAGTTTTCTGTCCAATATGATCCCTAGGTATTTATATTGTTCCTTGATAGGATATTTAATTCCGCATATGGTAATGTTATCTCGGGGCGATGGATGGTGTCTAGAAAATATGACTAATGCGGACTTTTGAGGAGAGATAGAGAATCCATTTTCTAAAGTCCATTTGTTCAGTTTTTTTGCAATGTTTTTACATTTATTATATGTTTCTTCTAAGGTTTTGCATTGGGAGTGGATAACTATATCATCTGCATATTGTAAACACATAGTAAGTAATCCTAGGGCCAATTAGATCTCCCGAATGGTCTATAGTGAATATTTTACGGTTTTTATACAGTGCCGTGATATTAATCGCAATTTTATCTGGGATTCCTAGGTTTAACAATTTGTTTGTCAAAATATTCAAGTCTATACTGTCGTATGCACCTTTAATATCGATAAACATACAAGGATTATATTCGTTTTGCGAGAATGAAAGCTGTATATGAGTGATTAAGTCAGTAACAGCATCTAGGGTTCAGGTTTTAATTCTAAAACCATATTGCCTATTAGGAAATTTAACTTAGTGTTCCAACCACCACTCTAGTCTACGGTTGATCATTTTTTCGAATATTTTGACGAAACAGGTTAATAGAGAAATTGGTCTGTAGGAGGTTACTTCGTGCTTATTTTGACCTGATTTTAGTATGGGAACTGCAACTACTGATTTAAATTCATCATAATATTCCATGTTCATCCACCAATTATTATAAACATTAAGGAGATATACTTTTTGCGGAATTTTGCGGTAGTTGTTGAATCATATCAAAGGATATTCCATCATAGCCAGGTGTAGTGCTTGGAGAATTTTTCATAGATAATTTCAGTTCACACATACTAAATGGAGGGGATAGAAAGTGATCGGAATTTGTATCAGTTGCGCTGGGGTCAAGTAGAACAGCTGAATGAGGGACGATATTTTCAAGAAAGGAAAGTGGGATATGGGGGGGAATAGTGGAGGTCTGTATATTTTTACCCGATATTTTTTTAACTTCATTCCAGACATTCCTGATTGGGGTATGATTATTCATATTAGTGCAGAATTTAATCCATGACTGTTTAGCGTTTCTTTTGAATGTTTTCTTTGCTTCTGCAGCAAATTTCTTTGCCTCGAGATAATTAGCATAATTGTAATTGTATTTATATGTGTTTAGAGACTCTTTTCGTTTATTTAGGGCCTATTTGCAGTCATCGTTCCACCAGGTAGGTTTTTTATTAAACGATCTAGATTTAAATTTCGGTATATGTTCATTGGCAGACTGACTAATTGATGTGGTTAAATATTCTACGTTACATGAATCATGGGGTTGACTTTCAATAAATTCAGAAATTTAATTCGAGTATTTATCCCAGTTTGCATTCTTAGTATACCATTTTAAGGTTGTTTTTCTTTTATAAAACTCATTCACTTCAGAATTCATGGTTAACAAAATAGGATAGTGGTCGGAACCTAGAGTGTCATCCATTGTTTCCCATTCTATGCCTAGAGAAGGCGAAACCATAGTAATATCAACAACCGATTTCTGTTGACTAGGGTGTACTAGGCGGGTTCCTTCTCCTGTGTTTAATACGACAAGATCTAAGTTATTAATAACATCCGCTAAAATTAAGCCTTCACTATTATTATAAGGAGAGCCCCATAACAAGTAATGAGCATTAAAATTTCCAGCTATAATGCAAGACTAACAGATAGAGTTAAATAAATTATCCCAATCGGCACAGGATGATGTTATATTAGGTGGTTTATATATAGATAAAATATTGAAAATTGACATAATTAATTTTTACACTGGCCTGCAAATGTAATGAGCATAGATTGACGCGGAATATATTTTTTCTACTCCCATAGTAGTAAGTAGGCAATAACGCAATCGTTTGTTGATTAGTAACCATGGCATTATGATACATGCACGTAATGAAGAAAAAACTAGCACGTAATATATTACGTAACCATTATTATTACGAAACTCAAATCAAGTAGCCTAGACAAATGAAATTGACATTTATCGTTGTTGAATACATATTACATTGACATTATTTTGGTTTAATTATTATTAATAATTCATTTATTAATTGTTAAAATGAGTGAAAGTGACTCCACAGAAGAAATTGTTGGAACTCCACCAGAAATTAGGCAACTAGCAGAACATACCGCAGCGGATCTTCTCCCAGAAAAATTCAAAGAGCGTTATGAAGTGGTTTACGGTAAATTCATGGATTAGCGTATGAATAGTGTTCAGTGTTTTTCGGAATATGTGTTATTAGCCTATTTTGGGGAAATAAGTAAGAAATACAAACCTTCATCTCTTTGGGCCATGTATTCGATGCTGCGTTTTAATAGTAAACATAACCTCAATATTGCAAAGTATTCCAAATTATAACGAATGGGAGTAGAAAAAGTATAGTACACAACTCGAGTTGTAAGTCACTTACGTACTCGTAGAATTACTGCACTCGCCTAACGGCTCGTGCGCAACTTTTTCCACTCGTACGTAATATATGACTTACAACTCTCGTTATGTAATATACTATTACGGCTTCTGTCTCCGAATAAACTTTTCGCGTGAAACGGTGTACATTTAATATTTCGATATCTGATTCAATGTTATTATAAATATATGATTCATCAAATTGAGTGTCTACAAATCGTATCAATCCTTTTTTTTTCGTTAAATGGCGTGGAATATATGCTAACAAATTATTCCTAGCGAAAATGTTATCCTCATCTAATCTGTTTGCAGCGGCCGAAGTTGTTAAAACGACTTTAACACGATTTTTACCTACACGCGAAATTTCAGTTATTTGATTTTTATATTCGTCATTAGGGTATAATATTGATCCTAATTTAAGAGGATGTAAATTACTTATACTTTTCTCTTTGTGTTCAACATAAATAGTGTATGTGCCGTACGGAATGTCGTTTTTTATATTTAATATTGTTTTGGCTACGTCTGACATTGCCAAGATGATTGTTTTTATTAGCGGTGTCCGCATTTTGATTCTGTTCATTACAATCGGCATGTATCAATGTATTACTTGTATTATCATTAGCAAACGCTCGTATTAGATTACTTAGCGGGTGGTTTGTATTACTTGGCGGCGGTTGGCTAAGATCCATAGCCGTCGACTTTTTCATTTTTTTTTTATGAATTAACTAACTATGTTTATTACTATTTCTATAACTTAATCTTAAAATTAAACTAAATCATTAATAATAAAAGTAAGATAACGCTCACTGCGTCCTGATCACACTCGGAGATATACACACGTGTTCACTCTGCAAATGCTAGCGCGGAACTCCTGAGTGTTATGTGTCAACTGTCATTTATCATTTGATACCCGTCAATTATCAACTATCGTTTATCATCTTGTGCTTATTTTATACTGAACTAGTGTTTTGACATTTATAGTCATACCTGACCATCATTATTTTTTACATCTATTATTTGGATTTTGTTATTTGTAATCTGTTTAACCTGTGGGCTATCATCTCCATCTGTCAATTGTAAATTGACATGTGTCAATTGTACCTTATTCATTTGTCATCTATTAATTATTATTTCTTATCTACTATCAATATTTCTGGTATCTACCATTTGTCATATTTTTATTTGTCACGTGTCAACTATCATTTGTTATGAGTCTACTGTTATCTATTACCCAATAATTGTCACTTGTCATCTATTAACTGTCACTCTCTGTCTTTTTGCCAATGACATTTGTAAATTACTACTTGTAATTTGATTTTGTTAACTATCATCGATCACCTGTCATTTCTAAACTCTTGGATTTTAAGTCATTTCGGTTCCTAAAAAACGCAACGCACGCTTAACAGAATGCCAGTGACAGAATTGGTTTGCTAAATTCAGTTCCGGTAAATTCAATGTCAACGATGCGCCACGCCCTGGAAGACCAGTTGAGGACAAAGACAATAATTCTTTGGGGTATTAATCGAAGTAAACCAACGTTACACGACTGGAGAGGTCGCAGAATTATTAAATATTTCTCAAACGACCATGCAAAGACCTTTGCACAAGCTGAGATATGTCAGAAAACTCTCCACATAAACTCAAAGAAATTCATTTTACAAAGCGCAAAAACGTCTGTGACAAGCTCTTGAAAGACATTGAATGTGATCCATTTCTAAAACGTATTATCACTGTCGATGAGAAATGGATAGTTTACGACAACCGTGGTGTAAGAGCGGTGAACAAGCTGCAACCATTTCGAAGGCAAATACCTATCAAAACAAGGTTATGATCTCAATTTGTTGAGATTACAAAGGCGCCATATATGTTGAGCTGCTACCACAAAACCAAACCATCAATACGGCTGTGTACTATGACTAATTGGACAAATTGAATGAAGCCATCAGCGGCCAGAATTGACTAATCGCAAGGGTGTTGTATTTTACCATTACAACGCGAGATCACCCACAAGTTTAGTGACCCGCCAGAAGTTGCTGGAGCTTGGATGGGATTTAATGGACCATACTTACCAGATCTTGTGCCGTCCGACTACTATTTGTTTCAATCTTAGTAGAACTCTTTGAATGGTAAACTATTCAATTCAGACAATGGTGTTAAACAGCACCTGCTACATTTTTTTTGAGAAAGGCTAAAGTTGGCAATATGATGTTGCCCGAAATATGGCAAAATGCTATAAAAAAAAAGGCCAATCAATAACTGAATAAAATTATTTCTTTCTATTAAAATCGCCTTCGAGTATTGTAGTAGGCCACCGAAATGACTTAATACTCAACCCAATATTATCTGTTCTATCATCTGTCATATTTTGTCATCTATCTTTTGTTAATTATCATTCACATAACTAACAGTTATCAACTATCTCTTCATATCTCATCTACCATTGATCATTCGTGACCTGCCATTTGTCATCTGTTATCAATATAATCTGTAATCTGTCATCAATAACAGGTTATTCTAATCTATTATCTGTCACTTTTATTTGTAATTTTCTTATATTCTACTTATCAAATATTACTTATGTCAACTATCGTTTATCATCATCATACATGACAATAATTATTCATTATCGTCTATTATTTGGATTGTGTTATTTGTTTAACCTGTGGATTGTCAGCTATCATTTTGAACTGTCAATTGTTAACTGACATGTGTCAATTGCAATTAATTCATTCTTCATCTATTAATTATTATTTATTATCTACCATTAATACTTCTAATGTCTGTTATGTGTCAAGAATATTCGGATATTTTTTATTTATCAACTATCATTTGTTATGAGCCTACTATCTTTTTTTTAGCTGACATTTGTCAATTATCACTTGTAATCTGTTATAGTGACGAACTATCATCGATCATCTGTTATTTCTAAACTAATATATACATATATATATATATACTATCATCTGTCAACTGCAAATTTTTTCAGCTATCCATTTATTACCTGTTATATGTTATTTATCGTTTAGTGACTATCATTAGTATTTTTGCTATTAAATATTATTTGGTAAAGGTCTAACATCATCTGTTAATTGTCAACTATTATCTATCATCTGTTCTCTATCTTATATCATCTGTCATTTATTACCGTAAATATTAGAAGTATTCATATTATTATCTGCTTTTTCTATTTTTGTTATCTGTCATCTGACATTTGTTGTTTATCACATGGCAACTATTATTTCCTGAAATTTACTATCAACTGTTTATCTATTGTTATCTATTAATTGTCATTTGTCATCTATCAACTGTCAATATTTACTTAATATATTTTTGTCATCTTACTCTGTGATTTATCAATTATTCATTGTTATATGTTATTGTCAACTTACCGGTCATCTATCATTTCTATTCTAAACTTTTATCTGTCATCTATAATCTGTTAAATGCTGTTTTTTTATCTATCATTAATCACAGATTATTCTATTTACCATTTGTCACCTATTGTTAAATATTTATTATTTGTACTTTTCTGATCTGTAATTTGTTAAATATTATTTATTATGAGTTAAGTATTATTTGTCAAGTGTCAATTGTCATTCGTTACCCGTCAATTTTCAACTACCGTTTTTTAATTATAGCTCTCAGCCATCAACTGTTATCTGTTTTTTTTTTTTGTAAACTTGTTATTTGTAGTTTATTGCTTATCCATAATATTTATGCTATCTGTCACTTGTCAAATATCATTTGATAAAGATCAAGTATTATCTGATAACTGCCATCCGTTGTCCTTTACATATCATTTATTTATCATCAACTATTATTAACATCTGTCATTTGTAGTGTGTCATTTATCTATTATAAGTCTTTGATATATGTAACCTTAATATTAATATTTGTTCTGTTTATCATATGGAACTTATTGTTACCCATTCAATTGAAACGCAGCTTTTAGTCAAACAATTAAAAAACGAATATAAACATAATGTAGAACTGGTCCAAAAATTATACAATGATAACCAAATACTTGCAACAATGAATAATCCAAAATTATTGTTGGACTTTGTAGGTAGCTTTACAAACAAACAGTCACATGTAAATGGAAACACAACTGACATTAAAGCACAAATATTTCAAGATCATTTTCTTGAGGTAGTGGATGAAATTGTTAGTAAGAAACAAACACAAATTAGAGATATCATAGCATCTTTGAAAAACTCCACAGCTAGTTTGCTAGGTGGTTGGTGTATTGACATACATAATAAATCTGTGTATTGAGAAAGGTTACTACCCGGAGCAACTCAAATTGTCCAAAGTTTTGTTATTTTAAAAGGGGTGACAAATCCAAGGCAAATTTCCATTATTCCCATTATAACTAAGATTTTTGAAAGAGTAATGTTTAATCGGTTATATGCTTACATGGAAAATAAATTTTTCAAAGGATAATTTGTATACCGTAAAGGGAGATCTACCACTGTGTCATGTGTGAATTAATTACACAAGTATTACAGGCGTTTGAACGAGGTGCCAGTCTAGACACTGCTTACTTCGACTTAAGTAAGGCATTCGATTGCGTTTATCATATTTCTATCGTCTTTTAAACAAACTTGAATTTTACTTTACTTTTTTACTTTTTAAAAATTACCTAACCATGTGATATTTTTTATTTATCACGTGTCAACTTTATCATTTGTTATAAGTCTACTGTCAACTGTAATCTATTATCTATTAGTTAACTATCACCAATCATCTGTCATATTTAAATTATTATCTATCATCTTTTGCCATATCTTTTGTTAATTAGCATTTACATATGTTATCTGTCAACTAACATTTGTCAATTGCTGCCTCTTCATATCTCATGCACCAACAATCAATCATGACCTACCATTTGTCATCTGTTATCAATTATCTGTAACCTACCATCAATAACAGGTTGTTCTATTCACCTGTCACTTGTATTTATATGTTTCTTATATTCTATTTGTAAATATCACTTGTATGTTATGTGTCAACTATCATTTATCAAGTATCTAACATATGTTAACTGCTGTCTCTGCCACTATGTCAAATATCACTTGTGTCTTATATCATCTATCATTTGTACCCGTCAATTGTCAACTATCGTATTATCTTGTGATTATTTTACACTGAACTATTGTTTTGACATTTATATTCATTGTATATTATCATTTATTATTTGGATTTTATTATTTGTAATCTGTTTATCCTGACAGTTGCCAGCTATCAGAGTTATCTGTCAATTGTAATCTGATATATGTCAATTGTTATTTGTTATCTATTAATTGTTATTTATAATCTACAAATAATATTTCTCTATCTGTCATTTGTGAAGTGTCATCTGATATTTTTTATTTGCTATCATAACTATCATTTGTTTTAAGTCCACTATCAGATACCAACTATTATTAAGTGTCATTTGTCATCTATCAACTGTCAATCATTACATGTTGGCTGCCTTTTTGTCATCTGTCTTATCTGTCATTTGTCAATTATTATTTGTCATTTGTGGTTGTCAAATATTATCGGTTATCACTTATTTCTTAAATGTTATCTGTTATTTATCAATGATTAACAGGAGTCTTTTAATCTATCATCTATTAATTGTCAATTGTCAACTACCATTTTTTATTTGCCAACTGTTATTGTTATCTGTTGTTGACAACTTATATTGACCATCTGACATTTTTAAACTTATATTTGTCATCTATAATTTGACAATTGCTAATTTCTCTAATCTATCAGCTATTCATTGCCATCAATAACAGATTATTCTACTTATTATCTGTCACTTATTATTAAATATCTGTTATTTGTATTTTTCTTATCTGTCACAGTTTAAATAATGTTGTTAGTTAAGTGTTATTTGTCAACTATCAACTACCATTCGTTACTCGTTACTATTTCTTATGTCTTCTGTCAACTGTCATCTATTGTCTATGAATAGTCATCTATCAACTGTCATTTATTATTTACTGTCTGTCATTTTGTTATCTGTAAATTGCCAATTATTATTTGTAAGCTGCTTTTTGATTAATCATCTATTAATTGTAACCTGTGAACTATCACTTTTTATCTGCTCTCATTTATTATTTATTGACCCATAATAATATGTTTGTTATCTGGCACCTGTCAAATATCATTTGATAAAAGTTAAGTATCGTCTATCAACTGTCAACTATTGTCTCTTGTCCATTTCATAGCATCTGTCGTGGTATTAACTGTCATTTAATACCTGTATATTTTTAAAAATATCACAACTAATATTTATTATCAATTATTATTTGTCCTTTTAACATCTGCCATTTGTAGTATGTCACTTATCATATGTTATTCTGTGTTATATGTAATCTGATATTTTTTCTTTGTCTCATATCAACTACTATGTGTTATATGTCTACTCTCAACTGTCATTTCTTATTTATTAATTTTCATTTGTCATCTGTGAACTATCACTTATTACTTACAGTCGGTTTTTATGTCACCTGTCATTTGTTACTTATTATTAGTTCTGTTGTTATCAATTATCGTCAGTCATCTTTTATTCTAAACTATTATCTATCATTTCTCATATTTCAACCTAATATTTATTGTTTCTCACTTGCCGACTATCATTTGTTATTAATGTACTATCAACTGTCATCTAATATTTATTGTCATTTGTCATTTATCAACTGCCATTTATTAGTTACTCTCTATCCTTTTGTCATCTTTTATTTCTAATCTGTTTTTATCAGCTATCATCGGTCATCTTTTATTTCAAAAGTATTATCTGTCATTTATCATATGTCAACGACTATCTTTTTATCTATCATATATGTCATATATCTGTCATGCTGACATAAACAGCTATTATATCCTCACTGCAAAAGGGACTAAATACCTGAACTGAAGTAAATAGAAGCAGTATTAATGAAGTCTATTTATGGGTTTGAGTGGAAGATCATTTGAGAAAGTGAACTCCGCCCGTTCTCCTTCGGCCAAAATTTTAAGTACTTTTTTAAATTTTGTACTTTTTGTGATATGTTATGAGAAAAAGCAAAGATGTAAAATAAAATAGTATAAATAAAATATTATCTTTCAATTGTCAATCGTTATCGTTTAGTGCCTATCATTAGTATATGATGAAGGTCAAGTATCATCTGTCAACTATTAACTGTTATCTGTGATTTGTTATCTATCCCATATCATGTTATCTTTCAATTGTCATTTGCTGCCTGTAGTATTATGAATATGACAATTATTATTAACTATTATTAGTTTTTTGACATCTGAAATTTGTAGTATTTCATCAGTAATGGTCATTTATTATCTGATGTCTGCATTATTTTTACGTGTTATTTGATATTTGTTGTTTGCCATATGTTAATTATAATTTATTAAAGTTTACTACGAACTGTCATTTATCATATATTAATTGTCATTTCAAATGAGATGTTAATGAGAAATTCTGAAAGAGAAAAAAGACTCACAAATTTGGCTATATTATCGATAGAAAAGGATATTGTCAAGAACCTATCTCAAAACAAATTTTATATTATAGATGAATTTTCAAAGGAAAATTGAAGAATAAGAATTAACTCACTTTTCTTGATTGCTTCCCTACCTTCCCAAAATTTCACCGCACGCCACTGGTCTTTTGCCATCTACCAACTATCATTTATTACTTATCACGTGTCTTTTTGTTGTCTGGCTCATCTGTCATATATTTCATCTACCATCTATTAATGATCATCAATAACAGATTATTTTATCTACCACTTGATGGTTATCGTTAAATAACTATTATTTGCATTTTTCTTATCTGCCACTTGTCAAAAATAATTTTTTATAAGTTGAGTGTTATCTGTCAACTATCAACAACACGTTCGTTAAACGTCAGTTATCAAATAGAGTTTATTATCAAATGCTTATTTTACACTGTACCAGTAGTAGTAGTAGTGTTTGGCTACCGACCACGTGGTCCTTCCGCCGTGTGATTTGTGTATTTGTGTGTGTGTGTGCGTATTACTTTAAAGAATCACCCCTGTCACTCTAAAGCACCATTAATTGTATCCCAATGGTGAATGGTACCGGTCACCCATCCAACTACTGACCCGAACCAACGTTGTTGCACGCAAGTTCTGGGCCGTAACCGAATGCGCCATCACGTGGTACACTGCACTATTTTCTTGATTTTTATCTAATCAGTCATTTGTTAATTATTATTTGTCATCTGTGACTATCAAATATTATTTCTCATCTCTTATTTCTTAACTGTTATCTGTCATTTACGAACTGTCAACAGGTCATCTATCATCTATTAATTGTCAACTGTCGACTACCATTTATTATCTGCCAACTACCATGCATCGTTTATTGCCTATCATTAGTATTTGTTACCTGTCAACTGACAAACATCATTTGATAAAAGTCGAGGGTCAAGTATCATCTGTCAAGTGTTAAGTATTATCTGTGAACTGTTGTCCGTCTCATATCATTAGTCATCTATCAAATGTCAACAGTTACCTGTATTTTTTTAACATGACTATTATAACGGGTGTCCAACAATTTGTAGTATGTCACCTGTAATAGTCATTTATCATCTGTTATCTGTATTTTTTATGTCATCTGACATTACTAGTTTATCACCTATCAATTATAAGCTGTTTTAAGTCACCTGTCATATATCAACTGGCAACTGTCGTTTATTATTTCTTACCTGTCACTTGTCATCTATCATCTGGCATGAATTACTTGTTCTCTCTTTATCTTAATTATTATTTGTCATCTATTGGTATCAACTATCATTTCTTAATAATTAATCATTACCTTCCTAAATTGTTGCATGTTAGGGCATATTTAAATTTGGATTGGAGTTGTCTGTTGATTGTTCTTGGCGCCGCTTTATTGAGTACATGTATAGTAAGCTATCCGCTAAAATATATTCACTTTTACTTAAGCATGACTATAAATTTATTATTCTACACTTTTTAAATTACGCTTATATAATTTTAATTAGAATATTAAAATCGCAAAGTTATCACCTACCTAGTCGATGTTAGGTTCAATCCGTTCAGCTCCATCGCTACTATTCTGAAGTAATATACTCTAATATTAATTATTTATACACGTTTTTATGTGAGCGTTACAAATTTAATATTTATATTGTAATAAATCGGATTGATCAAAGTTAGCGCTGTTTATATTTCGCACTCTCTGTCATTGTCAGTGCAGCCAACCGCACAGGCGCAACGCGATGTTATTAATCCGTCCCTTTCTATATAAACCTGCGCTTTTTACCTGTGTGGCTAATACAAGTGTTAAACATTGTGAAGTTTAGTTTTAAATCATTTGTGCATCAATAAACCATAAAGATCTCATACAGGTGAGTAATTTGTTAAAAATAAACTATACACGAAAACATAACCTAACACACTGTTTACAATATGAGTGAATACAGTATGTCTAAATTATTTTGTTAATATTCTTACTTTATTAAAAATACTGTTTTGGAATTAATTATAACGCCTACTTTCTTATTAAAAAGAATATAATTCGAATAAATTTTATAAAAGTTAAGTAAAGGGTCAATCGTAATATCATTGGAGTGTTGTCGATATTAAAAAGATGATTATAAATTATTGCATTGTTTTGTAGTTAGTATAAGTAATTGGTATATTAATATTAGTTTTGAATAAATATTCAAACCTGTTGTTATTAAAAATTAATATTACATTAATATGTTTTTTTTTATCGTTTAGTTTAATTATTTGAATAAAATCAAGTAGATGATGTAAAAATTATATAAATTTGCTTAGTTTTTCAACTGTAACTTGTATTTCATTATTCTCCTTCAAACTATTTAAAAAAATGGTTGTAAGTAGCTGTTTTGTAATTTATTTTTAATTTTTCCAATAATGGATTACATAGAAGAACATGAGGAGTAGTGAACTCCGTCTCCATGTTTTATGCTTCAATTTTTTAAGTATATTTATGTATGTATTTTTATCTATTTTTTTAAAGAACTTGTAAAGTAAGTAAAATAAATAAATACATATAAATTTCATGCAATGTAATTATTCAATCAACTGTCAAAATTGTTAATCATAGGAAAATATTTTTTGAATTTGGTTCTCGTTTATCACATAGTGAAACATTTTTAATATTAGGGAAATACATGTAAAAGTATAAAATTTGAGTTAGTCTGTACATTAGGGCTATCGATTAGCCTTTTTAATCTTATTATCTTAAAAATCAAGAAATTCCTTGATCGACTTTTTATTATCTTTAACTTTTTTTTTGAATATTTTGAAAAGTTTTCCTTATTTATAAACTAAATTCAGTAAATGTCCACCTTCAGTATACGAAGATATAATAATAACTGTAAAGGTCTCTGACATAGAATAAAATTTCAGATTTTAAGCTTTAGTTTAAAATAACCAGTTTTTTTTTTGTAAATACAGCACCCATGAAAACACACATATTTTTAAAATGATTGTAATCCTCTTAACGATCTAAAAACAATTCTCGTATTTCATACGGTGATACTAACAAATAATTAAAAATAAGAAAGGGCAAGTGCAAATCTAAATTAAAAATAAGAGTTAATCGTATGGTTAAATTATAAACCTTATTTTATTATCAAGATTACAAATGTGAGAAGTTTATGTTTAAGGTTTGACCATTGATTTTTCTGGGAATGTTTTTGTGTAATTTTAGTAGTAAATTTATCAAAACATTTAATCGCTATCGTATGGAGTAGAATGGAATTAATTTAGTAATAAATCTCGGCGAATCATTACAATCAGTCGCAATACCCAATCACTTCAGAAAGAAGGCTCTTCTTCTGCATTTGGTGGGTTATGAAGGGTGTTCTTTATTATGAGTTGTTGCATGCGGGTGAAACAGTTACTAGGAACTGCTAACAATGACAATTAATCCACTTGAGTCAAGAATTGAAACAAAAATTGCTGAATACTAGCAAAGGAGAACGTCCAATGAAATTTTAACATGACTGTGCCAGGACACACATTGCTTCCAATATAAAAGATATCATAATGAGTCATAGCGCTTATTTCACTCGATGCAACATGCCTTGTCTGATATGCATTTTCAATAAGTGCATGAAATTAAAAAATAGCTTGACTACATTATCGGGTCCAAAAATGTAAAAATTCTCTCAAATGAAAAAATATCAGCTTCCTAAAGTTATAAAAAGCAACTATAAATACTTTTATTGAACAATTTAATTTACTTTTTTTTTAAATAATCCTTGAATCTTAGCTATAAATATTGGATTATTCATTTATACACCTAATATTTGTGATGGATCTGTATGTAAGCATATTCATTCCTATGTAGGCTAGGCGATGTTCCTCGAACGTCATATTTTTTATTCAATAAATGACGGAAAAGTTTACCAGAAATTGGCTTCTTTCTTAGATCTTGTTGTAAAACTGAACAACATTAATTAGAAGGAATTGTTGCATAGAAAAAAAATAATTTTTGAGAAAAAAATTAATAAAAACCTAAAAGCCGTTTAGATAAAACCTCTGGTTTTTAAAAAAATGCAGAGATAACTTTTATTGAACAAATTTTTGAATTTGGATCAACTTAACCATCTGCACCATATGAAATGCAAGTGTGATTCCCACGCTTGTTAATATTTTGTTATTTTGATGACTTTATAATTTTTGCAATTTTTATTTCATTATATACTGAGAGTATAATTAATTCGTTCCATTTTCTTGTTTTTTTCCGTTCTCTACTATTCAGTAATGCTGTTAGTTCCTTTATTTCTTTAACTTCATTTTTTTTATATTTCCTATCTCTGCCTTATTGATTTCTTTTACGGCTTTTCTTTTCTTTTGTCTATTTCATTCTTTCTCTTTATTGTTTGGTCAAATTTTGAAATATTGTTGCCATTTTTCTGTTTCCATATTTGTTTATAATATTCATCATGTTTTATTCTTTTTTCGTTTTAGTTACTTTAATGTTACATAAATTAGGTTTGGGTTTCTATGTAGTTCTCATTTATTATATTTCCAAATTTGATTATGATTATGATTAATGTTCAACTTTTTTAATTTGCTATTTTTCTTTTTTTGTATTATTTATAATCCATTATTCTTTTAGTTTGTAGGTATTTTTCCATTTATCTTCCTTGTCTTCTATTTTCTTATTTATATCTATTGTTGACAATTAAGTTTTCTTAATTTCTTTATTTCCTAATTTTCCTTCACCATTTCCAGTACAATTCTTTTGAATGTCTTCCATTTCCCTTTTAGTATGTCTCTTTTATTCTACTCTAATATTCCCTTGAAGCGATTCTTGGTAAATTTGAACAGATTGAGTTCCCTAATATAGTAATAATTTCAAAGGACAATAAAATGATAACAACTCCATTTTAAATAATACACAGCTCATTTCAAAACATTGTTTTGTTTTGTTTAATATAATAGTGTCGTTTTGTTTTAGTTGATCGGTGAGTGAATAATTTGATAATTCCGCAATTCGGATGGTGTCTTCATTTCGGTAAGTAATACTTGTGTAAACAAAGCATTCATGCCAAAAAGCTAAATTAAAACCAAACGGAAAACGGGTGATATAAATCATCTAATTTCAATTCAAATCAATACCAAGTGTAATATGTTTGATATATTAGGTGTACAAATGAATAATCCAAATTATATTAAGCTTAACTTCTTTAATTTGAAAATCAATTGTTTTTACCATTCTTAAAAATGACAGTTTGTGTGTCGGTAAGCCTAACATAACTTTCAAAAGCTGGTTTGAAATGGCAACAGATAAGGAAGGTGCATATTCGATACCATTCTTTACCAATTTCAACAAGGAAAAATTATGCAAAATCGTGCGAATCTTTTTGTTCCTTCTTTGACGAACTGTATGGTATGGTTTGTGCGTATTTTGGTTTAAGCGGTATAAAAGCGGTGGTTTCTGTCTGAACGATAAATCACGCCTTGGATGCCCTAGAAAGTACAACGATGATTTTGAGATGCTTGCAGAAAATTCATCACAGACACAGGAAGAGCTTGCAGAACAGTTGAGAGTAACCTAGCAATTCATTTCCAAACGCCTACATGAGATGGGAAAGATCCAGAAAGAAGGAAAATGGGTTCCGCATAAACTCACTGAAACCAATATATTGGCATGGTGTCTGTATTTGCCCAATAAAAAGCGTCCAGAGTCTATCTTGTGGAAACATTGTAACGAACGATGAGAAATGGATACTCTATGACAATCCAAAACTGAGAAGGTCATGGGTAAATTCCGGCCAATTATCACAATCGGTCGCAAAAGCCAATCGCTCTTCTCTTCATTTGGTAGGATATGAAGGGCGTGTTTTTTAATGAGTTGTAAGCGGGTGAAACAGTTACTGCGGACTGTTATCAACGTCAATTAATTCGCTTTAGTCAAGAATTGGAACGAAAACGGCCGTATACTGGCAAAGGAGAATGTCCAGTGAAATTGTTGCATGATAACTCTTGGTAATGTGTGACTTCCATCCGATTACCACTTATTCCGGTCGATACAACACGCCTTGTTTAATATGCATTTCCAATAAGTGGATGATGTCCAAAAATGCTTTAACGACTTTATTGTGTCCAAAGATGTAACATTTTTCCGAAATGGAATTCATCAGCTGCCTGAAAGATGACTTAAAGTTATAGAAAGCAATTAAATTTATTTTCTTAAAAAATGGATTATTCATGTGTACACCTAATATCTGTTTCAGTTTGGTTTTGCTCGTATTTTAAATGTCCTGATTATATTATATAACAGTTACTTTCATATTAAGTTCGTAATGTTCAAATATTATCTTTCCTCATTATTTCAGACCAAATCGTAAAATATTTTCAAGCAAATAATGACCATATCAAATTTTCATTGCAGAAAAAGGGGAAAACACGATTTTAGCAATAATAGGCGGGGTCTTAAAATAAACCAAATCAATTGTTAGTATTTGAAATAATAAATATTTAAAGTAATTTTAAGCCAGTGCATCTAAATGAAAATTAATTTCGACGTTATTATACCACTATTTATAATATACACAAACAAAGTTTACAATATATTATCAATTTTTGACACAACTATAGTTTCGACCTTTGCAGGTCATTATTAAGTGTGGATATTATGTATTTGTGAACATTGGTTAGTTGAGGATGAAGCTATGTCGTTGTTATCCACAATTTCCGTGCAATTACTCAGTTCTCCCGAACACTAATTCCTGGTGGCGGAGGCTTAATTATGGTCAGGAATAATATTAGGTACAGTATCTTTCTTGAATTGTGATACTTTCGCTACCGAAAGGAATTGCGTGATTGCTGGCGTTGAGATTGTTAGCAGTATTGTCCTAGCAGCTTACCGGTCTGCCATTGGAGATTTTTATTACGCTCTTCAAGTTGTTGGACACTATATACAGGGTCCTGCAACAGTGCGTCAGGCTTTCCTAGCGCCTTTCTCGTAAGAGATAGAAAAAAATGTTTCGTATAAAAATTTATTGATTTAAAAATCTCTATGCCGTAAAATTATTTTCAAATATACAGGGTATCCCAATTTTGCGGTATAACAAAAGCAAACATTTTTTTAAATGGAACACTCTGTATATTTTTTCATTTTCTAATTTGGAGAATATTTTATAACTTGAACCTTTTTCTAGTTTTTAATTTCGATATGGCATTCCCGAGTTATTGACGTTTTTCTGAAAAAAATGTAAAAAGCGGAGGTTCACAAAAAAAATTATTCTGATGTTCTATTTAAAATTTAAGAAATTTTCTTTTTTCTATGGTTGGTCATAAGTACTGTTTATGTACCAGTGTTAAAATTTTTTACTTTTGAGGAACCCTGCCTTTGTATCAGACACGCCATTTTCTAAAATTTCAAAATATCGTAACTCTTTTTTTTTAAATGGAATCATACATTTTTTTTACATTTTATATTATTCTGCATCTAATTTTCTACAAAAAATATTAAGCATACCCTATACCTAAAAGTGATATTTTTCAAGATATAATAGGATTTATATTTCAAACGGTTTTTGAATATATAGCTATGACTGAAAAAAATGCATCTGTCAATTAAACAATAAGTTTGGTATGTATGGTTGCATTTGTACCAGATACGACATTTTACAACTTACACCCGTACACCTGCGGCCTAATAATTTCATTCCTTTCCGGATAATAAAAAGCGTGGTATCAAAGGGGAATATTTCTGGTGCCCATCCGATAAAAGATGTGGTACCTCAAGGTGCCATTTTGGGACCGTTATTATTTTTAATTTCGATTAACGACTTACCTGACTCGGCTGGTAGAGCGGTAACTATTTTACACTAATAAATAAAGCCAGTCAACTAGGTGAGGCAACCAAGATGCATAATGAAAACTCTACGATGGCCTCAAATTGGTTCCTAAGCAATAGGTTTAAATTAAATATCAGTAAATCTGCAACCATAATGTTACTGTTGATTAAATTGAAGAATACGTTTTTACGATGAATTAATTTCTCACTTAACCCGTGGTGAAACATTTTTATGTTAATAAAAGGATTAATTAAAATAGTGAAACATAACCAAGTGCTTAATTTGTTAATATGAATACGTTTTTTTTTACTTTCCCTATATATAGTACATATAGGGGAAGTATTGTTTTCGTGCATAAAAATGTCTGTGGGCGCTCTATCTCAAAAACAAATGATCCGTTTGATATGAAACTTTAAACTTAAGGGTTTATCATTAGAAACTGAAACTGAAAAGCTTTTGTTAAACATTCATTAACCGAAAGTGGATGTTTGCTCGAGGCGTTTTTTTGTTTTTTACATTACAATATTTTTTTAAATATGAAAATTTTTACTAAACCTTTCAAACAGAAGTTACAGGGAACGAGAAACTGAATAAGTTTTATTTGACCATTTTTCAAAAAGTTCTTAACGTGCGAAAACTACAGGACTTATATAAAATTTATATTACAAAAAATTGTAGAGAATTCGAAAGTGAACAAATTATTAGGAATAGCTGTTTGTCGTAAACCTCAATTCAATTCTTATAAATTTTATGTTTAGAAAATTCAACGTATAGAAAAATTTTGTTTACAAATTTCGATGTATAAAATATTATTTATTAAGAAAATTCGATGTACAGAGAGATCTTTGTTTAGACAAATCGATGAACAGAAAATTCTTTATTTAGAAAATTCGATGTATAGAAATTTCTTTGGTCAGAAAATTTTATGTTTAGAAAATACGATATGCAGAAAATTCTTATAGAAATTTCTTTGGTTAGAAAATTCAATACTTAGAAAATTTTATGTTTAGAAAATACGATATGCAGAAAATTCTCTGTTTAGAAAATTTTATGTATAGAAAATTCGATGTATAGAAAAGTCTTTGTTTAGAAAATTCAATACTCAATAAAAATATGTTTAGAAAATTCGATGTATGGAAAATTCATTGTTTAGAAAAAATATTCATTGTTTAGAAAAAAAATTCGATGTATAAATTTTTTTTTTGTTTCGAAAATTCAATACTCATAAAATTTTTGTTTAGAAAATACGATGTAGGGAAAATTCTTTGTTTAGAAAATTTTATGTATAGAAAATTCTTTGTTTAGAAAATTCGATGTATAGAAAAGCCTTTGTTTAGAAAATTCAATTCTCAAAAAAAATATGTTTAGAAAATTCGATGTATACAAAATTCTTTGATTAGAAAATTAAACACTTAGAAAATTCGATGTGTAAACAATTCTTCGCTTAGAAAATTCAATTTTATGTTTTGTACATACAGGGTGGACCATTTAATGTGTTTTCAGAAAATATCTCCGAAACAAGAAACTTTAAAAAAAAATGACCCAAACAAAAACTGATTGTATCGAAGGGGGCCATAATAACATAATATTGGTTTTTTCATAGATGGCGCTGTTATCGCTAAATCGAGGTCAACTTAGTTTTTTTAAATGGAAACCCCTACTTTTTATTAAAAAATAAAATTCCTTGTTAAAAAATGAGAAGAATTCACTCAGCTCACTTTTTCGTCAGAGTGATAGATGGAGCTGTAATCGCGAAAAGAAGTTGTTGCATTTGGACGCTTGCGTATTCGAACTTCGCGCGCATATGTGTGTGTGTGTGTGTGTGTGTGTGCGCGCGCACCTGCGAACATGCGCGTCTAAAATCACCAATAATGTACGTTACATTAATTTGTTATTTTTGAAAAAGAATATGAAATCATCTCTAGAGCAGGTGCTCAAAATGATGGCCGTTCATCTCGAGACATTTTGCGATCCTTGTTTGAAACGATCTCTGAACTTCTCGTAGGGTGTCTCTGTTGATGTTCGCACAAGCATTGCGAATACGCTCCTTCATGTTATCAGGCGTCGTCGGTATGTCGGCATAGCATTTGTCCTTCAGCAATCCCCACAGGAAAAAGTCCGGCGCTGTCAAGTCCGGCGAACGTGCCGGCCAAGGCACCGGACCTCCACGACCAATCCACTTGTTCGGAAATTGGCGGTTCAAAATATCTCGGACGACACGCGCAAAATGTGCAGGGCAGCCATCGTGCTGATACCACAGTCTCAATCGGGTCAGCAGAGGGACGTCTTCGAGTAAAGCAGGAATATGAGCCGTCAGAATTTCACCGTATTTTTCAGCATTCAGATTTCCGTCGATGAAGTAAGGGCCAATGACGTGATCTCCCAGAACTCCGCACCAAACGTTGACGCTCCACGGTCGTTGATGGTCCACTTGTCGGATCCAATGTGGATTCTCCTCCGTCCAATAATGCATGTTATGCCGGTTGATTTGGCCACGATTCGTGAACCTTGCTTCATCCGAGAATAGGATCATGGAAACGAAGTTCCGGTTGTTGCGTATTTGCTACTGAGCCCAATTGCAGAACTGCACTCGATGTTGGAAGTCGTCGCCATGAAGTTCTTGATGCAACGATACGTGGTAAGGATGAAATTTATGTTGATGAAGAACTCGCAAAACACTCGTTTTGGAGATGCCTGAACTCCGTGCCAGTTGACGAGAACTTATGTGGGGGTTGACTGCAACTGCAGCTAAAATATCAACTTCGGCGTTTTCCTGGGTTACGGTGCGTCTTCGATGTCTGGTTCGTTTTAGGCTGCCAGTATCCACAAATGAGTTGACGATCCGAAGAAAAGTCATGTGACTCGGATGATCTCGATCAGGATACCTCTCCGCGTACAAGCCACACGCATCAAGTGCATTGCGTCTAGCTTCACCATACACGAAAATCATGTCGACCTTTTCCACGATAGTATACTTCACCATTTTAACGTCATGTTTTGACAACATAAGGACACTTATTTGAATCGTTCACAAGACGGCAGACGTCACACACACACACATGCGCGCGAAGTTCGATACGCAAGCGTCCAAATGCAACAACTTCTTTTCGCGATTACAGCTCCATCTATCACTCTGACGAAAAAGTGAGCTGAGTGAATTCTTCTCATTTTTTAACAAGGAATTTTATTTTTTAATAAAAAGTAGGGGTTTCCATTTAAAAAAACTAAGTTGACCACGATTTAGCGACAACAGCGCCATCTATGAAAAAAACAATATTATGTTATTATGGCCCCCTTCGATACAATCATTTTTTGTTTGGGTCATTTTTTTTAAAAGTTTCTTGTTTCGGAGATATTTTCTGAAAACACATTAAATGGTCCACCCTGTATAGAAAATACAGGGTGAGTTTTTTTCGATGTTCTCTATGGTGATCTCGAAAACTATAAGAGATAGAGAAACGGTTAAATGGGGAAAGAAGTGTAGATTTACGAGACGAATTATATTCCACTTTCAAAGTTTTCAAAAAAGTCAAGGGTAACTAGATATTTTGAAAAAAGTAAAAAGTGTCAATTTTTTCAAATCAATATATCTCGGTTATTATAACAAATGGACAAAAACTGTAAAGGACAAAGTTTTAGATAATTTTATGTAGATTAATAAAAAATAATCAGAAATTTTTTATCACCATTATTTTCCGAGATATGATGCAAACTTACATTTTTTTAAATGGAAACCATAGTTGGCTATGACCTCATTCAAAAGGTAATTTTTTTCTCTTTAATCCAATATGACATATGACATAGTTATTTCTAAAAATAAGTGAGTTATAGTCGTTTTAAATTTTATTATAAGTAAAAAATGGGTAGCCATGAAAAAGATGAAAACAATTGCAGGTCTTTATAATAATAGCAATATTGTAATTATTAGTTCTACAAAGTTAAATAAAAATGAAAAACCAGCATAAGAATAATAATTTTGTAATTATCAAATTATCGAATCTGTAAGTGGTATAAACCCATTTGTCAAGAGGATAATACGTTTCTTACCAAAATATTATGAACAGATGAATCGAGATTCACTAATTGTGGTATTTTTAATCGTCACAATGAACATAGATGAACTTAAGAGAATCCACGAGAAGTTTTACAGAGAAAACTATGAATTAAATTTGGGTTTAATCCATGGTGTGTTTGGATTAATAATTCTCGGTCCACATATTTTTGAAAGTTCACTAAGTGAAACTATTACTTTCATTTTCTTCAGAAAACATTTGAAGATACGCTCGATTATTTAAATTTATCATTACAAGCAAGATTAAAATGGTTTCAATATGACGGTGCTCCACCTCATAACATGTTGGCTTTATAAATTATTTAAATGATGCTTTTCCTAACTCATAAGTGGGAAGAAATAAACCAATCCCAGGGCCACCTACATCTCCCGAACTGCGCGTTTTAGAATTTTTTCTGTGGGGTTATGTAAAAAACAAAGTATATGAAAAATCATACCAATCTGTGGAGGATCATAAACTAGTTCTTATTGAAACAGTTAATTCAATTTACATGAGAATAGTCAAAAAGCCATAAATTCAATTTTAAAAAAATATAATTTATGTCATAATAGTATTAATAGTGGACTCTGACCATATTTTTTTTAATATTAAAATTTCTCTCCCATTGATATATTGATAATTACAGAATTACTTTATGCAGTTGTTTTATTTTGGTTTATCTCTGTAAAACTAATAATTACAATATTGCTAATATTATAAACAACTGAAATTGTTTTACTTTCAGCTTTTTCATGGCTACCCATTTTTTTATTTATAATAAAAATTAAAATGACTATAACTCACTCATTTTTAGAAATAACTATTTCGTATGCCATATTGGATTAAAGAGAAAAAAATTACATTTTGAATGAGGTCACAGCCAACTATGGTTTCCATTTAAAAAAATGTAAGTTTGCGTCATATCTTGGAAAATAATGGCGATAAAAAATTTCTGATTATTTTTTATTAATCTCCATAAAATTATCTAAAACTTTGTCCTTTACAGTTTTTTTCTATCTGTTATAATAACCGAGATATATTGATTTGAAAAAATTGACACTTTTTACTTTTTTCAAAATATCTAGTTACCCTTGATTTTTTTGAAAACTTTGAAAGTGGAATTTTATTCGTCTCGTAAATCTACACTTCTTTCCCCATTTAACCGTTTCTCTATCTCTTATAGTTTCCGAGATACCCATAGAGAACATCGAAAAAACTCACCCTGTATATTGTTTAGAAAACTCGATGAATAAAAAATTCTTTGTTTAGAAAATTAAATGTATAGAAAATTCTTTGTTTGGATAATTAGATGTATTGAAAATTCTTTGTTTAGAAAATTCATTACTCAAAAAAATTGTGTTTAGAAAAGTCGATGTATAGCAATTCTTTGTTTAGAAAATTCAATACTCAAAAAAAGTGGATGTTCAGAAATCAGAATAAATACAAATATTTATGTTTAGAAAATTAGATGAACAGATATTTCTATGTTTAGGCATTTCGATGTTTAGAAAATTATTTGTTTAGAGTATTCAATGGTTAAAGAAGTGTATCTTTAGAAAATTCGATGTACAGAAAATTCTTTGTATATAAAATTGTTTCATTAGAAAATTCAATGTACAGAAAAATGTGTGTTTAAAAAATTCAACAATTATAAAAAAAATTATTTAGAAAATTCTCCATTTAGAAATTTTAATGCTCAAAAAATGTATATTTATAAAATTCTCTGTGCAGAAAATTCTATGTTTGGAAAATTAAGTATTCAGAAAATTTTATATTTTATAATTATTGCTTATGACTAACCCATGAATGTAAATATTCTGCATGGAAATTAACAAACTCTAACTCTAAAATTTTTTGGTTAGAAAATTCATTATTGAAAAACACTGAGTTTTAGAAAATTCGATGTATAGAAAATTCTATTTAGTTGAATGTTCTAAATATAATTTTCTATCCATCATTCATAAACATTTGTTATAAAGAGAATTTTCTAGTCTTATAAAATAACTTATAAAACTTTATATTTAGAAAATTCGATGTAGAGAAAATTCAATATTCATAAAACTTTGTGTTTAGAAAATTCGATGTATAGAAACTTCTTTGTTGAAAAAAATTTAATACTAAAAATATGAATGCTTTCGATATATAGAAAATTCAATGTTTACAAAATTCAATACTAAGTTTATATTTATAAAGAAACGTAAAGAAAATTCAATACTAAAAAAATGTATGTTTAGAAAATTTGGCATATAGAAAATTAAATGTATCAAAAATTCTTTGTTTAAAAAACATTTCATAAACATTTATGTTTAGTAAATTCGATGTATTGACAATTTTCTGTTTAGAAAATTCAATACATAAAAAAATTGTTCAGAAAATTCAATGGATAGAGAATTCTCTGCTTAGAAAATTAAATACTTATAAATGTTTATGAGTAGGAAATTTCATGTACCGAGAATTTTTTATTTAGACAATTCAATACTCAAAAAATTAGATGTATTCTTCCGAAAATTTAACATTTAGTTTAGAAAATTCTCTATTTAGAAAATTAGTTTATAACATTGATAAACGTATTTAAAAAACTAAATTGGATGTTTAAAAATTTAATATATAGAAAATACGATATATAATAAATGTACATACAAAAATTTCTAAATATTATGTTTGATACATTTTATGTAATATATTAAAACACAGAAACTTCTAAATTCAATGTTTAGAAGATTCCATACATGGAAAATTTTATATTTAGAAAAAACAATATCTAGAAAATTAAACGTTTCGAAAATTCAGGCTAACACATTGATAAAAAGGTATTTACATCCAGAAACCGCTAAATTAAACTTTTAGGTGATTTAATAAGTTAAGAAAATTCTATGTATAGAAAATTTAATGTTTACAAAGCTCGAAAACTGATTTAATACTAAAAATAGCTTAAATGGCCGGACTAAACCTCATTTTAAATTACAAAAAAAAAGGGTAGGATCTTTCCTTTTTTTTGTGAGAAAGATGAAACTTTAAACTTAAGGTTTCATCGTTCAAAACTGGAACTGACAAGTTTTTAGTAAACATTCATAAACCGGAAGTGGATGTTTACTCAAGGTCTTTTTTGTTTTTTGCCGATATTTTTTTTAATATGAAATTTTTTATAAAACTTATCAAACAAAAGTTAATGGGAACGAAGAACTGAACAAGTTTTATTAAACTATATTTTTCGTAAAATTCTTAAAAAATATAAAAATTGAAAATTTTGACTTTTTCCTAATGTTTACTTGAAATTTGTATGACAAATAATTGTAGAGAATTAAAAAGTGAACAAATTATTAAAAATAGCTTTTTGCGAAATCCTTATAGTTTTCGAGTAAAATACAGGGAAAGTACTATGATGGCCACATCACCATTTTTTACTTTCCCTATATGAAATGAGGTCCTCTGAGTCCATTGCACTAATTTCTGGAAAAAAATTTTTTGTGTCTGTCTGTCTGTCTGTCTGTCTGTCGGTGGGTGCTGTATCTCAAAAACGACTTATCTGTTTAAGATGAAACTTTAAACTTAAGGTTTTATCATTAAAAACTGGAACTGAAAAGCTTTTGGTGAACATTCATAAACCGGAAGTGGTAGTTTACTCGAGGCGCTTTTTTGTTTTTTTCTGATATTTTTCTAAATATGAAAAATTTTACAAAACTTTTTAAACAAAAGTTAAAGGAAATAAGAAAGTGAACAAGTTTTATTTAAACATTTTTTTCCTAAAATTCTTAACTTTCGAGAAAATAAAATAAAATTTGAAAATTTTGATATTTTTTGACAATTGCTAATAAACTATTAGAGTTACATGAAATTTATACAAAACATAATTGTAGAGAATTCAAAAGTGAATAAATTATTAAGAATAGCATTTTTGCATAAACCTCATAGTTTTCGAGAAAAATATAGGGAAAGTACTATGATGGTCACATCACCATTTTATATATTGAAGTTACGAATTTACAAATATTCACAACCAATAAACTAGTAAACATTGGAGACTTATTGTCAAACGTCTTGATGATATATTCTGTGTTTAGACCGATACTTGAACATAACCCGACATTTTCCTAAATTAACTTAACCAGTTAAGTGAATAACAGAAAAACGTTCAACTTTTTTATACGTTTTTCTGTTATTCATTAAAAATGTACTACGAAGTGAACGCCTCCAAAATTCAAGATATAACCAGTTAAACCTTATAATATAATTTGCAAAAGAAGTTAAATCTCATATCTAATTTACGAAAGAAACAGAAAAAAATAAGTTGCACTTTTTGGATAGTTAAATCAGCATATTAGACGTACAGTTAACCCAGCACAACAGGTACCATTGTACCAGCCGGCTCACAACAATCAAGCAGCATTTAACTCGCACATTCACCGATTTACGAACGTAGAAGATTTTGAAGAAGAATTAACCATTATAAGAACTCGATTGATGAGGCTGTTACTTGTAAAAACTCCATATCACTTAAAAAAATAGTGACACAGTATATGGTTTCAAAAACTTATTCTACAACAATAGAATAATAAATAGTTTTTGAAACCATATACTGTGCCAGTATTTTATTAAGCATTTTAAGAACCTCAGCTAACTAGGACAAGTCAAGGTCGCTTCTAAAATATTAAGAAACAAATAAAATCTAGTGAGTATTCTAAATATCTTAAAATCGGACAAATCAACTAGATGCCATGATTGCGATGACATTTATATAAATCAAATTAGTATAAGTTTTAAAAAACTGATAGAAAAAAAAAAATAAATCTTCGTTTTTATGCAGTAATTAACAAACAGGGATCGCTGAACCTTTCATCGTAAACAATCAAACAATCACCCAATAAAAAAATAATGCCAATACCTAAAATATATTAATTTAAAAAAAACAAATAAAACCTATTGCGATGGTTGCATTTTATGTTTCGGGAACAGAGAATAAAAAAGAAATACATGAGGTTTTTTTTATATTCTCTCTGAGGGGAATATACTTTTGTATGCATTTGAACCAATTTTCAAAGCATTTTTCCACCCCGGTTAGGGCAACTCTAAAACATTGGACCACTTTCAGCTAATTCATCATGTTTTTTGATGGCGTTTCATCGCCAAAAGTCGAATTGAGTTCATCGAGGGCCTGTTGTTGAGATAATCCCTACCGAAAGTTGTAAAAACTAATCGTATGGAAATATTTACGACTTATTTCCATTATTATTTTGATCGACATGAATTTATTCTGTCACACTAAACAACAAAAATAGCGCATGGACATTAAAACGTCCCGAGTAACTCTATTGACAAAAAGTCGAACTTTAAGTTAGGTCATCGGTTGTCAGATAGCAGCACCTGGATCGTCATTTCCCTAAATATAAAAGGGGACCCTCGTAGAGGAATTAAAGATTATGTCGGTAACGAGAATAATTTGATTGTAAACAAACTCCCAGAAATCGCTACGGGGACACCCCGTTGCATGTGTATCTTCTACTTAAGTATTACATTTATATCCTTTAAAGAACGACTATAATGACTCAAAATATGAGTCAGAAAACAGATAATGAAAAAATTTAAGACAGGTATAGTTTAAGTTCGTTATGTGAAATATCAATTCCATCATAATTTCGCAAACAGATGAGTAATTATACGAGTCTACAAAATATATTTTCTTAATTGAGACATCTTATACTGTTTTTCTGCAATAGTTAGGAGAGGAAATATTTGAACATGAGAATTTAACATGGAAATCACTATTATGTGTGAAGCAATACTGCACCCTGTTTATGAATCATATATTTTATCAAATTTCTTTTTAAACTGTTATTATTTTCTTCACAGAAAGAACTTTAAATACTTGCTGGTAAGGAAGGATATAGTTAATTTTTGTTAAATCACTAGAGTAAAAATCATGTATTTAACTCTTTACTAAAGAAGTTGATACCAATTTAAAATGTCGAAATTTGATAAAATAAATTTATAAAAAAACTTACGCGATTCTTGATTATTTAAGTTTTTAGCTTTTTCGTAAGGTAAGTAACATACAATATTGAATAATGAACTGAAAATTAATATTAAGCTGTACAAGATTTAGATATTAATATATATTATTATTATTATTACAATATGTGAACTTCTTACTTCCTACAAAAAAAAAAGTATATTTTTTGTTTTAATAGAATGTACACTGAAGACTTAATTATTTTCTGTTGATTTTAAAATTTTAAATATGTTAAATTTCATATTTTAATTTTATAAAACTATATTGTTAGTGAGTGTACACAGTGATATGTAAATAATTTTAAATGCTGTTTGGTTAAGGTAAGTAATGTTTTCACTGTTACATTGTATATTCATCATGTCATTGATTTATCAAATATTTAATGAAAATTTGTGACCTTATGTGAATTACCTTTTCTGAACACATCGCATAAAAATGTACTCTCAAAATGTAATTTCAGTATGTATTCATCTATTAAGTAATACATTAAGATGCATTATTAAGTTTTTTGTACTTGAATAGTTTCATGGTTGACGAATAATTCACAAATTAAATCACGAAAACAAAAACGCTAAAAATATGTCTATATAAAAGTTGTAAGGCTTTTGAAAATCTACTTACCTGTAATAAATTGGAATATACAGGGTGGCCCACAAAATTGTGGCGAATTGAGATTATTTTTTTTAAATATTACTATTTATTTTGACAGTCCTGTCAATTTTGAACATTTTTTATTAACCATACGTTATACTTAAATTCATTAGTTTCCTAGATATCGACGTTTCAAATAATAACGAATAACAATGCGATATTCGAACGTAATCGTAGTTAACTGACCAGCACAAATTAAGTATGGCCTTGGAAAATGATCTGAAAATCATGTTCTGTCAAAATTAAACAAACAAGGATATTAAACATTTTATTAAACATACGTTACATCTAAATTCATTAGTTTCCTAGATATCATGACATTTTGATCAGTTACAAAACTCAAAATAAATTCCAATAAACAATTTAATTAATTAATTAATTAAAATAATAGCTATAACAAGTTATGGAAAAACGGCTTTATTTTCTATTTTTTTTTTTTTGGCGTCGACTGCATGGTCATCTGCCACCACCGATTTTTACATTTTTACTTATAATACTGCTTAATTCTAAACACGTGTACACAAATGTAGGATGTAAGGATGTAAGGATCTTCGCCAGTGAGGGCCGTCACGGCTTTAGGTTAAATCACGAACTGGAGGGGCCCATGTAATGGTTCAACATAAGAGAATGACATATATACCTAATAATTGTAATAAACTAACTTTTTTAACATATCACGTTAAATTTTAAGATTATTCCTCTTTAAAAAATCAATTACTTCCTCATTAATTTTGCTTTGATTTAGTGCTAACAGATTTGTTATAATAACGGGCATTTGTTCCCCAATTTCTCTTAGATTTGTAAGGAATCTGCTTCTATCCATAGTGTGTAAGTCGCACTGGAATAATATATGGTTTATATCTCCGTGCCACCCACATTTACAGAGCGGGCTGTTTACTAACTTAAGTTTGTATAAATGCGCTGGGAATGCCCCATGGTTTATTTTGAGTCGAGTTAAGGTGGAAGAGTAATTCCTGCTTTTGTGGTCACTAAAAATATGGTCCACTTGCTTTGGTAAGTAAGGGTGTATCTTAAAATAGTGGCTACTATATTTTTTGTTTAGAATTTCCCAATCCTTTTCCCATTTTGATTGAATGTCTTTACAGAACTTCGTATTTATATCTTCCGCTGAGATATCCCATGTGTCTATAGTGTTCTTTCGGGTTCCTATTTTACCGTAGTCATCTGCTAATTGGTTTCCCTCTATGTTTGTGTGTCCCTTAACCCACACAAGGCGACAATCTAGGTCTAGCTGATACAGTTTGTTTAGGTGTATGCTGATTTCCACTATAGTTTTATGCTTCAATCTTTTCACTCCTTGTTGTTTTAAACAACTCAAAATAGATAACGAGTCTGTTAATATTATGATAGACGATTTATTACCTATCCCCCATTTAACAGCCTCGATGATCGCGAATCCTTTTGCAACGAAAATTGACGTGTCTTCCAGTAATTTAAAGATTTTGTATTCTTTAGAATGTGTCAAATTATTAATTGTCAAACATAACTTAAATGTGCATTAAAAATTTCAGTTCATTTATTTGCAACATGTAAGAATCGACCTACGTTTTTTATTCCAACGCCACCCGGGACTGCAATAATTGTTGGACACCCGTTATAAATAGGCGTATAGCGTTTGTAGCCTCTTTATATACTGCGCTTAATGATTTTTTGTTAAAACTAATACAAATGTTATCAGCGTACTGTATAATATTATACGGGAAGTTTACATGCAAAGAAGCTGGGTAGAGATTAAATAGTAATGATCCTTGTGGCAAACCGTTTGATGTAAATCTGGGCCCTAAAATGACGTTGCTGTTGTTTATTATGTGTATTTTTCTGTTGGGGTTCAATTCTATAATATTATTTGCTGTCCGTGGTGCTATTCCTACCTTGATAAGAATGTTTTCCAGGATATCCAGTACGACCGCGTCGTATGCACCTTCTATGTCTAGAAAAATGCATCCGTGGTATTCATTTTTTAGTGAAAGTATTCTGGATGGATGTTGTTAATGTTGTTAGAGCTTCTGATGTACCTCTATTTCTTCTGAATCCAAACTGCCGATCTGGAAGGATCTGATTATCTTCTATCCACCACTCGAGTCTAATTTTTAAAATCCTTTCTTATGTTTTCAGTATGCAAGGGAGGAAAGAAAGCCTGTAAGAGGATAGTAATTTGCTGTCCTTCCCAGATTTCATGATAGGATGGATTACAATATTTTTAAAGTTGTCGTTTGTACATCCATGAATATTTGTTAAATTCTTCCACCATTGCCATTTTAAAAGTTTTATCTGTTTTCTTTAATAGATCGTAAGTAATACCATCTAACCCCGGTGCCGTATTGTCACTTCTATCC
Organism: Ontholestes murinus; assembly: GCA_963969525.1. Lineage (NCBI taxonomy): Eukaryota > Metazoa > Arthropoda > Insecta > Coleoptera > Staphylinidae > Ontholestes > Ontholestes murinus. The sequence goes on from OZ018388.1 coordinate 66,374,311, forward strand.
AAAGCCGCTTCCAATTCTTCGAGGCCGATTAACTTGTTTATGGGGTGTGCATTGTCATTTCCAACATTTAATTTGTTGTTAGAATTGCTTACGTGTGCTGGTGCCATCTTTTGTAGGAAGTTTTCAAATAATTCGTCCGGGATTGGTCGTGCCTTGCTGATTTTTGAATTTGCGATACGTTTTGTTGTCCAGATTTGTTGAATGGGTGTTGTTTAATAAAACAGTAATTTTTCCATGAATTTCTGGCCTTCTCTTTATATTTTTTCTTAATTTTGGCCATTAATTTTTTACATTTTATATATTCGTCTATTACTTTGTTTTGTTTGTATACGTTTAGTTGTATTTTCTTCTTCTTTTCCAGCGTATCACATTCGTTATGCCACCAATGGGGCCGTGCGGTTTTGTCTGATATAGAGTGTTTAATTCTTGGAATGTGTTCATAGGCACTTGTTATAATTATTTGTTCTAAATTAGTAGCGGTTTCAATTGGGTTAGCTATCCTTGTTGCTTCTTCGAACTTGTCCCAGTTTGCTTTGTTTGTGTTCCATATTCTGGTCGTATGTTTCTTCTGTACTCGATGTGGTTCCATTTGGATAGTTATAGTTATTGGAAGGTGGTCAGATCCTAAACTGTCATTTTGTACTTCCCATGTCAAATTTCCCTTGATAAAAAAAGGTCCCAATTACATGTCCCGGAAACAATCCAGCTGAGACATTAACTCTTTCTGGGAACTGTATATACAGTTCTTCATACCAGTTGTGGTTATTTCGCCCCTAGTAACGGTAATTTTGTTATTTTGTTTATTGACCATTCCGTGTAGTGTTTTTTCATTCGGAAAAAACATTATGGTTTGAAAAGTGCGGGTTCTCTTCAATCTTTCTCATAATTATTTCAAAAAATTGTACACCATTAACTTTGTATGGATTTATTTTTTCGGTATGAAGAATGGTTCTTACAGATTTTTGATTAATTTCATGATCCGAATGATGGTGATTGGTTAATTGTCTGAGATTTTCTTGTATTGAAAGCAGAATGTTTAATTTTGTATCATGAGTGTGGTAGCACTCCCAAGTCTTCCATATCTTGGTCGGTTTTTTACACTCTCAGTCATTCGGTAACGCTCTACAGTTCGAAAAGCTGCATTTTTTTAATTTGCCTGAGTGAAAATTATTATAAGTATCACATACCTCCTGACGTGATTTCTGTTTATCGCAAAATTAAAATATCAATCACAAGCAGTGAATTTTATTTATTGTTCGCGCATTCCTTTGTTTTCAAGAAGAAGATCCTCGGGTTCGAGTGAAAGATCACTCATATGAGAGAACTCTGCTCTTCTACATGCAATTATTTGTATATATTACTTGCTTAATTGTACATTTTTTATGTAATGCATGATAGATAAATATTAAATAAATAAATAAATAAATAATTCTCACTGTTTCAGTAAGTAAAAAGGCTATTCTTTATAATTTTGAATTTTCTACAATTATTTGTTATATAAATTTCATATAACTCCAATAGTTTATTAGCAATTGGCAAAAAATGTCAAAATTTTAAATTTAAATTTTTTTTTCTCGAAAGTTAAGAACTGCATTCAAAATATGTTTCAATAAAACTTGTTAAGTTTCTCATTTAACTTTTGTTTGAAAAATTTTGTAATATTTTTCATATTAAAAGAATTAACAAAAAAAAAAAAAACGGCCTCGAGTAAACATCCACTCTTTGAATGTTCACCAAAAGCTTTTCAGTTCCAGTTTTAACGAAAAAACCTTAAGTTCAAAGTTTCATCGCAATAAGATCATTCGTTTTTGAGATTCAGCATCCACCGATAGACAAACACACACACAGTCACATTTATTTTTTCAGAAATTAGTGGAATGGAAAAATTTCACGATAACAAAACTTCCCCTATATATTCTATATAGCGAAAGTAAAAAGGTCATGTAATTTACTTGTTTGTTTAATTTTTACAGAACTTAACTTTCAGATTATTATCCAAGGCCAAACCTAATTTGTGTTAGTCAGGTAATTATGATTACATTCAAATATTGCATTCTTATTCGTTATTATTTCAAATGTCGATATCTAGGAAACTAATGAATTTAGGTATAACACATGGTTAATAAAAAATGTTCAAAATTAACAGGATTATCAAAATAAATTGTAATATAGGGGATGATCCATTAAAAAAATGTAAACTTCACCAGATCACCCTGTATATTCCAATTTATTACAGATAAATAGATTTTCAAAAGCCTGATACATTTACGGAAGTAATCCTATAATAGAGTGATTTAACAATATCAAATGCGATAGTACGAATGGTCTTCCAAGGTTGTGGTGTGTTTGTGTGCTCGTCGTTGTGAACAGTTGCTTGCCACGCAAACTTTACATTTCTTGCACTTTTTCTTTACTTTTATTATACAGTTTATTACGTTTATTACGCAAGCCAATGATTAGCCCTAGAGCGTTCTATTCAGTAACGTCGGAGCTCGCTTTACAAAGGACAAAATGTTGCTTGAAGGAAAAAAAAACGAACAAATGTATAAAGAAAATAATCAAGTTTACTCGAATTCGTTATAGCAACCAGTATCCTCGCCAAAAGTAGGCTTACCCTGCTGTCAGCCAATAGAGTGGCTGGGTTCAAAGTTGTAAAGGAGCGCCACGAGCTTAAAATTAAAGTCTACTCTCAGGAAGGTTAGGAGATAAAAAAACGAATGAGTAACCAAAGAAATAAAGTATTTAATTCAAATGCAGTGAATTATATTCTAATAACAAGAACAATAAAACAAGACAAGATATTCAATTAATAATAGTAATTCAAAAATAATCAATAAAGTGCCATAGTAGTAATTCAAAATATAATCATGTAAAGATGAATAAAAGAAACGAATTCGATGGTAATAGTTCACAATACAATCTTATACATACATTCAATAGTAGTAATTCAAAATACAATAATATGGCAATCAATAAATTCAATAGTAATAATTCAAAATAGTAGATAAATTCAATAGTAATAATTCAGAAATAGTAGATAAATTCAATAGTAATAATTCAAAATACAATAATATGGCAATCAATAAATTCAATACCAATAAATCAAAATCTAATTATCACCCCTAGACATAACATAACATAAACTTTGCGGCCTGAGTTCAAAATTTACACAGAATATTGAGGTCAGTTATATCGTTAAAAAAATGTAAGAATGATATACGTTTAAACTGAAACTGAGTAACATAAACTAAATGTGAACGTTATACTTTAAATTGAATCTGAATAACTTAAACTAAATGTGAACGTTATACTTTAAACTGAACTGAATAACGTAAACTGAATGTGAACGTTATACTTTAAACTGAAACGGAACAACATGAACAAATACAGCCCCCGGAATTAAAGAGCTGCAGCGCGCTAACTCCTTCTGCCGTGTCTGTCAATCCCTCCGATCAGCTCAGCGAACACCACGATGATATGGTCCGCAGGCGACGATTAAGTCTGCACCACTGGCGGAATGACGTTTCGTAGTGGACTAAGGCCAACTGAAGGACGGGCTCCGTAATCAACACGGGTATCCAATTGGACTGAGAAATGAGGGAACGAAAGAAAGAAGCCAGGTGGAAAACCTGGACGAAAACAATATTAGAATCTCATACGCCTGAATATTCCATTAAGGATGCAACAAGAAATGCAACACCTACCTTCCTCTCCCGGCTCCTTTCAGGTTAAGTCTGCACGTGGAAGTAAATCCGTCGAAGACGATGGAAGTCTCGCAGCACCCAATTTCAATGCCAAAAACAAATCACTACGCTGGAGAACTCCAATACACGGGTACACAATTATAAGTGTAAATGAGGTTGCCGATATTACCCATCCTTAATCGAATTAAATCAACGGGCCGAAAAGTAACACCACCAAGAGATAAGACGGAAAATAAAAGGCATTGCAGTTTCGCACCGTAACATATAGTTTGCGTAATAATATTTCATGCGAAACACAGTCGAAGGCTTTAGACAAGTCCAGAAAAGTAGCCATTGATACTGAGCCTTCCTCAAATGCATCCGTAATCGATTCGGCAAAGTTAGATATCGCCACCGTTGTAGATCGACCCTTTCTAAAGCCATATTGTTCGTTTTCTAGGATGTTCGTTTCTTCCAGATAGGTAACTAATTGGTTTAGCATAATTTTTTCGAATATTTTTCCAAATTGGGTCAGAGGTGAAATTGGACGATAGTTATCGGGATCGTCTACCTCCCCTTTCTTAAAAATAGGTATTACAATGACTTTCTTCAAGTCAGCTAGAAACAAATTGTTTCTTATGCATTTATGAAAGATTTTCGTAAGTGGGGATACTATTGCACTGATTACTGTCTTAATTACATCAATTCGGAGCTCATAAATATCTTTAGAATAGCTGTTACGAAACTTCAACAACACATCTCTCATTCATTGATACTTCCCTAAACTTGAAAAAATCATGTATCTGCTTTAGGCAAGGAACTAATATGATTAATTAACTTCTCACTTAACCCGTGGTGAAACATTTTTATGTTATGTTAGGAACTAATAATTAAGTTTGCAGTGTTTGCGAAGTGTGCGTTAAAACTTTCCACAGGAATATTAGGATCAGCTTTTACTTGAACTGGTCTAACTGTATTAATGACTTTCCATATGGCCTTAGGCTCAAAGTTATTGTTTGATGTACGAATTATTGATGTGCAGATTACTTCTTTGAATAGCGTGTCTATAAGCATTTCTGTAGTTGTTTCTAAGCAGTTTTAATTCCGAATCACTTGTTTGTTTGTACATTTCTGCAATTAGCTGCAGGTTTTCTGTCACAACTTTTAATGAATTGTTAAACCATTTCACGCTGTGAAATGCTTCACCAACTTTACTTGTGCAAGTAATTCTGAGTTTTAATTATCTTCATTTGTCCATGCTTCAATACCGGCATCTGTAACTAAGATGATTTTTCATATTTATAAAAAAACAATCAAAAATGTATAGTTTAGTTTTGAAATACTGGCATTCACTATTACATAGAAATATTTGTTTTTCTTTTATGAACGGTTTTTTCATAAAGCATCCAGCAACGAAGAGTTGATAACAGATGCATAATCTAAGAAAACTCCCTAGCTGATGATAAATAACCCTTTTGAACCGGCCACCTTCTTACCGTTGAATTTTTTGCACATTGACTGCAAAACTTTTTCTCAATATAATGCGTTCTAGATTCTGCATGCTACTAAAATTTGCTTTCTGGAATCTCTTAGACATTGACACACCTTTTCTACGTCATAATCGTTTTATTTGCGTAGCACATTCATTATCCTTTTCAATTTTTTTTTTCTTAGCGTTCTTTTTACCAATGCCAATAAATAATTCATTATACATATCATACTATATTTTTCATGTGTCTAACGTGACTTATACTAATAAATTATTCATTGTTTACTATACCTTTGACATATACTAATAAATTAATCATTTTTCAATGTACATTCAATGAAATATAGGCGTTCACTTGGCCATATATTGATTAACTGCATCAATCTCAAAACAAAACATATTTAAACAAATACTTAATATACGCTCTCATCACATATGGCGCTGCTTTATTATTTACATAGAAATTTCATTAATAATAACATAAAAAAAACTAAATTCTACTCCAATAAATTTTTAATTTGCCTAGCGTATTCTTGATCTATCTCAATAAATGTTCTTTATTCTAGAGTACACTTGACCCATATCGATATATAAATCACTCTTCAGCGTACTTCTGACGTATCTATAGCGTTCTTGCAAATCTTAAAAGATAGTTTAAATTGGAAAATACAGAACTATATTGGACTTCATATTTCGCCTACCGTGATGATTAGACTATTAGTATTTATGTCTTGAGCAAATGTTCGCCGAAGCTAGGATTCTAAGGAGAAGTTTTCTGTTTTTCTGTTATATCAGATATAAATGCGATGATAGGTACTTTTTTTGAAAATATAATTAAAATAAACATAAAGCCTAATAAAAATTTGTACTTTCACTTCGGCGCTTTGTAATAATGGCTATCTTAGCTAATAGCTATTTGAAATAAGTAAAAATTTAAATGAAAAAAAATCTATGAAATGCTGTCTGATGCCTGACTTCTCAATCGGAACACTACTTTTATTTCAAATGTGTTCTAAAATAACATCTCACATAGGATATTTTAGTAAAAAAGACATCTCTTATATTACTACAAAAGCAATATAAAATAACAAGATATAAAGGATATTTTAGAAAAAAAGGCATTTGACTTTCCCTGCCAACAGATATTAAAAGGTTTTTTAGGCGGTATTGACCATGACGTGAAGGAATTGATTAAGGAGTTCAGTAAAGAGCCAACAATAGTAACTGGTAAAGGAATGGTAAATATATTAATCAGTTATGTTCTAAATAGAACTAAAGATTTTGTATAAGAAAGAAATGAAAATAACGAGCGTTTAACAAATATTGATGACGAAGTTGGATTTATCGAACCATGTCTGCACTAAGAATTGCTGATTGCTGTTAAACAGTGACATCTGACATGCCAATATCATAATCTGACATGTCAACATTACAAGCAGTACATACGTTAGCACCTGTAATTTTAACCAAGAGATGACTTTAGCTTTCTATTATTGCCAATATCGTCGTCGCTTTTTGTTGAACGCCTGTTAGTAAATGTTATGCTTTCTATATTTGTTCATATAAACAACTACTTTGTATGTTTCTATTTTATATATTTACTTAATAAAATTAACTAATAATATAATTATATTAATATTATCAGATTTCATAAATTGTATCTATTATTGTTATTTTCAGGAATGCTTTGTCTTACGAAGAGGTAAATCAAACTAAAGAAAACGAGCAGAAGAGGCGAGGAAATGGCACCATCTCCTGCTTCAACTGTTCACAGACATTCGTTTATAACTCACAGCTTAAAAGCCACTTGGTCCGTTGCATCGACGACCCATCTGAGCTGAAGGAGTGTGAAATATGCCACGCAGTATTAAAACGCAAGTCGACGTACAACGCGCACATGAAATTACACACAGATAAACCCTCACATAAATGCGATCTCTGTGATGCCTCGTACTCTACCAAATTCGGCCTTTCAAGGCACAAAGAAAGTGCGCATGTCGGAATCAAACACAGCTGCCCACAGTGCGACAAACAGTTTTCGCAACAAGGCGGTTTAAAAAAGCACATGAAAGTTCACGATCCGTTATTGGTGGAGGAAGGTGACAATATATTTAGCTGCGAGATTTGCGGAAAGATGATTTCAAGAAAGTATAGATTCGAACAGCACATGCGATATCATAATAACGAAAAAGACTTCACTTGTACTGTGTGTAATAAAAGTTTCGTGGCGCGATTCAAACTGAACTTTCACATGAAAAGTCACTCTAACGAAACGCCTTATATTTGTAAGATATGCGACAAGGGCTTTAAGCACAATTACTTGTACAAAGTTCATATGCGGATTCATACTAATGACAGGCCTTATAGGTGTGAGAAATGCGGACGTGCGTTTACGAGCAGGCGGTATCTTCGAAGGCACCTTAAAGTTCATAATAAGGCAAAAACAATGTAAATATATAAATTGTAAATATATTATTTGGTAATAAAAGTTAAAATTAATGATTACATATCATTTCCCAACTTTTTAATCCGCATGGCTTTGTTTCACCATGTTTAGTTTGACACAAATAAATACATCTCTTGTGGTTTACGACATATTTTGTAAGTAGAAAAATATGAACTTTCCAGAAATAAAGTTTCAATAAGCCTTAAAATAAAATTTGTTTATTATTTTGTTCATATTAATGTTTTATCTGGTAAACTGGGTCAATATTATTTAGAAATATATGTCTAAAGTTCGTCCAAATAGATTTCTTCATTCATAAGAACATAATAATAAAGATCAGGATTCTCAAATAAGGTCTTTGTAGAAGTTTCCAATCAAAATCGCATTTAAGCCTCGTAGATAAGTTCACTTTTTTTTTATCAAATATAGAACTGGAAAATTAATACTAAATTCAAAATTGCATACATTTTATAGACAAAAATGTAACTAGTATCTGACTGTTCTTTATCTCAAAACGTAAGACTAAACTAAACATGTATTTATTTATTAGTAACTTAATGGTGAACAGTTTCTACATTTTTTAAAACTTGCGTTAACGTAATAATTTTACTTTTTAAATAATTGGAAAGTGTTTCTATAGAAACAAACTAGCTACACATCAGTCAGAAGGGCGGCAAAATGCCAATGCGCATGCGTCAAGAAAAACGGGAATAATTTATTAATATATACTCTAGTTTTATTAAATTGGTTGAGAAATGTCATACTTTGAAGTGAGACTTTCTCCAATTTCTATTTTCAGTTCTATTGTTGTAAACAACTTTGACTATATACCATTCCGGTGGCATGAAGGTGGAAGGTTTTGTGAAACTGTTTGTAGTAGTAGAAAAATAAAATAAAGATCCTAAGTTATAACAAATAAATATTTTACTAATACGTATAGCAACCCGTTTTGCAGTAGGTATAGAGGAAGATTTCAGAACCCCGACTTTTAATGGATCAACGGTTTCACTCATTCATAAGTCTTGCTTTTCCTCAGTATGGAAATTTCATATATTCAGATATTCACCCATTCCACTAGTCCACATTCCGTCTCTCAAATATATCTCAAGAGGTAATAAACTAGTTCGGCTAGTCTTCAAGAGACCATTGCGAAATCGCTTCCTCTAACCCATAGTATGTGTTGGAGCGCTGTCCCATCCCCCGGACAAACATCTGTCGTTTTCGGGTGCGCCCGCGCCACCATCTTTATTTTTATAAATAGAAAATAGTTGTAAATCAGTCTAAAACTACCATCAGTGGAATAAACACCTTGAAATAGAACTGCAGTATTATTAACGACGAAACCATCCGATAAGATTAACTGACATCATATCCAGTCCACACAAAACAGTATGCATATGCCTTGGCCCTCAATTGCAATGCCAGTGTCATTCAGCATTCGAGTTGGTTTAGTAGTTAGGTTAATGTTTATAAAGGATAGGCCTGACAAATGTGGATGCTCTCTGAAGTTAGCTTCCACTCTCTCCAATTGAGGATCGATCTGAGCGGTATTTTGCTATATCCCTTGTTGCAGTTTGGCTAGTGTTTCATACACACGAGACTTTAGATACCATCACAAGAAAAAATCACACATTGTCTGGAGAGCGGGGGGTGCAGTGCAAATCACTGAATCTGGAGATAATGCGATTAGGGATCATTTGTCTAACAGAATCCTTCAACACTTGGGACTTGATGTTAGAATCAAACATTTCACAAATTGATTCGCCGTCCTCTCAACTCAGTTCTCAAGAAGTTCATTATTCTTTATTAGCTTCGTTATTCCTGCTAACATAAATGTATATGAAGAACAATACAAACATTTTGGCCATAGGAATCACAGGTAGAATTTACGGCTTCTCAATGATCTTCTACTCGTCTCATATTCTTTCACAGGCAAGTGATAGCCTTTGGTTGCTTCTGGATTCAGTGTTGATTTATGAATTCAGCAAGTGTATTATATTTTGTCCCTTTTTAAAGAAAATTTTAGACACTAATCTATATATTTCTTAAAAAAAAAAATAGGACTTTATAACAACAGATTTCCCGATGCTGCACCAAACCGTAACTTTGGGGATGTGTGGTGGTAATTCATATAGAGTGTGTGGATTTTCAGAGGCCCAATATTTGAAGTTTAGACGACTTACAACAACCATTGAGATCAAAATGAACCTTGTCGTTCATTATCAAAATCGCATTAGGCTCTTCTTCCAAATGTCAGAGCATCGTTTCAGCAAAAGCTGCACGTTGTGGATAGTCAGCCTCCGTCCACTGGTGCACAACTGCCATTTTATAGGGGCGAAAGCGTAAATCTTGGTGGAGAATTCGCCGTACTGAAGTGTCGGACATTCGTAGTGCTGCAGAATGCCGACGAGCTGAACGCCTTGGACTTCGTAACAGCCTGCATTACACATTCCTCGTTCTCCGGAGTTCGAACTGTGCTTCTTTCTAATTAAACTCCCTCCACCATGAAAGGCATTAACCCATCGCAAGTTGCTGTTCTGGCTTTGTACCAGGTTTATAAAATAAAACCGGAATTTTTGTATAGAAAATACATGTTTATTGTATGAAAATGATTAAAAATATTTTATTCGAAGTATTGCCCATCGCTAGCTATACATTTTTCCCACCTATCTGTCAAAAAAAAAACACTTGCTCTTTTAAGGCAAACCAGGCAAGTGCGTGTCCCATCGATGCAAATAAGTAGTAATCGGACGGAGCCAAGTCTGGTGAGTAAGCCGCATGCGAAAGTATTTCCCAACTAAACGCCTCAATCGTTTCCTTGACATGTGATGGTGCATTATCACGAAGCAAAATCACTTTGTGTTGCCTTTTTTGATATTCTGGTCGTTTTTCACGCAAAGCTTGATTCAATTCTATCATTTGTTGTCAGTAGTGTTCAGTATTAACGATTTCTCCAGGTTTTAGCAGCTCATAATAGATCACATCCTTCCGATCCCACCAAACACAGAGCATTGTTTTCCGTCCATAGCGATTTGGCCTTGGAGTCGATGTCGATGGTTCGCCTGGAGTTACCCATGATCTTTTACGCTTAGGATTTTCAAGATATATCCCCTTTTCCTCGCCAGTCACAATTCGATGGAGAAATGACTTTCTTTTGTATCTGGCGAGCAGCATTTCGCAAGTGGTTTTTCGGTTTTCCTGCTGTCTTTCCTTCCGTTCATGTGGAACCCATTTTTCCATCTTTTGGATCTTACCCATGGCTTTCAAACATATGGAGACGGCTTCTTGTGTCACATTTAATTGATCCGCGAGTTGTTGTTGCGTTTGAGCGTCATCCTCATCCAACAATGCTTGCAATTCGCTGTCTTCAAACTTTTTCGGTGGTCTTCCACATTCTTCGATTCTCACATCAAAATCGCCACTTTTGAATTTTTTAAACCACTCAAAGCACTGTGATTTACCAAGAGCATGCTCACCGTAAGCTTCGACAAGCATTCGATGCGATTCTGCAGCAGTTTTCTTCAATTGATAACAGAAAATCAATGCTGTCCGCAAATCGTAGTTTCCAGGAACATAATTAGACATGTTCAACGCTATTACAAACTATGCTGTTGTATGAAACTTATATTGTTGTGAGTTGAAAATCTTTGTCAGACATGTTAACAAGGAAATATCGCCAATGACGCGGTTTGACGGTAACTACATTGACAACTAGGGACATGTATGGATAAATTCCGGTTTCATATTTATAGGTATGTCTCCATGACGAGGAACGTTAAACCTTCGACGAAAGAGTCGTTAAACTTGCGTGACTGATTCGCCGCTCCTCACAAAACTGTCATACTTGAAAACGCGATGCTCTACGGTCCATAGCGGGATGAATGAAACTAAACAATAACCATTCACAAATTGCAAGGTCGGAGGAGAGAGCCGACAGCCTCATCTCTCCGACCCCTTCCGGTTTTCTAAGACTGCAAAAACGTTGTGGACGACATATTTTCTATTGCAGTAATATTTATTGAGCATTGTACCTTTATCTATGCCAAGAATATAGACAACATTATGGTCTTATACCTTGCACAAATGTTTGGTTAAGAGGTACATCCTACCTATCCCCGATATTTAACAATAAGCAGAACATAAATTCCTTGAGGTGCATTTAAATCACTCGCACACAACTGCAGTGCATATATCGGTAATACAACTTGCTTGCTTTAGAGTCACCAATGGGATGGAATGCTAGTAGATATTTCTATGTCAGAATCCTTAGAATCTCTAACACTCGAGCGGACTGATAGACATGTTTGCTTTTAAATGTTAACTTACGACTGACACACGTGGGTTCTCATTGTGTTAAGAAGAGGTTTCACTCATCCATGCATCTTGGTCTTCCTCATTGTGAAAATTTCACATCACACGTTTATGCTTTTCACTACTCTACATTCCGCTTCTTGAACACATTTCAAGAGGTGATAAAACCGGTGGTAACCACACTTCAGTAGAGGATTTTGATAATGACCCCGCGATCGTTTACTTAGAACATACTATGCATACGCCTTGCCTAAGTATCTAAGACAACAACCAAGTTTTATGGCCGTATTCTTTTCTCCGATCAACACATTTATCCTTCGTGGAGTTTGGTTTTAGAACTTCACTTCATGTTCATATTTTGTTTACCCCCTAGGACTGCAAAAATTTTCTGAGCAATATACCTATTGCAGTAATCTTTATTGAGCATTGTACCTTTCCCTATGCCAAGAAAATAGGCAACATTATGCTCTTATACCTACCACAGATGTATGATTAAGAGGTACATCCTACGTATCCCCGACATTTAACAAGAAGCAGTGCTTGAATTCCTTAAGATGCATTTAAATCATTCACAAGCACCTACAGTGTATGCAGACTGACAATTCCTAACCTGGTAATACATTTTGCTTGCTTAAGGGTCATCAATGGGATGGAATGCTACTAAATACTTCTATGTTAGAATTTTTGGAACCTCTAACACTAGAGCGGACGGTTATACCTATTTGCTCCTAAAGATTAACTTATCACACATTTTTTTGAAAATTATTTCGTGTGATATGTTAACTAGAGATTAAGATAGTGGCCACCCATCCACCTTATATACTTTTAAACTCAAGCTAAAATACTGTTTTAAGTTCTTGGACATCATCAATATTAATTCTGTACAGTTTTCAGGAAAATAATCAGTAGCAGTGATTGAAGTATTTTTTTGTATGTAGGGTGGGTGTGTGGCCTGTAATCTACTCTTCAATCTTGTAAAACATCAACAGAGTTTTATTAAATGTTTTCTTATTTATATGATGAATTGTACTACTACTGAATTACGTAAAGAAGATAATTGTCTATTGAAACTTTTGTGAAAATTAATTTAAACTTTATTTTTTTTTAATTTTTAAAAAGTAAACATTACTTAGTTAATTAGGTATATTTTTTTCTATTAGATATTTTTTTTTTGAAAATTGTGAGTTAAAACACTCACTTAAGTTCTTGGACATAATCAATTTTAATTCTGCATTGTTTTTAAGAAAATTAACGGTAGCAGTGATTGAAGTAAATTTTATATGTAGGGTGGGTGGGTGACTACTATACTACTCTATCCTACTCTATTCTACTCTATCCTACTCTTCAATCTTATTCAAATGATTAAATATTTGGTTTGAGTTTTATTAACACGTTGACCGTTTTGTCAGCCACCGATGACTGACACTGAAGTATTCCAATGGTGTTACGCCAGTCACCGATGACTGACAGTGTGTACCTACTTTAAACTTACTATTTAGCGCTGTCAGTCACGGGTTACTTAGAGTTAGGGAGAATGTTTGTGAGAGTGATACACGTGACACACATTGCCTGACGAGGGAAAACGAATAATTTTTTGCCATTGAAGTTTTGTCAGTCACCTGTGACTGACACATAAAAACCCGTAATTTCGTCTAAAAAATACATCAAAATGAATTAAATAAACATATTCTTACTCATTTTATAAAATAAAACTTAAAAAGAAAGAAAACTTTTTTTGACATTTTACAAAAAAAACATGTTGGCAGCCAATGTGTTAAATGTTTCCTAATTTATTTTACAAGATGAATTTTACTCAATTACTTACGCAAATAAAGAATATTTTATCACACATGGGTTCCTAGTAAGTCATTGTGTCAAGAAGAGGTTTCGCTCATCCATGCGTCTAGGTCTTCCTTAGTGTGGACATTTAACATCAGACGTTTGCCTTTTCCCCACTCTACATTCCGCCTCTTGAACACATTTCAATATATGATAAAACTAATTGTGGCACACATCATTGTAAGATTTTGATGATGACCGCGAGATCATTTACTTTGACATATACTGTGCATAAGGCTTGGTTGTCAATTGCAATGCCCAAGTGTATTATAATAATAATCTGGCCGTATTTTTATCTCCAATCAACGCATTCAGTCCTCACGGAGATTAGATTAGTAGTCAGGTTTATGTTCTTTTTGTTCGCCCTCTAGGACTGCAAACACATTGTGAGCAATATACCTTCAATTGAAGTAATCTTTAATCAACATTGTACCTTTCTCTATACCAAGGATGTAGGCAACATTATGCACTTATATACCTTGCGCAGATGTATGGTAAAGAGGTGCACTAGGCTTGTCCCCGCTATTTTAAAACAACAACAGTGCCAACAAGTTTTTTTGTTAAATGTCAAAAAAAGTTTTCTTTGTTTTTAAGTTTTATTTTATAAAGTGAGTAAGAATATGCTTATTTAATTCATTTTGATGCATCTTTTAGACGAAATTACGAGTTTTTTATGTGTCAGTCACAGGTGACTGACAAAGCTCCAATGGCAAAAAAATATTGTACTGTATGTCCAAACCAACCTCCCTATTGTTACTTTCCCTATATACGTAGTATATATAGGGGGAGTATTGTTTTCGTGATTTTTTTTTGAAAATTTTTTTTTGCGGAATTATCCGTTTTGGCCCCCCCTGAGTCCATTACACTAATTTCTAGAAAAAAAAAATTGTGTGTCTGTCGGTGGGCGCTGTATCTCAAAAACGAAAGATCCTATTGAGATGAAACATTAAACTTAAGGTTTTATCGTTAAAAACTGGAACTGAAAAGCTTTTGGTAAACATTCATAGACCGGAAGTGGATGTTTACTCGAGGCGTTTTTTGTTTTTTGGTAATATTTTTTTAAATATGAAAATTTTTAAAAAACGGTTCTAATAAAAGTTAAAGGGAATAATAAACTCAACAAGTTTTATTTGAACATATTTTTCATAAAATTCTTAACTTTCGAGAAAAAAAATAAAAATTGAAAATTTTGATTTTCTTTGCCAATTGCTAATAAACTGTAAGAGTTACATAAAATTTATATAACAAATAACTATAGAGAATTTAAAAGTAAACAAATTATTAAGAATAACTTTTTTGCGTAAACTTCATAGTTTTCAAGAAAAATATAGGGAAAGTACTATGATGGCCACATCACCATTTTATAGAATGTTTTAATAAGAACCATCACTAATTTTTATTTATAAAATATTATTTCAAATTAGTACATTTTTTCCGAGATTGTACCTACAGATGTTTGAAGGAATATTAGGTGGCCAAGTACTAGTAACGTACAGAAGGGCCGTATCAGGCAATCCTAGTAACAATTAACACGGAACTCGTGACTGACAGCGCTAAATAGTATGTTTAAAATAGGTACTCACTGTCGGTCATCGGTGACTGACGTGGCCCCATTGGAATACATCAGTGTCAGTCAACGTGCTAAAGTGCACCTACAAGCACCTACAGTGCATACATACTCGGTAATACAACCTGCTTTCTTTAGAATGTCACAATTCTTGGAATCTTTAACACTGGAGCAGGCGGATAAATCTATTTGCCTCGTAAGACTTCATTTGGTGTACTTGTTTAAAGCTGCATTAGAGTATGGCCGTCATATTTTTTCTTAGACTCCGTCAAGAGTATTACTTAAAGTACAGGAGCGTGACACAGAACCGGTATTATAAATTACTCTTTGACCATGATGATATACCGAAGTAGCAGCCTATAGTACCTTCAGTTTTTTTTTGTAATAACAATGTGTTTCCAATAAACTTATATAAAGCAAAATACAGGGTCCGGCAGGGAAGTATGATGTTTTTGGAACGCGTATAACTCAGCGGGGGGACCTAATGTTTTCGGAATGGTTGATATGTGACCACCACAATTTGCTGATATAATGCTGAAGTACTCTTCCACTCATCGGAGTACGTTAATAAACAAATCTGATGCTAGTGGTCAGAAAACAATCCGAGGGAATTCCATGAAAGACAAATGTACAGAAGTTCCACTACTTGCAAGGGGCTCTAAGGCTCTAAAGGTAGAAGCTGGAACTATTTTAAAGTTAATACAAGTGTCGGATGTCGGCACTTCATAGCGAAAAACGTGATATCTTTTTTTTCAGCAGGATATGGCACATTATCACACCTTAAGGAACTCTATGGCATTTTTGAGAGAACATTTTCCAGGACGACTGGTTTCATTACGAGGGGACATCGAGTGGCTCCCACGATCGCTTGATCTTACGCCCTGCGATTTTTTGTGTGGGGGTACTTAAAGGCCCACATATGTCCAATGCTGATCACCTCGGCCAATATGCTGGAAAAATACATTAACAACTTCTAAACTCGATTTCAGGAGTGTGTGGAAAAGAACAGACTTAATGACATTATTTTTCGTACATAAATGAAATGACAAATCGACATCTACCTATTAAATAAATAATGTTTTGGTTTAATTAAAAATTCTCGGAGTAATGATGTTTTCAAAAACGTGATACTCCTCTGCCGGACCCTGTATAATCGATTCTAGATGTAGAAGATGATGCCAGCTTCTTAACATGACGATATGAGAGTGGGTTTGTGTTCTTAATTTATAATATGAACTCCGCACGTGCTTCTTTCATCCAAAATTTTGTGGATGTTTTTTTGTAATGTATCTGTTTTTAAATGTATTTTTTAAGAAAGAAGTACAGAGAATAAAACAACAATAACAAAACCGATAGAAAACTGTGCTTCATTCCTATCTCAATGTATTTAGCTACTAACTATTTTAAGTCAATGTTGATTCTTCACTTATATACAGTTTGAGTTTAATCTCCTATCACGAGGATACAAGGGCGGAAGCTGCAGTGAATAGTTAATGGGACCTAAAATTTTAAATGCTCAAGTGAAATTATAATATTAGCTATCGCTTTATTATAAATGTAATAGAAGAAGAAAAAAAGGAAGCTCTTTCATCATTTTCAAACTACGATTCACTAATTTATATTATATGCTGGTAAATATTTTTTCTTATGTTATCATAAATCCCTTAGATCTTGCAGCTACCCTAGGGAAACTTATTTGTTCCTTTCTATGGCATCAAAAGTAGGAAGGGCTTCTAAAAGGGTGGGTAAATACCATACCTCATATTTTCCGAATGTATCAAAACAATGAATCAGTAGTGTTAGACAGGAACAGCACCAGGCAAAATATCTGACCAGGGCGCATCGTGAACGCACGAAGGCCAAAACATGTTTTTTTGCCGAAAGGATGGTGCTTGCGATAAAAAGTTGGGAGAAGTTGATGAAGTGATCGTCACGATGGCTTTTCTAATCATACCGTAATCCTATTATAAAAACATACAATTTTCGAGATTATGTAGAGGGTAAGGTTAGCTCTTGCCTAAAATCTAAATCTTTCGTTGCGCAAATAAGCTTATGTTCAATATAACGGCGCACACTTAAAGAGCATCGATGGCTGACTTGAGAGAACACTTCTCAGAGTGCCTAGACTCAATTAGGGCCCATTTGTAGTGGGCGACCCGGTCTTTGGCCTCTTGAGATTTTTTTCTATGGAGTTTTTTGAAATCCCGTGTTTATGTGAACCGTCCAAGGACCTACAAGATTTGAAGACCAACATCCAGGAAGAAATTACCATCATAACCCCTGCTATACTGGCAAGAGTCGTTTTACTCAGTGTATGGAGAATGGGGGAAGTCACCTACTTGATTTGATCTTCAAAACTGTATAAAACAAATAAAAAATTTCTGATTCATTCAATAGATTTTGAAAAAAGAAAGTTATGCTGCCGCCCTCTATATAAGCAAGAAGATAAAAGTTGTAATGAATCAAAAATATATTTCTTAGTAGTGATGTTATTACCTAAAATGTTATTTTATTCACTAATTTGTATTTCTTGCTGGTAGTGGTACATCATGATTAACTTGGGATTAAAGACACTGTGGCTTTGTATTACCTCTTTATTTTATAAATTTTTCAGTGACTATAGTTTTTAGAAGTTCATAGTCGAAACTATAGACACTGAAAAAGTTATAAAATAAAGTTGTAAGACAATATTCCTAATGAAATGCCTTTCCTACATTCAATAAAAGAAACAAAAAATCGATATCAATAAAATTTAGACTTGTAATGCCAGTAAAATTTGGCCTCTATACAAATGACTTAGATTAATACTAAATAGTACTCAGTTTCACGCAATTAAAGTATATAACGTAACGTGTAAGCTGTCTATTGTCAATTTTAAATTAAACATTAAATGTTTGTTTATTTCAGAAGCGTTTTATATCATAACTAAATATTTTGATTCTTTACTGCTTTGACGTATTCACTTATGGTCATAAATAAATAAAAATTTTAAAAACAAGTGTATAAGGTTAAGTAAGTTAAAGATTAAAGAAGTAGGCTAATTTAATTATAATGTTTATTAATGCTATGGTTAGGGAAACTAATATACCTTTCTGAAATGTACTTGGCCTGACATAGAGATAACGCCACAATCTATTTTTTTACGTGGTTCCAACTTTAACTTAGATGCTGTCGAAAATTCATGACAATTCGTTGACTCGTGTACAAGTTATAGCTTTCTAAGTAATACTATCTCTGATTTTTTTAAATCATGTAAAAAATTAAATTTTGTGTTTTCATTAAACATTATTTTCTGATGGGAAAAACACAAGTCATGGCTTGTTAATTGTTACGGCACATCTGCCGCACCATCAAATCAAATATAAGATTGTTGAATAACTTTACGGGCACGTTTAGGAAGGCCAAATGAGGCAATTGCTACTGAAAATCATTGAAATCATGCTGAATGACCCGCAAAATGAAATTAATTGAGCTAGCTAATATCATAGGCATTTTAAAGGAACGCGTTGGTCTAGTCATTTATGAATATTTACACAAAGCTTTGCAGGCGTGAGATCCGCATTTTTTGACAATTGACCAAATGGAGTGTTCGACGTTCAAACCAAATCTGGCCATGTTGTAAGTGCAATAAAAATAGTTTATGCGTCAATTTCTGGCAACTGATGAAAAATGGATCCATGACTACATCGGAGTCAAATCGGCAGTCTGTGGAGTGGTTATAGCCTAGTGATAGTCGTCCGAGGCGCCCTAAAATTCAACATCAATAGGCAACATTTGGCCAGTATATTTGGGAATGCGCATAACATAATATTCATTGATTATTTTGAATATGCTAAAACTACGCTGACTTCCTATTTGATTCCAGGGTGTGGTGATGGATCCATGTTTCTTCCACTGTCATAAATCTCTTTCTTGTTGCATTTAAACTGGGTCAGATTTTGCTTTAAAAGTTGAACACGTTCCGCTTTTGGTTAATTGTCAAAATACGCGACAGTAAACGGGCGCAAAGCGTAAATTATCAAGAATTATATGACCAAAGCATTTCTTTGAGAGGTCTATGATATTAGTTACCAAAAGTTTATTTAGCGGTCATTCAACACGATTTCACTTCTTTTCTCGTTGTTTTCTGTAGTAACTGCCTTATTTGGTCTTCCTTTGTGTAAAAATCACCACGGTTTTAGTGAGAATTTTAATTCATCCTATATGTAAAAATAAATTCAGATCATTCTTCAGTTCAACACACAATTAACATTAAAACCTACGAGTTGATTATTAAATACTTGAAGCCTATTTATCACAAGAGTCAACGTTTGACTATGACAGAAGCTAACATTATTCATCATATAATATATACTATATGTTGTTATTAACGACTGATGAAGTTTGATCGTACTTTATCATATAATTTATAAAGTAATTTAGTAAGCAAAGTTGTCGTTGTTATGCTACTTCATATTCAAAACTAGCATCAGCGACCACTGCTCAACCTCCCAGATTGCACGGAACTAGCGAACACTTACTATCATTAGTACTATATCTGTGTGATTTTAGTTTTTAAAAAACCTTCGAATCTTTTGTTTTAACGAGATGTATTACTATACTATGTACCTCGAATGAGAAATTCATTATCGGAACAAGAAAATGCTGTAGCTATCATTAATGCTACTTTGACATGACTATTAAATCTTCGAGACAGGACTGGTGTGTATAAGAAGCGCTATCATCAATCCTTTGATTCTTTCATCTTAACAAGATTGGACAATTAATACAGTCACCGCTACAATGAACGCCTTACACGAATTATTTCCACAACCACATCGTATCACATTTTGGAGTTATGAAGTGATTTCCTAGGACACCTGACTAGGCGGTGTAAGACTTTGTCCTTCAGACAAATTAAAGATTTATATTTTCTGGATCGACTTTCTTCGTGGTATTCAGATAATGAACGTCAAATTTACGATGTAATTTTTAAAATTTAATAAAACGTCTAAAATTCCTGAGTTATTTCTATATTTTTTATCCCTATTCCAAAGACTGCATATAAATAAATTTAGTTTTTTTTTTGGTATTTAATCACCTTCAATATTTTATCATTTAGGGAAGCAATATTAACTAGAATTTTATTTTTAGCCGTTTGGCGTTATCAAGGCTGAGGGCAAGAGTGGGAATGAGAAAATATAGGGAGAAGATAAGGAAGAACGCGGACACGCGCAAGGCCTACCTAGAAAAAGAAAAGGAAAGGTCGCGGATGAGGCGGATGAAATTGAAGGTTCTAGAAGACAGTGAAACAAACGAAAGGCTTAGGCAGCAACAGCACCAGGCGAAAAATCGGGTCAGGGCGCATCGCGAACGCATGAAGGCGAAAAAGCGGCAGGAAGAGAACGATCTTACCGAAAGGATGGTGCTCGCCATAAAAAGTTGGGAGAAGTTGATGAATGCGTAGCAAATATATATATATATATATATATAGGTTGAGTTGTGAAAACGTTTTTTAAGTGCATTATGTAATATTAATATAAAATCTGTACATAATAATGAGAAATAAATTCCAACCCGTACTTTCTAAGCACATAAAGTATTATTTTTGTAAAAATAATCAAAACTTTCTTATTGGATAAATAAATAATTTAATGATTAATTAAATTCTCACTTAACCCGTGGTGAAACATTTTTTGTTAATTAGAAGGTTTAACATGAAAAATTATGCACAAAAATGAATTTAAACTGATTTCATTAAATTAATTGCTTTTGCTAATTTAATTTAATGAAATCAGTTTAAATTAATTTTTGTGCATAATTTTTCCTGTTATAGTCATATTTAAACAATCTAAAATACATTTTATCATTTATTAGTTTATTCAACAGAAATAATTTCATTCAAATTAGTGTTGCTTTGATAGTTGTACTATTAGTAACACGCAAATTAACTTTGTTTTATTCAACGTCTGTCGAGGTACTAGCCAGAGAAGTAGTTGTTTCAAATTAATTTGTTTTGTAGTCTTAGTAAGACTCACTGTTGTAGATACACGAAATGTTTTCTTATTTTTAAATTTATTATTTAAGTTATTGTTTGAGTTATGAATGAACAAGCAGTTAAAGTTGTAGTATTTATCAAAAATTTGATAGAGTTTGTGACAGTATTGTGTGAAAAGGTTTATATAAGTAGGTCTGGGATTTTGGACGACTTGGAAGAACGTATAGTCGTTATTCTATATCTGAACACGGGGCTTGCATAGATTTATATTATTTTCTAGTTGAAATACGTGAATAATAATTTTGGCTTTATATCTGGTTCCATCAATAGGGTAGCTCAACAAGTATCAACTATACGTGAATAATATTTTTGAAATCTTGTTGCTTTTCAACATGTTTTGTATCTGGATCATCATGGTCTAAAAAGATGATATGCCGTTCCAAATGTGTTCAAGAGGCGAACCGTAGGGTTGTTAATAATTCTACCTGAAAACTGGTAAAAAATACAGTTGGTATGTATATATTCTAGAGGCAAGTTGTAATTTCATAAAATGTTTTAACTTTTGTAGCTGCCTTTTACTCCAAGACAAAGTTATTGACAACAATAAAAGCATAAAATCGATGATGTAACTTGCAAAGTTAGTATCAAAGATTTCTACTAGAACAAGGTGAATGTCACATATAATTTTCAAGGAAATTGTTTTGTCAAAGGTAAAACTTTCGCCGTTTGCAAACCTTTTACCAAGGATATTTACAGTTGCCTAATTTCAATACAGAATTCAGAATGTCAACAGTCCTGGAGCTAAAACCCAACGAGCATGTTGAATGCCGAAAATTTATATAAAATTCGAATAATAACGAGACTGAACGGGTGAGACAAAGGTCATTTCCACCTTAGTGCATTTGTTAACAAACAACAATTATGGAGCTACAATAGTGTCTAAAGTTATAGTGTTATTTTTTTAAACTGTACGTCAATTGTTTGTGGAACGTGTAATTTCGAGAAACGACAGATCCCCAGATCACTCATCTTCTTTAGTCGAGCTAGTATAAGGCAAGAATTGAAAGCTTAGACCCGATAAATATTTAGCGAAATTCCATCTGGCATGTTAACCTTTTGCCTTTACGCAAAAGACATTCTAAATTATAATAGGTAAGTAATAGAAACCTCATAACATCTGGTTATCTTGATAGAATTAAGCTATGTTTATGATGATTTAAAAAAAAATAAATATAACCTCTATTTATATAATTTGTGTTAATGTGTTAATTAGTAGAATTAAATCTTAAAGAGAAACTGTACGTTCAAAAAAATAAAAGTTGTTTTATTGCTTAATGCCTTAAATATTTATTTATTCTTTCTTTTCTAAATATCTTTTACAATTCCCTTTCTAAATCAATGATTTTTCTTATTTAATAATATCTTTTACATTTCTCTTTCTAAATCAATTATTTTTCATGTTTAAAACACCGGAATCCGTCAGTGTAAATAAAATATATTTAAGAACTGTAATATTTGGATCTTATCGCGTATCACATATGTAAAATGAACTATATCAACAAAGAACAAAACAATCAGATACCTTTTTGTTATAATTGCCGAGGAAAGAGTAAGTGGTCTAAGTGGATTTTGAAGCCATGAATAGATGTTAGCATTTGAAAAGGTTTATGGATGGAAGAAGACTGTGTTAACATAATAAAAAAACGAATTTGATGAGATTTAGGAGAAAATGACTTGAGGGAATAACATAGAATGGAACAAGGAAAAAATTTATTCTTTAGTAGTAACAGTAGCGTTTGGCTATCAACTATCTGGGCCTTTTTCCGTTTTATTTGTCAATGTACGTGTGTAAAAATGAGCTTGTTTCTTTAAAGGATTGCACTCTTAAGAGCCATTCATTGTATGATCCATTCCATTGCTGACCTGAACTGAAGATACTGCACTGTCGCTATCGCTAGTTAGGCTGCAACCGTGTGCGTCCACCACTGGCGTTTAATTAGGTTTTATTTTTAAGTATTTTAAGGTAGGTAAATATAATAAAAAGAAAAGCGAAACAGTGTAGGTTATCATTATTAGAGGAGAGAAGACTGATGAAAAAGGTGTGGAAAAGAAAATATATAAAAAGATGAAAAGGTCAGAGTATATATTAAATGAAAAGCAAGAGTGTGGAGTTAAAGGTGGGTGTACGAGGGTAGATTGAAAAGTTTCCGGAATGGGCAAGAAAACGCAGTAATTGAACAGGTTTTTTTTATGTTTCAACATAGTACCCCTGCAGGGCGTACACTTTTCCCAGCGGTGCTCCAACTCTTTTAAGCCTTTAGAAAAATATGATTCCAGGAACTCTGCAAAATAAGCTTTAGTGGCGTCTTCATGTTTGTGAACAAAAAGAAGTCGCACGGGGCCAGGTCCGGAGAGTATGGGGGATGCGGCACCACCTCGTAGCCCAATTCAACCAATTTAGCATTGGCGATTCGGGATGAATGGGCCGGCGTGTTCGTGGTGGAAGAGCACTTTTTTCCGCTGCAAATGAGGCCGTTTCTCCTTCAATATGCCGTTGAATTGATCCAATAAATCGCTGTAGTATTGTCACGTGATAGTTCTTCCCTTCTGCAAAAAGTCGATGTGTATCACACCTTGCGAATCCCAAAAAACGGTGGTCATGACTTTTCCAGCCGATGGGACAGTCTTTGCCTTCTTCGGAGCAGATTCGCCTGGAGAAATCCACTGTTTCGACTACTGCTTGGTTTCTGGTGTGTAGTGGTGGATACATGTTTCGTCCACGGTCACGAATCGGCGAAAAAAATCCATTGGATTACGTTTTAACAAGGCCAAACACTCTTTTGAAGTGGTCACACGATTTCGCTTGTTGTCCATAGTCAGCAAACGCGGCATCCATCGCGCCGACAGCTTCCTCATGCCCAAATGTTCGTGCACGATATTTTGCACACGTTCATATGAGATGCCCGTGGTCTCTACTATTTCACGCAACTTCACTCGTTGATCGGCTAACACGAGATCATGGACTTTGTCGACCATTTCTTCATTTGTGGCCGTTTTTGGACGTCCGCTGCGTGGTTCATCCTTGGTGCTCGTACGGCCACGTTTGAACTCGCTCACCCAGAAACTAATAGTCGAAAATGATGGTGTGGATGTGCCATGAACTTTCTGCAGAATATCTCGTATCTCCGTCGCCTTTTTCCCATCCATCCAGAAATGTTTGATGACTGCACGAAATTCGTTTTTATCCATTTTTGCAAAAGTGCCTGACTTACTTCACAAGATATCTTAGTAAACAAAAACGGAACGACACACGTGTCTGAAAATTTGACAGCTTACCTAAAATAGGTTAGCCTTGACAACCATCATATCAATTTCACGATACGCGCGCCATCTCTTGCCCATTCCGGAAACTTGTCAATCTACCCTCGTATTGCAAATTGTAATACGTTCTAGAGATAGCAAGTGTTTGACTTGGTAGGAAGAAGTAGGTCGCCATTGTAAGATAGGGAAAGGAGGAAAAGTAGGATGTGCCAAAGTTATACAAAAAGCTACGTATACGTGGGAAAGATATTTTCTCTAAATAGTGAAAGGGTGTGAGGAATGGCCGAAAGAAAGGAAGTTGGATGAAAGGATGAAAAACGATAGGGTAAATAGTAACCTATTTGAAATGAAAGTAAGAATTTAGATAGTAATTTAAAGTACATTGCATTAATATAAAGATACACAAAATATATTATCAACAGTTTATCCTATTTTAGGTAAGCTCTCAAATTTTCAGGCAAGTGCGTCGTTCCGTTTTTGTTGACTAGGATATCTTGTGAAGCAGGTCAGGCACTTTTGCAAAAATGGATAAAAACAAATTTCGTGCAGTCATCACACATTTCTGGATGGATGGGAAAAGGCAACGGAGGTACAAGATATTTTGCAGAAAGTTTATGACACATTCACACCTTCATTTTCAACTATTAGTTTCTGGGTAAGCGAGTTCAAACGTGGCCGTACGAGCACCAAGGATGAACCACGCAGTGGACGTCTAAAAACGGCCACAAATGAAGAAATGGTCGACAAAGCCCATGATCTCGTGTTAGCCGACCGACGAGTGAAGTTGCGCGAAATAGTAGAGACCACGGGCATCTCATATGAACGTGTGCAAAATATCGTGCACGAACATTTGGGCATGAAGAAGCTGACGGCGCGATAAGTGCCGCCTTTGCTGACTATGGACAACAAGCGAAATCGTGTGACCACTTCGAAAGAGTGTTTGGCCTTGTTAAAGCGTAATCCAACGGATTTATTTCGCCGATTCGTGACCGTGGACGAAACATGGATCCACCACTACACACCAGAAACCAAGCAGTAGTCGAAACAGTGGATTTTTCCAGGCGAATCTGCTCCGAAGAAGGCAAAGACTGTCCCATCGGCTGGAAAAGTCATGGCCACCGTTTTTTGGGTTCGCAAGGTGTGATACACATCGACTTTTTGCAGAAGGGAAGAACTATCACGGGACAATATTACAGCGATTTATTGGATCAATTCAACGGCATATTGAAGGAGAAACGGCCTTATTTGCAGCGGAAAAAAGTGCTCTTCCACCACGACAACGCGCCGGCCCATTCATCCCGAATCGCCAATGCTAAATTGGTTGAATTGGGCTACGAGGTGGTGCCGCATCCCCCGTACTCTCTAGACCTGGCCCCGTGCGTACTTGGCTCGGAGGCAAGCGCTTTACGTCAAATGAGGAGGTCATCGACGCCACTAAAAATGGTAAATTTAATTGACCCCAAACCAACATCACAATGGATAACACCACAAATTCTACATATGAAACAAAAATTAAAAAATCTACATTGGTTATTTAAAATATCAAATGACCCTTCAGTTAAAATCAACTGTAACAAGTTTAAAAGACAATATAACGACCTAATACAGACTACTAAAAAAGAATATTATGGTAAAATCATTGCAAATTCATCAACATTACAAAATCAGCCTGGAATATAATTAAAACTAATGTTAATATGTCTAAAAATGTCAGGGAAACAGAATCGATCACGCTAAAAATTAATAATATGGAAATTAATAATCAAAAATTAATAGCAGATGTATTAAATAATTATTTTATAGATTCCGCCACAATTTCAAATTCACCCGACGCAGAATTAAAAAATAAAGTAGGCAATATTAACGGTAAAAATATTTTTAATAACCCTAAAATGAATGAATGCAAGTTAACTAAAATAATAAAATCAGTTACACATAAAAAATCAATGGGTCCGGATAACATCCCATGTAATATTGTGCATAATGTAGCTGATTTATTAGCATACCCATTGACGCACATAATAAATTTTTCTTTTAGTAGTGGCAAATATCCAGAACAATTAAAAATTGGGAGAATAGTTCCCGTATATAAAAAGGGCGATAAACAAGACCCAAAAAATTTCCGTGGCATTGCAAACCTATCCGTATTTGCTAAAGCAATCGACAAATGCATGAATATAGAACTGTTAGAATATTTTCAATCAAACGGGCTCTTATCTAACAGTCACCATGGATTTGTACCAGGCAAAAACACAAACAGCGCATTA
The DNA here is from genome assembly GCA_963969525.1 of Ontholestes murinus. NCBI lineage: Eukaryota > Metazoa > Arthropoda > Insecta > Coleoptera > Staphylinidae > Ontholestes > Ontholestes murinus. Next base: position 66,401,211 of record OZ018388.1, read on the forward strand.
CAGGAAGTGGTGCAGCATGTGTTAGACGAACTAGACGCCAACAATAAAATATCGGGAATTTTTTATGATTTCACAAAAGCATTTGATACAGTAGATCATAAAATCTTGCTAAAAAAATTAAAAATGTACGGCTTAAGCGAGAACTCAATAACATGGTTTGAAAGCTACCTAGGAAATCGAAAGCAATATGTAGAAATTAAGCAAAGTACCACAAATGAAATATTACTGTCCCATAAATCAGAAACACGAATAATCAATGTAGGTTTGCCACAGGGAGGAATATTATCTCCATTATTATTTTTAATCTATAGTAACGACATGAATAAAAAATGTGTAATTAATAACCATATAAAATTAGACCAGTATGCTGACGATACCACAGTATTAGTTGGAGGCAAAAGTCAAAAAGAAATTATAAACCAATGTAATACCGTAACACAAAAAATAGAAGATTGGTGTCGACAAAATAACCTAGTCTTAAATCCATCAAAATCCATAATATTAACATTTTCTACAACTAATAATATATCAGAATCGACCAGCATACTCGTCAAAAGCTCTAACAAATCAATCCCTGTAGCAAATCATACAAAATATTTAGGGGTGCATATGGATAACCAGCTCAGCTGGGAATTTCACATAGATGATATACAAAAAAAAACTTAATAAGGGACATTTTGCCCTTCTCACTCTAAAAAAGATTGTCAATTTAAGCGCACTCATAACATTTTACAATGCGTATATCAAATTGCATTTAGATTATGGAATCTTAGTATGGGGAAACTCGATACATACTCATAGACTCTTAATAACCCAAAAGAAAATAGTAAGACTAATGTCCAATGTGCATTGGATGGAACATTGCAAACCTCATTTCGTTAACCTAAAAATTATGACGGTTTTTTCGCTATATATATATATAGAGTCTTAATTTATATGTTCGATAATATGCATAAATTTAAAACAAATATATCAATTAGTAACAAAGAAACAAGAAACGCCTCCTCCCTTAGCATTCCAAAACATCGTACTGCTTTTTATGAGAAGAGTGCAAACTATATTGGAATAAAATTATATAACAAGATAACTAAAATAAAATCCATTAAAACAACCAATAAAAATTCATTTAAAAACACTGTTAAAAATTATCTTTTGTCGAATCCTTACTATTCTTTAAATGAATTTTTAACCTAAAAATGCACTTATGACTATTTACTGTGACATTGTATTTGTATTATCGCTTTTACTCTTATTTTACTTAAAATTTCGCATATTTTTGTTTACCATAAGTTTTTTTTTATAATTTTATGTTTTATGTTTTATATGTAATGACTATGTAATATCCTTGAGTGGATCTAACTACAAATATATATATATATATATATATATATATATATATATATATATATATATATATATATATTATATTATATTATTATAAAGCTTATTTTGCAGAGTTTCCGAAATCATATTTTTCTGAAGGCTTAAAAAAGTTGGAGCACCGCTGGGAAAAGTGTATCGCCCTACTATGTTGAAAAATAAAAATAAACTTGTTTAATTACTGCGTTTTCTTGTTCATTTCGGAAACTTTTCAATCTACCCTCGTACATTTTCTATGTTATATTTGTTTATTAATCGATTTTTCTAATGTCATAATAATAATAATATTAATGTTTATTAGTGCTAATCCCAAATGGCTTGCACAGGTCCTTGGAAATAACAGATCAATACAATTAATATAACATCTCAATAATAATGTAGTTCAAATTAAAATCCACATTACAAATACACTTGAATTTCTAATTATAGATACGATGCCACAATTTACAATTAAAATTACAAACACAAATTAAAATCAAGATTAAAATTAAATAAAATCAATTCATCAGAAAGTATTATCTAGAAAATTATTATTACTCAAAAGAGTAATGTGCATATTCAAGCAAGAATGCTTTAATCTTTTTTTAAAGGTTTTTAAATCTAGATTCGTAAAACTATTAGGAAGTTTATTATAAAATTTTAATCCATAACAATTTATACCATTTCTTGATCTCTGAAGTCTTAGAGAAGGTAAGCATAAGTTGTCTTTCATTTGTGTATTATAGGGGTGATTCTGAGAGTGCAATTTGTTATTATCGTAGTATGTTTTAGTTACTATTAGACAATGCAGCCTGTATATTCTGCACACAGTAATGTTAAAAGTTTTTAAGTTTAGAAATGGTACCTTGCAGTCATCGCGGTAACCCAGATTGTATAGAATGCGAATAGCTTTGCGTTGAATTCTAATAATTCGGTGTCTCATTGCAGCATTTTTCCATAGCTAGATGAGTTGGACGTTTGGTTCCAACAAGACGGTGCAACGTCTCACACTTGAAGAGCATCGATGGCTGTTTTAAGAGAACACTTCTCGGAGTGCCTAATCTCAATTAGGGGCGATTTGTAGTGGCCGACCCGGTCTTCAGATTTGGCCTCTTGAGATATTTTTTCTATGGGGTTTTTTGAAATCCCGTGTTTATGTGTACCGTCCAAGGACTTACAAGATTTGAAGACCAACATCCAGGAAGAAATTGCTAACATAACCCCTGCTATACTGGCAAGAGTCGTTTTACTCAGTGTATGGAGAATGGGGGAAGTCACCTACTTGATTTGATCTTTAACTTTATATATGTGCCCACAATATAAAAAAACAAATAAAACATTTCTGATTCATGCAATAGATTTTATTAAGTTTTGAAAAAAGGAAGTTATACTGCCGCCCTCTATATAAGCAAGAAGATAAAAGTTGTAATGAATAAAGAATATATTTCTTAGTAGTGATGTTATTGCCTAAAATGTTATTTTATTTACTAATTCGTATTTCTTGCTGGTAGTGGTACATCATGATTAACTTGGGATTAGAGACACTGTGGCTTTATATTACCTCTTTATTTTATAAATTTTCAGTGACTATAGTTTCTAGAAGTTCATAGTCGAAACTATAGTCACTGAAAAAGTTATAAAATAAAGTTGTAAGACAATATTCCTAACGAAATGCCTTTCCTACATTCAAGAAAGGAAACAAAAAATCGATATCAATAAAATTTAGACTTGTAATGCCAGTAAAATTTGGCCTCTATATAAATGACTTAGATTAATACTAAATAGTACTCGGTTTCACGCAATTAAAGTATATAACGTAACGTGTAAGTTGTCTACTGTCAATTTTAAATTAAACATTAAATGTTTGTTTATGTCAGAAGCGTTTTATATCATAACTAAATATTTGGATTCTTTACTTAATTGTATTTGTTTTTTTCTGCTTTGATGTACACACTTATGGTCATAAATAAATAAAAATTTCAAAAACAAGTGTATAAGATTAAGCAAGTTAAAGCTTAAAGAAGTATGCTAATTTAATTATAATGTTTATTAATGCTATGGTTAGGGAAAGTAATATACCTTTCTGAAATGTATTTAGTCTGATATAGAGATAATGCCACAATCTATTTTTTTTACGTAGTACCAACTTTAACTTAGGTGCTATCGAAAATTCATGACAATTCGTTCACTCGTGTACAAGTTATAGCTTTCTAAGTAATGCTATCTCTGATTTTTTTAAATCATGTAAAAAATTTAATTTTGTGTTTTCATTAAACATTATTTTTGGATGGGAAAAACACAAAGTCATGGCTTGTTAATTGTTACGGCACATCTGCCACACCATCAAATCAAATATAAGATTGTTGAATAACTTTACGGGCACGTTCAGGAAGGCCAAATGAGGCAATTGCTACAGAAAATCATTGAAATCGTGCTGAATGACCCGCAAAATGAAATTGAGTGAGCTAGCTAATATCATAGGAATTTTAAAGGAACGCGTTGGTCTAGTCATTTATGAATATTTACACAATCCGCATTTTTTGATAATTGACCAAATGGGGTATTCGACTTTCAAAGCAAAATCTGGCCATGTTTAACTGCAATAAAAAAGAGTTTATGCGTCAATTTGTGGCAACTGATGAAAAATAGATCCATGACTACATCGGAGTCAAATCGGCAGTCAGTGGAGTGGTTATAGCCTAGTGATAGTCGTCCGAGGCGCCCTAAAATTCAACATCAATAGGCAACATTTGGCCAGTATATTTGGGAATGCGCATAACATAATATTCATTGATTGTTTTGAATATGCTAAAACTACGCTGACTTCCTATTTGATTCCGGGGTGTGGTGATGGATCCATGTTTCTTCCACTGTCATAAATCTCTTTCTTATTGCATTTAAACTGGGTCAGATTTTGCTTTAAAAGTTGACCACGTTCCGCTTTTGGTTAATTGTCAAAATACGCGACAGTAAACGGGCGCAAAGCGTAAATTATCAAGAATTATATGACCAAAGCATTTCTTTGAGATGTCTATGATATTAGTTACCAAAAGTTTATTTAGCGGTCATTCAACACGATTTCACTTCTTTTCTCGTTGTTTTCTGTAGTAACTGCCTTATTTGGTCTTCCTTTGTGTAAAAATGGTTCACCACGGGTTTAGTGAGAATTTTAATTCATCCTATATGTAAAAATAAATTCAGATCATTCTTCAGTTCAACACACAATTAACATTAAAACCTACGAGTTTATTATTAAATACTTGAAGCCTATTGTTTATCACAAGAGTCAACGTTTGACTATGACAGAAGCTAACATTATTCATCATATAATATATACTATATGTTGTTATTAACGACTGATGAAGTTTGATCGTACTTTATCATATAATTTATAAAGTAATTTAGTAAGCAAAGTTGCCGTTGTTATGCTACAACATATTCAAAACTAGCATCAGCGACCACTGCTCAACCTCCCAGATTGCACGGAACTAGCGAACACTTACTATCATTAGTACTATATCTGTGTGATTTTAGTTTTTAAAAAACCTTCGAATCTTTTGTTTTAACGAGATGTATTACTATACTATGTACCTCGAATGAGAAATTCATTATCGGAACAAGAAAATGCTGTAGCTATCATTAATGCTACTTTGACATGACTATTAAATCTTCGAGACAGGACTGGTGTGCATAAGAAGCGCTATCATCAATCCTTTGATTCTTTCATCTTAACAAGATTGGACAATTAATACAGTCACCGCTACAATGAACGCCTTACACGAATTATTTCCACAACCACATCGTATCACATTTTGGAGTTATGAAGTGATTTCCTAGGACACCTGACTAGGCGGTGTAAGACTTTGTCCTTCAGACAAATTAAAGATTTATATTTTCTGGATCGACTTTTTTCGTGGTATTCAGATAATGAACGTCAAATTTACGATGTAATTTTTAAAATTTAATAAAACGTCTAAAATTCCTGAGTTATTTCTATATTTTTTATCCCTATTCCAAAGACTGCATATAAATAAATTTAGTTTTTTTTTTGGTATTTAATCACCTTCAATATTTTATCATTTAGGCAAGCAATATTAACTAGAATTTTATTTTTAGCCGTTTGGCGTTATCAAGGCTGAGGGCAAGAGTGGGAATGAGAAAATATAGGGAGAAGATAAGGAAGAACGCGGAAACGCGCAAGGCCTACCTAGAAAAAGAAAAGGAAAGGTCGAGGATGAGGCGGATGAAATTGAAGGTTCTAGAAGACTGAAACAAACGAAAGGCTTAGGCAGCAACAGCACCAGGCGAAAAATCGGGTCAGGGCGCATCGAGAACGCATGAAGGCCAAAAAACGGCAGGAAGAGAACGATCTTACCGAAAGGATGGTGCTGGCCATAAAAAGTTGGGAGAAGCTGATGAACGCGTAGCAAATATATATATAGGTTGAGTTGTGAAAACGTTTTTTAAGTGCATTATGTAATATTAATATAAAAATTGTATATAATAATGAGAAATAAATTCCAACCCGTACTTTCTAAGCACATAAAGTATTATTTTTGTAAAAATAATCAAAATTTTCTTATTGGATAAATAAATAATTTAATGATTAATTAAATTCTCACTTAACCCGTGGTGAAACATTTTTTTGTTAATTAGAAGGTTTAACATGAAAATTATGCACAAAAATGAATTTAAACTGATTTCATTAAATTAATTGCTTTTGCTAATTTAATTTAATGAAATCAGTTTAAATTAATTTTTGTGCATAATTTTTCCTGTTATAGTCATATTTAAACAATCTAAAATACATTTTATCATTTATTAGTTTATTCAACAGAAATAATTTCATTCAAATTAGTGTTGCTTTGATAGTTGTACTATTAGTAACACGCAAATTAACTTTGTTTTATTCAACGTCTGTCGAGGTACTAGCCAGAGAAGTAGTTGTTTCAAATTAATTTGTTTTGTAGTCTTAGTAAGACTCACTGTTGTAGATTCACGAAATGTTTTCGTATTTTTAAATTTATTATTTAAGTTATTGTTTGAGTTATGAATGAACAAGCAGTTAAAGTTGTAGTATTTATCAAAAATTTGATAGAGTTTGTGACAGTATTGTGTGAAAAGGTTTACATAAGTAGGTCTGGGATTTTTGACGACTTGGAAGAACGTATAGTCGTTATTATATATCTGAACACGGGGCTTGCATAGATTTATATTATTTTCTAGTTGAAATACGTGAATAATAATTTTGGCTTTATATCTGGTTCCATCAATAGGGTAGCTCAACAAGTATCAACTATACGTGAATAATATTTTTGAAATCTTGTTGCTTTTCAACATTTTTTGTATCTGGATCATCATGGTCTAAAAAGATGATATACCGTTCCAGATGTGTTCCGTAGGGTTGTTAATATTTCTACCTGAACTCTGGTAAAAAATACAGTGATATATAGAGCCTTTGGTATGTATATATTTTAGAGGCAAGTTGTAATTTCATAAAATGTTTTAACTTTTGTAGCTGCCTTTTACTCCAAGACAAAGTTATTGACAACAATAAAAGCATAAAATCGATGATGTAACTTGCAAAGTTAGTTAACAAACAACAATTATGGAGCTACAACAGTGTCTAAAGTTACAGTGTTGTTTTTTTAAACTGTACGTCAATTGTTTGTGGAACGTGTAATTTCGAGAAACGACAGATCCCCAGATTTCTCAGCTTTTGAGGTCATTTTCTTTAGTCGAGCTAGTATAAGGCAAGAATTAAAAGCTTAGACCCGATAAATATTTAGCGAAATTCCATTTGGCATGTTAACCTTTTGCCTTTACGCAAAAGGCATTCAAAATTATAATAGGTAAGTAATAGAAGTCTCATAACATCTGGTTATCTTGATAGAATTAAGCTATGTTTATGATGATTAAGAAAAAATAAATATAACCTCTATTTATATAATTTGTGTTTATGTGTTAATTAGTAGAATAAAATCTTAAAGAGAAACTGTACGTTCAAAAAAATAAAAGTTGTTTTATTGCTTAATGCCTTAAATATTTATTTATTCTTTCTTTTCTAAATATCTTTTACAATTCCCTTTCTAAATCAATGATTTTTCATTTTTAATAATATCTTTTACATTTCTCTTTCTAAATCAATTATTTTTCATGTTTAATACACCGGTATCCGTCAGTGTAAATAAAATATCAAATATGTAAAATGAACTATATCAACAATGAACAAAACAATCAGATACTTTTTTGTTATAATTGCCGAGGAAAGGGTAAGTGGTCTAGGTAGTGATTTTGAAGCCATTAATAGATGTTAGCATTTGAAAAGAAAGAAAAGGTTTATGGATGGAAGAAGACTATGTTAACATAATAAAAAACGAATTTGATGAGATTTAGGAGCAAATGACGCGAGGGAATAATATAGAATGGAACAAGGAAAAAATTTATTCTTTAGTAGTAACAGAAGCGTTTAGCTATCAACTATCTGCCAATGTACGTGTGTAAAAATGAGCTTGTTTCTTTAAAGTATTGCCTTCGTCACTCTTAAGCGCCATTCATTATATAATTCATTCCATTGCTGACCTGGACTTAAGATACTGCATTGTCGCTATCGCTACTTAGGCTACAACCGTGTGCGTCCACCACTGGCGTTTAATTAGGTTTTATTTTTAAGTATTTTTAAGGTAGGTAAATATAATACAAAGAAAAGCGAAAAAGTGTAGGTTATCATGATTAGAGGAGAGAAGACAGGTGAAAAAGGTGTGGAAAAGAAAAAAATAAAAAGATGAAAAGGTCAGACTATATATTAAATGAAAAGCAAGAGTGTGGAGTTAAAGGTGGGTGTATTGCAAATTGTAATACGTTCTAGAGATAGCAAGTGTTTGGGAGGTTGCCAAAGTAGCTGAGTAACAGTGGACTTGGTAGGGAGAAGTAGGTCGCCATTGTAAGAGAGGGAAAGGAGGAAAAGTAGGATGTGCGAAAGTTATACAAAAAGCTACGTTGGAAGTTGGATGAAACGATGAAAAACGATAGGGTAAATAGTAACCTATTTGAAATGAAAGTAAGAATTTAGATAGTAATTTAAAGTACATTGCATTAATATAAAGATACACAAAATATATTATTAACAGTTTATCATATATAATTTAATAATTTGATTATATTGGCTTTTAATTGTTGAAAGTCCATTTTGAATTCACTGTTAGGTGTAACTAAAACACAAACTTTCAAAGTGTATGCTTTTATTTTTCGCAACAATTGTTTCGCCACACTGTGGCTTCTTCAGGCGAAGAATAATTTAATATTCCCACATTCTCCAAAGTCCTTACCCCCGCCCCATCCTCTCTCATCCACTCCATCACCCTTCTACTCCCTTTCCCCCCATCCATTCCTCTTTCACCCCCACGCATTCCTCCGCCAAGTGGCTCCACGTATCCTTCCCATGCTCACACAATACACACCTTCCATACTCTTCCCCCATCCATATCTTCCTTCCTCTCTCCTCCGACCCATACCTCGCCCTTGCCACAATCACCCTATCTTCTCTACTCCATCCCCTCTCTATCAAATATTCCGGTACTCTTCCATATACCTGCCACCTCCCATACATATCATTGTACTCGCTTCTCTCTATACACCCTTGCCTTTCCTGCCCTTCCACCTCCTTCCCTTTCTCCCTTACCCAGTCATCCACCTTCACCCCGTTCCCTAGCCATTCCATTACTTTCGCCTCTGACAAACCTACCCTCTCATACATTTTCCTCCTCTCACCCCTCCATCTACCCTCACCCTTACCCACGCTTGTCAACCATATATCCTTCACCAATCTCTCTTCCCTCAATTCACACAATCTCCTCTCATACCTCACTACTCTCACCATTGCCTCGCACTCCAACCTCTCTCTATTCGTCTCCTGAAGCACTATGTAACTGGGTGTGGACCTTTCCACCCCCAACATGCGCTTCAGGAACCACATCTGCTCCCTCTCTATACATTCATACCCTCTCGTCCCCCATACTTCCACTCCATACATCAGCACCGATCTCACACACGCATCCCATATCTTACACGCCACTCTCATTCTTCACCTCCTCGAAAGCCCTCTCCACCTCTTCCTCTGGAAACTCTTCTCTTCTTTCACCACATCTGCCCTCTCCAATCCCTAATGGTACTCCACATCCTTCCCCGCATTTCTTTGCCCATTCTTCCAGCGATAACCGTACTTGCCTCCTCCTTTCCCCTCTTCTCAACACCATCCACATTTCTGCCTCGTTTTTACATTCCCTCAATTCCTAGCTCGCTTTTTCTTCTCACATATACCATATACTTTCATATCTCCTTCTTAGTTCCGCCACTCTCCTCTCGCCCCCTCCGCCTGCTGCATACTCTCTCACTGCCTTCCTCAGATCCTTTTTTGCCTGGATGCATTCCTTATCACACCATTCGTTACCATCCCTTCTCTCCCCCTTCCTCTTTCTTCCGCACCCCACTATTATCTCCTCCATCTCTTCCATCGTACTGACCTCCTCCCATTCAATCCTATCCAACTTTCTCCTCATCTCCTCCATCGCCTTTACCCCGCACTCCAGCCCCTCGCTTTCCTGCCCCCTTTCACTCCCATGTCCCTTCTTCATCCACATTTCCACCTTTAACGGTAGGTGATCCGACCCCAACCTCTCTTCTACCTCCATACTCCGTATCTCTTCTCTTGCGATTCCCTTCACCACCACATAGTATATCACCGATGCCCCTCTTACCCCTATGTACGTTTTCTTCCCCTCCCAATCTCCCTCCGTACATCCGTTTAATATCTCCCAACCTTCTTCCATCAACCACTCCCCCATCCTCCTTCCTTCCCCGTTCATGCATTTATCCTGTGACCTTCTTTCCCTCATTGAACCGTCCTCCTTAATTCCTCCCCCCATTTCTCCTATTCTCGCATAAAAATCCCCCCCACTATCCAACTCCCTCCTTCCCCCGTTCTCTCATCAATCTCTTTCCTTATGTCCCCCCAATTTTTGTTCACATATACTACCCCCACATTCATCTGTCTTCTCCCTTGCTTGTATTTCAACCACACTAGCCCTTCGCACCCCTCCATAAACTCTCCCTTGCCTCCTTTCCTGCCTTCTCTCCATCCTACAATCATTTCCCCCTTCGCCCTTCCTTTCATCGCACATTTTATTGCCTCCTTCATTTCCCAGCTAAACCCTCCCGGTAGCCATCCTTTCACTTCTTCCCACTCTTTCTTTACCATCCATATCTCCACTATCCCCACTATGTCCTTCCCCGTCACCCACTCCTCAAAGTCTCTCTTCCACTTGTCCTCCTTTCTCTTCGACTTTATCCCTGCCACATTCCAAAACCCTATATTTAACCCTTTCATGTCCTTTCCCATGTCCTTGTACATTTGCTTTTCGTCTTCCGTCTTCTTTCTCGAGAGTTGCCTTAGTCGTTTTTTGTTGTCATATTTTCCCTTTCATTTGTTCGTGACATTCCATTCTCCTTTCTGTTCCATTTATATTCGTGTTCGTTGACTCTTATCTTCTAATACCCAATTTTCACTCTGTTGCCTTTTTGCATTTCCTCTTTTGCTATGCTCCTTATGTGTCTCTGTATCTCTAATTCATTTTTTGTTAAGTCGTGGTCCACATATATTTTTCTACCCTTCAGTATGCTTTTGGTTTCCATTATATCCTTCTTCTTTTCCCACGTTTCAATCTCCTCTATAATAATTTCTGCTTCCGTTCCCTTGTTTATTTTAAACGCTGTCTGTATTCTGACTTCTACATTCATCTCCTTTTGCATAAATTCCTCCACTTTCCGTTTTACTTCTCTGTCCTCCACTTTAAGCCCCCTTATTACTACATTATTTCTCCTCTTTTCCCTCTCCGCGTTTTCTATTCTGTTCTCCAGGTTTTATGTTCTTTCATTTAGTTTATCTTTTTCTCTCTGCTATTTTTCCTCCTTTCTCTCAATTTCCTTTCTCATATCTTTAATTTCGTTTTTCACTTTCGATTTTCCAGATACGAGACTGGTTAAAACGTATATTTTTAAACTATACTATTCATTTGCCAAGACAGTAAATGAACTAATATTATTGCATATTTACAAAAAAGTTTATTTAAGTGTTTATAACAAAAATCGACAATGGAGTTGGGGTAGGATTTCTCGAGTCATATCTGCAAAAATGTCACACGAATAAGATTAATTAAAAATATTATCAAAATTCAATCACAACCTGTTGAATAGTGTCATGTGATAAATCAAGATAATAATCAGTACTTATTTAAATTTTATTTTACTTACTTCACAAGTTCTATTATATTATTATTTTCTATTATACGTATTTTTTTAAATATTGTTCGGCCTTAGGACAATCTACAGTTTTATGATATCTGCAGAAGACTTTCCTTCCTCCGATTTTAATTTTTGAATATGCCTCCTGCATGTCAAGAAAAAATTCTTGACCTGGTGGCGGAGACTATCTTCTTTTATTAATTATTTTCTTACAGCTATGGTGAACGAAATTAAATATGTTATGATATGATTACAGATGAAATAAAGTGAGTGAGATGAATGAAAAAGAAAAAAATCACATACCGACCACATGCATAAAATACACATATTAAATCAACATGACATTATTTTGTATATGTTCTTTGCATTTAATTTTAAACATTTTTGTATCCTCTATGTTTTTCAGACTTCCTGGCAGCTTATTATATTGGATAACACCTTCTATTAATATACCTTTCTTGAGTTTATTGGTTTCATTATAGATAACATATATATCGCTTTTTCGTCTCGTCATATGTTTATGTATAACTTTGTTTTTTTTCCAATTTGATGTTAGATTTACTTGTACCTGTTAATATTTGATGAATGAATTTGGTTCTTTTAAATGCAATTTTTTGTCTAATATTTAATTCTGGTATTAAATGATAAAGTGTGTTCGTTGGTGTTTTTATGTCCAATTTATTGATTAGTTTAATACACTTATTTTGTTGCCTTTGTATGGTATAGTCCATCCGTTGGATCTTCCGTCCTACGTCACAAACTATCGCTTCAAAAAACGACGAAAGATTTACAGAGCGTTCTTTTTCTAACGCATTTGGTTTACCTTATCAGACTGAATGTTTTTGTGTCGTTTTTCGAAGCGATATTGTGTGACGTAGGACGGAAGATCCAACGGATGGAGTATATTTATGTTAGGTAATTAATTTTTGAGCTAAAGAGAGTATTATAGATACATTTTTTAGTGCTTTCAGGTAGATATACTCTTGATCTATAGAAGGCCCTTGTAGCAGCACAATTTTTTTGTTTTAGTTTGTCAATATGTCGGTCCCATTTTAAATTATCTGTAATTGTTAGACATAAATATACAGTTTCACTTGTTTTTTTTTGATAATTTTATTATTGATTTTTAATTGAATTTCAGATTGGTTTTTATTTTTTTGCGACAATACCATATAGTTGGTTTTGGTTTCGTTTATGGTAAGGCTATTATTGGAAAACCAAGTTGATAGTTTTTCAAGGTCTGAGTTAAATCTAGTTTCCAACTCCAGAAATTTTTTTCCGCTGTATATGATACAGGTATCATCTGCGTATATGTATAGCTCCCCATCTATGTCCAAATCGAATATATCGTTAATGTAAGTTATGAATAGAGTAGGAGGTAAGACTTCTCCTTGGGGTAGACCGAATTTTGTAACAAGCTCATCACTGTATGCGTTATTGACTCTAGTTTGTTTCTTTCTGTTTGTTAAGTAGCTGCTAATTAAGCTGCCTGCTTTACCTCTGAAACCTATTTTTTGAAGTTTATTTATTAGAGTTTTTCTACATATTGTATCAAATGCTTTCTTCATGTCCACTAATACTAATATAACGTAGTTGTGATTATCCAATTCTTGTTGAATATGACACACAACATCCTTACAAGCAGTAGTTGTACCAGATTGTTTTTGATACGCTTATTGCCGTTTATTTATTATATTGTTTTTATAGATGTGTTACTGTAATCTAACAAGAATGATTGGTTCCAGTATTTTTGCGAAGCAAGAGGAAAGATCTATAGGTCTATAATTTTCGGGCAAGTTGTCGTCGCTCTTTTTAAATATAGGCAAAATGATGACCTCCTTTAAAATGTTTGGAAACGTCGAAGTGGAGATTGCTTCGTTTGCAAGTTTTGTTGTTATAGGTATGATCTCTTCTTCCAAATATTTTAATAGTTTGTTTGTTATGCAATCTTTCCCAGGTGCAGAAAACTCCTTTAAATCATTTATGATTTGTTTTATCTCTTCAACTGTGACTGAGTCGAATGTCATATCTTTGTCTACATTTTTAGTAAGGGTTTCTGTTAATTTATTTTGCATTTTTTGTCTTTGGATGAGTGCTGGATTCTTTCCAATAGTCGCATAATACATATTTATTTCGTCTGCGATATGTTTTTCATTGTGTATAATTTTACCAGTGTTGTCGATTATCTGAGTGATGGAATTCGTCGATTTTATTTTATCTTTGTTCAAAAGGTTGTTTATTTCATGCCATGTTTTTTCACATTTTCTTCTGCATTTTTAAATTTATTTTCACAATATTGTTTTTTTCTAATGCTTATTGCTGCAGAAGTAGCTTTTTTCTCTTTAAGATAGTTTTTAAATGGATTGTTTTTGTATTTTATGTAAGCCTTATTCCTTTTTTTGGTACTATTAACGATTTCAATATTAACCCATTTATTGTTTTGTTTTCTTTTAAAAGTTATTGTCTTGGTTTCACTTTTTAGTAGATGTGTAATTAAATTAATTATGTTAGTAAAAGAATTAATTTGCCTTTTATCAACACGTTTAAATTGATTTTTAATGTTATCGTAATTTATTTTACTTTATGCACAGTTTTATACTCACCACATGACGCGTGTGTTGTTTTGCAAGTTGTTATACTGGCCGAATGGTCTGAGAATGATACGGGGTTTACATATGTATTAAATATATCATTACTGTTTGTAATTACATGATCAAGTATTGCGGATTCTCGTGTAGTATTGTATTTGTCAATTTTATTCAAAATATTGTATCCATGTTCTGTGATAATATGTTTATAAGTTTGTGTTGCTCTATTATCTAGAAGAATATTAATATTAAAGTCGCCCATAATTATTTGATTATTATTTAGTAGCATGATTGAATCCTCTAACAAAGAGTAAAGGAATCTATTTTCGACATGCGGTGGTTTATATATTAGAGTAACATACCGTTTAGTGTTTTTGATATATATTTGAATGACTTCTACTTCATTGACAGTTTTATTTATTATAGTTTTAAAATTGAAATTACTTTTTATGTAGATTGAGATACCTCCACCCCTTGAATGTCTCCAATTATGAATTGAATTGTAATTTTGTATTGGATAGAAATCAGTTTCATTCTGGTATAGCCAGGTTTCTGTAAGTGCAAGAACATTTAAGTCATTGTGTAACTTAGGGAGAATTTAAATTTCGTCAAATTTATTCTTAATACTGATGTTTAGCAAAAAATATGTTTCTGTATCCATTTTATCTCATTTAGTTTTAGTTTGCTATTATAGAGGAAATTGAATAACTGCACTATTTTAATTTTTTTAAGTCTTCTTGACTTTTTATTTGGATAATTTTTGTTTTTTCCCCTTTTCGTACAAATATTTTGCAATTTTTTACCCAAACAAATGTATAATCTTCCTTCTTTAAACATCTTGCATCGTAAAATAATTTACTTAAGTAGCTCGTAAGATGTCCGTTGAAGTAAATGACATTGTTATTGCCGTTTAAATTGCATTCCTTTACTTTTATTGATTTTATCAGTTTTCTTTTTTCTAAAACCTTATCTCTAATTTGCGCTGTTTTAAATTGAACATTAATTGGACCATCATCATTCCCCTTTCTAAATACTTCAACAATGTCTTCCTTATTTATTTTATAATTGATTCCGTCCAGAACTTTATTCACTATATCTCCCACATATGAATTTGTTTAAATTTTCCTGCTCCAATTCCCCACAACGACCTTCTATAGCTGCGAGTTTGCGTTTTAATATATCATTTTCTCTTTTGAATTCTTTTAATATATCCTTCAGTTGTTTTAAAAACCAAATCTTTAATTCTACCCCATAAAAAGAAATCTAAAACCGTAAGATCTGGTGACCTTGCTGGCCATGGAAAAATACTTCCCCTTCCAATACATTTATTTGAAAATACAATATCTAAATAATTTCGGACACCTGCGGCAAAATGTGCTGGGCAACCATCTTGTTGATACCACATGTCTAATCTGTTACGAATTGGAACGTCTTCTAGGAGAATGGGCAAATCGTTAGTTAAAAAATCTAAGTACATTTGGCCCGTTAATTTTTCTTCAAAGAAAAAAGGTCCTATTATCTTCCTATTTAAAATACTACACCACACATTTATACTCCAGCGATTTTGGTAATTGACTTCCCTCTGCCAGTGTGGATTTGTTTCTGACCAGTAGTGACTGTTGTGCAAGTTAATTTTACTAGAGCTTGAAAATGTAGCATCATCCGTTCATAATATTGCAGATAGAAATTGTTGATTATCATTTAACATTCCTTTTAACCAGTTGCAATAATCTAGTCGTCGATCAAAATCTATGTCTTTTAACTCTTGATGTAAAACAACATGGTAAGGATGCATTTTATGTTCTTTTAGTATTCTATTCACCAAAGAATAATTTAATTCTAGATCTCTTGCAATTTCCCTAATACTTGCACGTGGTTCAGCGTTGACGTATGCCAAGACGTTAATAACATTTTCTTCATTTTGTCTTCTACGTACCCTATTTCTTACCGAAACAGGTTGAACATTGCCAGTTTTTCGTAATCGTTCTGCCAGTCTTTTAAAAACTTTTCTTTAATGACGCCGTCTTTCAGGAAATCGTAACTCATATTCTCTTTCAGCAAGGACTCCATTTTGTAGACTTTCAAAATACACTGCTAGCATATCATATGCTTCTTCATTTGAAAAATAAAGCATTATAATAAAGTGATTTTTCAAACGTTCAAATTAACTTTGGCAGCAACAACAAATTATAAATAAACAATCACAAAACAGAAATGTCATTTCCAAAGGTGACTTGATTACTTTTACAACATCGCCCAGGAAAATAGTTTGACATACTCGTAATGTTACAGCTTATCCATATAAAACCATTGAAGAAATTTTAAGGAATCTAGGATAAAATTTCACTCTAGAAGGACTGACTTTGTGTAGGTACAGCAAATAAGGGGAAACATTTTGAGTTTGTAAAATAACTAGATAATGGGTGCTTTTAGAAATTTCAGCGTTTTGTAAATTTCTGTTATGGGTAATAAGTTTTATTATTTTTCATTAATTATGCTAATAAATATTGTTGTCATTTGTTTTTACATGACATTTTTTCTAAAAGTAACTTTAGCCATATATTTTCATTTACACCTTACAGGGTGAACCAACACTTCGAAAACAACGAAAAACAACAACGAAAATTTAAAAAATCTAAATATCTTTGGAATGACAAGAGATATCAGTTTGCAGTTTTGACGAAACAATATGTAATTTCATTTTCTTTTTTGTAAGCTGCTTCGAGTTATAACATTCCATTTGATATTTCTGAGAAAAATACATAAATAGGGTTAAGTATTACATAACGCCCTCTAGTTGCCAGCGCATAGATTAAATGTGTTAATGTTATTTATTTTTGTAATCAACTTCTAATACTCTTTCCATTGAGCCTAAGCTTGTGAAAATCGGTTAAGGTATACGGAAGTTACAGACCATTTTCTGTAAACAAAAGTATACTTCCCCCACCACTTAACTGTAGGTGATAGAAAAAAATGACTTAAGCAAAAATTGTAAACCAAGTACAGTAGTTTCTAATTTTGATAATTTTCAATAGCCTTAATGCGGTAATATTTTGTAAAAAACGTAAATTAATTATGTAAATGATAAAAAGCGCCACCTAGCGGAAAGCTAAGCATTTAAAAATGTTTTTACGCATTTCCTTTTGGCCGATTATGTGATAAGAATTTTTTCCCCCAAATTCTAGGATATACGGTTTCCGAGATAAGGCCGGTGGCCACCCTTAATGAATCACCTTGTACAATTTAAAATAACATCTCAATAATAATTTAGTTCAAATTAAAATCCACATTACAAATACTCTTGAATTTCTAATTATAGATACGATGCAACAATTTAGAATTTAAATTACAAACAAATTAAAATGGGAATTACAAACACAAATTAAAATCAAGATTAAAATTAAATCAAATCAATTCATCAGAATTTATTATCTAGAAAATGCATATTCAAGCAAAAATGCTTTAATCTTTTTTTAAATGTTTTTAAATCTAGATTCGTAAAACTAGTAGGAAGTTTATTATAAAATTTTAATCCATAACAATTTATACCATTTCTTGATCTTTGAAGTCTTAGAAAAGGTAAGCATACGTTGTCTTTCATTTGTGTATTATAGGGGTGATTCTGAGAGTGCAATTTGTTATTATCGTAGTATGTTTTAGTTAAGATTAGACAATGCAGAATATACCGGCACAGTGATATTAAATGTTTTAAGTTTAGAAATGGTACATTGCAATCATCATGATAACCCAGATTGTGTAGAATGCGAATTGCTTTGCGTTGAATTCTAATAATTCGGTGTCTCATTGCAGCATTTTTCCATAGCTAGATGAGTTGGACGTTTGGTTCCAACAACACGGTGCAACGTTTCACACTTGAAGAGCATCGATGACTGTTTTAAGAGAACACTTCTCAGAGTGCCTAATCTCAATTAGGGGCGATTTGTGGTGGCCGACCCGGTCTTCAGATTTGGCCTCTTGAGATTTTTTTTTCTATGGGGTTTTTTGAAATCCCGTGTTTATGTGAACCGTCCAAAGACCTACAAGATTTGAAGACCAACATCCAGGAAGAAATTGCCAACATAACCCCTGCTATACTGGCAAGAGTCGTTTTACTCAGTGTATGGAGAATGGGGGAAGTCACCTACTTGATTTGATCTTTAACTTTATATATGTGCCCACAATATATAAAAAAAAATAAAAAATTTCTGATTCATGCAATAGATTTTATTAAGTTTTGAAAAAAAGGAAGTTATGCTGCCGCCCTCTATATAAGCAAGAAGATAAAAGTTGTAATGAATAAAGAATATTTTTCTTAGTAGTGATGTTATTGCCTAACATGTTATTTTATTTACTAATTTGTATTTCTTGCTGGTAGTGGTACATCATGATTAACTTGGGATTAAAGACACCTTGGCTTTGTATTACCCCTTTATTTTATAAATTTTTCAGTGACTGTAGTTTCGAGAAGTTCATGGTCGAAACTATAGTCACTGAAAAAGTTATAAAATAAAGTTGTAACACAATATTCCTAACGAAATGCCTTTCCTACATTCAAGAAAAGAAACAAAACATCGATATCAATAAAATTTAGACTCGTAATGCCAGTAAAATTTGGCCTCTATATAAATGACTTAGATTAATACTTAGTACTCGGTTTCACGCAATTAAAGTATATAACGTAACGTGTAAGCTGTCTATTGTCAATTTCAAATTAAACATTAAATGTTTGTTTATGTCAGAAGCGTTTTATATCATAATTAAATATTTGGATTCTTTACTTAATTGTATTTGTTTTTTTCTGCTTTGATGTACACACTTATGGTCATAAATAAATAAAAATTTCAAAAACAAGTGTATAAGGTTAAGTAAGTTAAAGCTTAAAGAAGTATGCTAATTTAATTATAATGTTTATTAATGCTATGGTTAGGGAAAGTAATATACCTTTCTGAAATGTATTTAGTCTGATATAGAGATAATGCCACAATCTATTTTTTTTACGTAGTACCAACTTTAACTTAGGTGCTATCGAAAATTCATGACAATTCGTTCACTCGTGTACAAGTTATAGCTTTCTAAGTAATGCTATCTCTGATTTTTTTAAATCATGTAAAAAATTTAATTTTGTGTTTTCATTAAACATTATTTTTGGATGGGAAAAACACAAAGTCATGGCTTGTTAATTGTTACGGCACATCTGCCATACCATCAAATCAAATATAAGATTGTTGAATAACTTTACGGGCACGTTCAGGAAGGCCAAATGAGGCAATTGCTACAGAAAATCATTGAAATCGTGCTGAATGACCCGCAAAATGAAATTGAGTGAGCTAGCTAATATCATAGGAATTTTAAAGGAACGCGTTGGTCTAGTCATTAATGAATATTTACACAATCCGCATTTTTTGATAATTGACCAAATGGGGTATTCGACTTTCAAAGGAAAATCTGGCCATGTTTAACTGCAATAAAAAAGAGTTTATGCGTCAATTTTTGGCAACTGATGAAAAATGAATCCATCACTACATCGGAGTCAAATCGGCAGTCAGTGGAGTGGTTATAGCCTAGTGATAGTCTTCCGAAGCGCCCTAAGATTCAACATCAATAGGCAAAATTTGGCCAGTATATTTGGGAATGCGCATAACATGATATTCATTGATTATTTTGAATAAGCTAAAACTACGCTGACTTCCTATTTGATTCCGGGGTGTGGTGATGGATCCATGTTTCTTCCACTGTCATAAATTTCTTTCTTATTGCATTTAAACTGGGTCAGATTTTGCTTTAAAAGTTGAACACGTTCCACGTTTTGGTTAACTGTCAAAATACGCGATAGTCAACGGGTGCAAAGCGTAAATTATCAAGAATTATATGACCAAAGCATTTCTTTGAGATGTCTATGGTATTAGTTAGCAAAATTATTTAGCGGTCATTCAACACGATTTCACTTCTTTTCTGGCTGTTTTCTGTAATAACTGCCTTATTTGGTCTTCCTTTGTGTAAAAATGGTTCATATAGCTATGTGTTTCGCAATGTCTAGAAGAAGAGCAGATACAGGGTATTCATTATATAAAAGGTTGAATCAGTGACCAATTTAACGTAAACTTATAACAACATGTCCACAATATAGTGGAGCTTTATCGTACTTAAATCAAATATTTTTGTTTTGATTTATTAGCAAAAGGAATTATGCCTTTTCTTCCACATTTCAGAATTTTATATATGTACTAAATAATGTAAAATAAAGTAGTAGTTAAGTAGTAATATTCACAGCTGACTTATATTATGTTTACGCCGTTGGCGAAGAAAAACATTGCAATTAAACCTAATCTGTGTATATAATTGGGCCGCTTCGTTTAATACATGCAATTTTTCAAAATAATGCGAATGGATTAATAAAAACAAGGTAAAAATTGGAATTGTATTTTTCGTAAATATTTTTATTAGGCAAATTTAGTCTTTATAGGTATTTTTATAACTGTTCTAATCATATTTTTTTTGTTACAGCAACCCTTTCTATTGCAAGTTATGTGATAGGAGATTTGAAACCCGAAGAAAGTTTAAAGAACACAAAAAAATTCATCAAGAAAAAACTATACCATGTCCTCACTGTCCTAAGAAATTTTTAAGCAATTCAAACCTAACAATGCACTTAAAAACTTCACATCAGGACCTAACGGAGCCGCTAACCTGTAAACTTTGCTTCAAGACATTGGGCACACAGAAGACGTATAGTGTGCATATGAAGGCACATTTTAATGACTACGAGTATAATTGTGATATATGCGGAGCTGGATTATCTACTAGGCACGCATTAAATAAACACAAGAGTTCGGTGCATAGCGGTATTAAACATACATGTAGTGATTGCGGTAAGAAATTTTCCTCCGTTGCGTACTTGAGGATGCACTTAGAAGAACACGACCCCTTATCTACAACTACATATAAATGCGCGTTATGCGATTATACTACAAATTCGCCAATTCGTCATAAAAACCATAAAACAGTCCATAGATTGCAAAGTTGTGAGTGCGGTCTGTGTAATAAGGTGTTTAAAAGTAAGAAATCTTTGAAGGTTCACATGCTGAGTCATTCTGACTTAAAACCATATGGTTGTCCATTGTGTGGAAAAACGTTTACGCTAAAACATACGTTAACTGTCCATATAAAAACACATAATAAGGAGAAAAAAATCAAAACTTTATTCGAAGATAACGTTTAATTAATTATTGTAATACAAACAAAATTACTGGAATTGAAAAAAAAATAAAAATATTATTTTATTGTAAAGATAAAGTTTATATTTTTAAGAAATCAGGTATATTATATAAGATAAAATATACAATGCAATAGCGTTTTGGAAAAAGATTTTCGTGCATTTAGTTTAAAACAGAATCACAGTTCGTTTGACGATTTCGTTTTAATCCTTTAGCACAATTGTGTAAAATTTTAAGGATATTAAACATTACATTCTAAAACCTACATTAACACTAACTAACACTTCTTGAAGCGGTCGTAAATACAGAAGAAATAATAATTATCACGTAAATTTTCGTAATGAACAATAATATCTAATCCCTACTCTTCAGACTTCCATAGAAATTAGATTTCCATCTATAATTCCTCATCATATTCTTTTATTTCTAACAAGTGTGGTTATTTTGCTGTTCTTAATTGTTTAAATAAGTAATTTTGGAGGCTTTTACTTCGTAAGATATTTTGATAATTCAAAATAAATAAAACAATTAACTTTGTTGGAATCACTTTTTTATTTACACTTATAACTATAGTTTCGACTACCAACGTTAATTGTTTTATTTATTTTGAATTAATTGTTTAAATCATGAATTTGTGTTATATGTAAGTGAAAGTTTATATAAATATAAATATAAAACTATTTTTTATTTATATTTTAGTATAGATTATTGCAAAGTTAAATTCTCTACTATATTTTTCACTAGATATAAGTTTATAATTAAGTAATTTAATAAAAGATAAGTTTGTTTTTGTTAAATGCCAGTGTTCCGATAAAAAAAGTATTAATAAAACATTATTTTGCTAATAAGTGAAGTTTAATTACCAAATCACCTAATGATTGAATATTTTATTAAGCAATTTTCTAATAGTAAAATGTATAAGCAGATTCTAAGAGAGCAAACATATACTGGTTCTCATTACTAAGACAAATTTGCATATCTGATTTCATCAAGAGTGTAGTGTAAGTATTAAACTATGTGTGATTTTAAATGAGCTACTTTATATCGAAAACCAAAAATTAAGAAATGTTTACACTATACAATACGCCGAAATATATAAAGATAAAATGTAACAAACAAATCAACCGAATGATAAAAGCAACAAAATATTTAGATTATTATTGAGATTATAATTTAACTTCCAGTGTGGCTTCAGCTGTATAGCAGGTAGCGCCATCTTGCTGAAGCCACATTCCTGGTCTACATTCCACAGCAGGTCACACAAAATTCTGAAGCGTGGCCATATACCGTTCTCCATTTACGGTCACTGCTTTACCATTGTCCTTTAAAAAAGAAACCGGTCCGATTATATCTTGTGATGTTACTCCACACGAAACTGTACATTTAACAATCAGCAATTCACGCTGGGATGCCACTCTAGCATTTTCAGTGGCCCAGAGCCTGCAGTTTTGCTTATTAACCATTCCATTTAGGTGGAAATGAGCTTCATCTGACATACTCAGACAATTCATAAAGTTGTTTTCCACTCTTGTCAATTGTTGAAGTCTGAGTGCATAGTTCAGCCGTCGTGTGTAATCTGCAAGTTTTAATTTCTGAATAATTTTAATCTTGTACGGATAAAGATGTGTAAAATCCGCTGTAGTGAGTTTCTTTGGATGTTAAGTTGAGTAGCTTGCCTCCGAGCCGAGGTTTCTGGGTTTTCTTTGATAGTACTCCTCACCAGATCCATATTTTCTTCTGTCCTAGCTGTTCGTGGTCTTCCGGTACGTGGGAAGTCACCTACCGGACCTTGTTGCTCAAAACGATCCATTAAGCGACGAATCATTGCCTCCGAGAACCCATCTCTAACGTAAAAATGACGAAGATATCTTTGTTGCGTTCTTACAATTAAATGCTGGTTCTCAAAATAAAATCGAACGATTTTGGTGCTTTCTATTTTTCCATGGTAAATTTTCATACTTACCGAGTGCAATGTCTGAGGAAAAGAAAAAGGAAGGTGCATTATTAAAAAAAGTTATTGGAAGTTCAAACTCCTTCGTGAATTTTGGACCACTCTGTAGTATAGGACTCAAAAAAGTTGGTTAAGGTGAAAGAAATACGAAACAATCAATGCTTATAACAGAGTTTCAAGGTTGAAAAACTATTAAAACTTGTGCAGTCAGTAGGAGTTTATTAGCTAGTGGAAGCATGCCGCTTTAACCATCCCGATCAAGAATTACGAAGAACTAGCATTAGAAACTAAAATTGTGAAAAATTGAATAGAGGTAACAAATCAATTAGACCCGTCTGAAGAACAAACCCTTAAATAAATAAAATAAGTGTGTATAAATACTTTATATAATATGTAAAGCCGTCAAAGAAAATATACAACAAAGTTGAATTCATAAGATTCATAATAATTCCAAGTAGTGAAAAAGCCTATTTTGAAATTCCAAAAACAAATCTTCTAGATCATAAAACACTTTTTAAGTTTACCAGAATAAAAAAAATAAACTTGGGAAAATGAATCCGATAGTACTAACCCTTTATGGTAAGATTTATAAGAAAAGACATACGATCTCGACCAGTGGTGTCACTCAAATGATGGTAGAAAAATCACAAAAACGATCGTATGTGAATGTTTTGTACAATTGTGATTATCATGTTGGCTAACATCTAAAAATTTTACTAGAAGGTAGGAGCTCTTTGTTTTGGTAATAAAACAATAATCTAAAAAGTCTTTACCCTTAATGCAAAAACTGTAGAAGTTGCTCTAAAATGCCAACTATAAAAGAAAATTATAATCCTTACATCACTTCACTCAAGGTTAACCTTCAGTAAAATTAAACTTGAGTAAAGCAATTTCATTACGATCTAACTTCGTCGGTATCGACCATATCTGTATCTGTTTCAAATACACTTGATACCTCATAATCTAGTGGCATATCATCAGTGTCTGACAAATTCGGGCTAGACATTCTCGGAAATAAATGCTTAGCGTTAAGCTCAAACAGTGGCATGACAAAACAGAAGTCACAGTACCTTTTTTTTCTGTCGAAAGAATTCTATTTTATTAACACCACTCATCAAAACACCTCGTCCTAAAAAACTTTGTACATGCCTACAATGTATGCAATATCTCTCTCCATTTTTATCCATCCAGAATTTTTTCTTTACCACTACAATAAATCTCCGACTTCATTAAATGTTCATGAGCCTTCCAAACTTTTCGGCAAAAAGGGTTACAGCTATATATGTATCTCCACAAATGAACACCACAACTGAAAGGTAGTCGAAGATAATCTTGTTCATAAAACTTAGTGGTATCTCATCATAATACATCCAGTTTAAGTATTTCCACCACTGCTCCATCATACATCTCACACCACAAGTTCCTTCACTTGGAACCTATTTTCCAAAATCCGAATCCGGACACGCTTTACTAATTTGAATTATCTATTGCCTTTCATTTTATTTTATTCCAGCGTTCCCTCTCTCCTAATTAAGAAGGATAAGGTCACTACAACTCGAAGGTCATTTGAATGCTAAGGTGATTATATTGTAAAGGTCGTTTGGATGTCAAGATTACTTGAAAGTGAAGGTCATTTACAGGTCAAGGTCGTTGGAAAGTCAGGGTCACTTGAAGGTTAAGATCATTCAAGTTCAAGGTCTTATGACGGTTGAACGAAATTAATAGACTAGGCTGTACACGGATCGAGGTATCGCTGCCGCCGCCAATTTAGTTGTCAATGTTACCTCCGTTCTCTCACTTACTGATATTTTTCTACAGGCTTGTGAGTACTACTAAAAATCTTAATTTTTTAATTTTCCTTATAATTTTAGTGAATAAAACACTGTGAAAGATAAACGTTGTATATTTTCGTCACCATAAACCAATAGTCAAAATAAAGGTCAAGGTCAGGTACATCCTCTGACCTTAAACTAGCCGATTCTAGAAACTCCTCACGACCCTCAAGGTTAGAGGAGGTTCTAGAATCGGCTAGTTCCCCTTACTTATAATAAAAGTAAATCATAATATATCCTCTAAATGATATAGACAATATAAATGTATATCGAATGTAGTTCAAATAATAATAAGATAAAAGTTTAGTGATATGGGGCCTACTATTACAAAGATTTCGTAAAATACGAAAGCTTGCTACTCTAAGTATAAATGCTGCTAGGTAACAAATGAAGGCTCCTTGGTGGTGCAAGATTGAATTTTTAATAAATTTTCATGAAAAATTGTATTGAAAACACTAACACATCATAAATTTATTTTTATTTACTATATGTAAATACAAGTGTTCGTTGTTAATAGTTAACTAGTTGATTTTGGGTGGCCTGAAAAATTTTGCAGCGATATTGTAAAACGGAAAATCCAAGAGGAATATAATATTTACCATCATATTTACTTATAAACTACCCTTCTTGAATATCAATCTCGGTCCACTGCGGATAGACAACTATCTATTTATATATCTATTTAGAGATACTGGACACATTCAATTCGCAAAGTAGAGAATGG
Source organism: Ontholestes murinus (assembly GCA_963969525.1). NCBI lineage: Eukaryota > Metazoa > Arthropoda > Insecta > Coleoptera > Staphylinidae > Ontholestes > Ontholestes murinus. The sequence goes on from OZ018388.1 coordinate 66,427,178, forward strand.
CAAAATCAACTTACAAAATTTCACAATAAACATAAATAATAATTCAGTCAGAAACAAACCAAGAAATTAGCACTAAACTCATATATCCATCGACTTTTTGCCTGAGAAAGCTTACAACGATGGACTAAACACCGTAATTGAAATCGTCAACAACAACGCATATGATCAAAACCTAGTTTTCAACTCAAAAGGCAGAAAGGTTTATTAACGAAACGAAAAACTCAATACCAATAGGAAATCGCAGATTTAATGAAACTATTGAAAAGTATTCCGAACGATATCAAAGACTCACGAAATGTTTTCGTATTTTTAAATTTATTATATTATTTCAAGTTATCCTAAGTTTCCAGGTGTGTATCTTGCCTATTAGTATACTTTAATCTACTAACTATAGAAGGGAATGCAAATATGCTTCTATTAATTTTAACATTACCATGTCTTACACATATTTAGGAAAATGTTATCAGGGTTATCGTCACGATACCATACTCGGTGACTTTATCAGATTTGATTTTTAATTCTAGATCTCAAAATAGTATAAATCACTATGGTCCAAAACTCTATAATAGTCTACTAAATAATATAAAAAGAATAGCGCTGAAGAATATACCTACTTAGGAAGTATTTTCTGATAGAAGGAAAGCCTACACAACAGGTTTGTTAGCCTACCTAAGAAATTTAGCATATAGGAACAAATATAGGTATTTTAATGAAAAAAGACATAGTTTAGTGATAAAGAGCACTTGTGGGTTCGAGTCTTATTAAGCAGTGCTATTTAATGTTCCTTTAAAAGTTGGTACACATATTTGTATTTTTTGAATCTACGAAGAGCAATGTTTTTGGTAATTGCCTACACTTTATCATATTTATATTGACTTTTATATTAAGCTTTATTTAAAATATACTATAAAATATAATTTTGAATTGAGTTAGCAGTGTAGAATACCCATGATTCATTTTGGCCACATTGAGGAAGTTACTGTGCTTATCCACATAGCCAAAATTGGCAACTATGAATTTTTTTTTACCTAATTCTAAACTTTATTAAGATGTATTAGAAGCTGTTCGAATTTTGAAAAATATAAAACACAGCCTAATTTTATACCATGTTAAAAAAGTTCTTAAAGTCTTACACGCTGAAATAGAATTGTGACAAATAAAACAATTATGATGAACGAAATAAAATTTCTTACTTCACTTATTATAATATTATAATAAGTGAAGTAAGGAATTTTATTTCGTTCATCATCATAAAGAACACTTCCCATTACTCAATCCGAATTTAGAAAAAAAAAACAATTAATAAAAAGTATATATACAGGGTCCATTATAAAAGTAATGCCTTTTATTGAAGATACCAGTATAAATGCTTAATTACACTTCTTCGATGTACTTTTAGCCAGTATCAACACACTTACGGAAACGTGTCTGCTATATCTGGAAGAGTGTCTAGAATTCCTCGATGGGAATGTCTCGGAAGAACGTCCCACATGTTTTAGGATGTTTTTCACGGACTCCCAATGCTTTCCTTTCAGCTCTCTCTTCATTGGGTGCAACAAGAAAAATGTCTCACGGAGCTAGGGGCTGTAAGAGGACTAAGAGGACTGGGGGACAACTGGGGTGTTTATTTATTTATTTAAACTTTACAATGTCATGTTAATACTACACATATAAACATATCATAACTATTAAAAGTAGTTACAAAAGTTTTGCTCTAGATCAGAAAATTGATAACGGTGATGGCCTTGTGACTAGTGACATTGTTCTCTACTATGACAATGCCACTAATACGATCGTGTCTTTGATGTTATACACCACGCGCGAGGCTTAGCTATTTAATCTCTTAAGCATTTGCAGGTAAAAGTTTGCGTTAAAAATGTCTCCCTGTGGTACAAACTCAAAATGGATGATTCTTTGGATGTCAAAAAAGACAATGAGTATCGTTTTGATCCAAGGCTTGCTTATTCTGGGTCGTACTCGAATATTCATAATTCGTCACTGGTTACGAATTTCTTTTTGGTTTTCTGTCAACACTTGTGGCAAAAGCCTCGCGCAGAATTTGCACATCATCATTGATCATCGATCACCATCCCATGTACCGTAAATATGGACATGTTTAGAATGTTAGCGATTTGTTGGATGCTTAATCGATGGTCGGAACGTAAAGCTGAGCGCACACGTTGCATGCTTCTAGCCGTTGTTGGCGTCTAGAATGGGGTTTGTCGGCGATCTCCTTCCGCCCCTCCTGGAATGTCATGTGCCATCTTCAGGACTTTGACTTTGGAATACAGTCATCCTTGAAGGCTTCTTGAAGGATCTGGAATGTTTCGGTTGCATTATTTCCAAGTTGCACACAGAATTAGTTCAAATGTCGCGTTACAATAAAATTATGCGCATTACTCTCATAATAGACCATGTATATGCTTAGAGATAAGTTAATAAGATTTAATATTAAATGAAATAATGATATAAAACAAAATAAGATCTACAGTTATAAAGTAAACAGAGCAAGTGTTTGATACCGACAAATTATAATAAATAAATAGAAAGAAATAAATGATAATAATGGGTTTGAAAAAAAATATAACAAAGTGAAGTTCATGGAAGATGGAAGAGGTTTGACATCTGTTAAATATCAGCAGAGAATGTATCGGATACATGTGATAGGGTTTTATAAAAAAAAAGGATGTCTTTGCAAAGATTGAAGAGTGGTTTTGGAATATAAAATGAATTAACCATTTTTGTACATAAAATTAAAAGTCTTTGACATATGACCCTTGAGCACCAACACACTGCTGTCAGCATCTTTCATTGTTCTTCCTGGAAGTCTCCGCACGCAAGTCTGTTAAGGGAACTCGTCGAAGTTGCGTGGACCGCAGGAATATTGTCGAATCTCTTTATTTTCAGTTCTTTCTTTATCCGGAACAACAAAGAAGAGATTTACGGTGACGTGTGTCAACAACCTAATCATCTTTGAAGGCTGACCAGGCGCGGTGGACTTGATCTTTCAAATGGAGAAGAACTTCAACATAAAATTCATGTGACACTTTGACCAGAAGAAACAAACTCTTTATGAATTAGTTACTTAGCATCAAAAATAACAAATGAGCGTGAGTTACTTATTCAAATTTTCTTAGGCTTTGAAGCTCAGGGGGTATACCACTCCACCCATTAACGCTTCATTTCAGAATTGTATACGAACCATCAGTAATCACTTAGTTACAAAAAAAAAATAGGATCATTGCAAACTTTAATCCTAATTGCTAGCCACTGCACCTTCTATTCATCTGTCAGAACTTTGGAAACAATTTTGGCACATATTTTTCTCATTTGCCAATGTTCTGTCCATAACTTGTACACAATAGTCTGGCCCAGTTCATCGGCAATAAATCTGGCACTAAGATGATGGTCAATGTTCTTTTATTCAGTTCGACTTTTTGAAGGTCCCCAGCTTCATCATATACACAGTCATTTTAGAATCTCTTATGCCACAAGAAAACCAATGCACGTGACATTGTTTAGTAGGCATCTTGAATCAAACTAAAAGTCGCGGTTTTCTTCAGTTTCATACAGAATTACGCTGCATCTTCTATTTTCTACTCAACCCGTTTTTAACCGGGATCGGTGATATGCAATTACTCTACTAACGGTTTGCATTTTAACGTCCCAGAAGTAACTGTCACGTATCTGTTTTGTTTTCTGACACACCCCACTATCTCACCATATCGATTGAACGGATATGCGCGTCCGCTTCTTTCTCAGAACTGTCTTGAAGCTTTATGAGCAAACCCTGTATAAATAAAAATTTGGCTTAAAATCAAAATTAAATCAATTATAGACGTGACGAAGCAGGAAGGTATGTGCTTAGGTATGAAAAAAAAAGACCTCTATTGGCATATCATCCTCCATTAGACAAAACATCTTTCCTACAAACTATTTACACATCTACCACTACCCAGCCCCCCCTTCTACCTTCTCTTCTCCTTTCTCTCTCCCTACCCAACTTCTCCAAAGTCCTTACCCCCGCCCCATCCTCTCTCATTCACTCCATCACCCTTCTACTCCCTTTCGCCCCCATCCATTCCTCCTCCACCCCCACGCATTCCTCCGCCAAGTGCCTCCACGTATCCTTCCCATGCTCACACAATACACACCTTCCATACTCTTCCGCCATCCATATCTTCCTTCCTCTCTCCTCCGATCCACACCTCGCCCTTGCCACAATCACCCTATCTTCTCTACTCCATCCCCTCTCTATCAAATATTCTGGTACTCTTCCATACACCTGCCACCTCCCATACATATTATTGTACTCGCTTCTCTCTATACACCCTTGCCTTTCCTGCCCTTCCACCTCCTTCCCTTTCTCCCTCACCCACTCGTCCACCTTCATCCCGTTCCCTAGCCATTCCATTACTTTCGCCTCTGACAAACGTACCCTCTCATACATTTTCCTCCTCTCACCCCTCCATCTACCCTCAACCCCACCCACGCTTGACAACCATATATCCTTCACCAATCTCTCTTCCCCCAATTCCCACAATCTCCTCTCATACCTCACCACTCTCACCATTGCACTCTAACCTCTCTCTATTCCTCTCCTGAAGCACTATGTAACTGGGCGTGGACCTTTCCACCCCCAACATGCGCTTCAGGAACCACATCTGCTGCCTCTCTATACATTCATACCCTCTCGTCCCCCATACTTCCACTCCATACATCAGCACTCACCCATTTCGTTTTCTCCACATTCACACTCATTCCTTTCCTATCCATGAACCTCTCTGCCCTTTTCAACATCTCATTCCCTCATACTCTTTCGCTATCAACACCGTATCGTCCGCTTAGGTATGATTTTAATTTAAAATTTGGGTTAGGAATATATCGCAATGATTAAAAAAAAAATCGGGATAAGTGTATAAACTAAAAGAGTGGCTGCGTGATGCAGCAGATGATAATAGAGGGTTGCACAGAAGGAGATTGGAAAGGAAAGGAAACGTACAGGAAAGTACAGTGTATGATTGCAGTTTCTAGGAAATGGTTAAGGATTAATGTAAGTAAAAGAACTTACGGGATTGGAGTAGTAGACACAGAGATAGGCAAAGGTGAAAAACAAATATGTGATAATTTGGAAAGCAGGGCAAATGTCATTAGGGATATGAGGATTGGAGGATATCCTACTGTGATGCGGAAGAAAATTTAAGGGAAATTTCATTGCCATATTAAATTGCAATTTATTTTTGTACTCATAGATTTTTTTGTTTATGGTCTTTCGATACCTTAAATTTTAAAATTTGCTTCAGATTTTAAATCTAATGGACGGGAGTAACCCTTTAAAGAAAAAGGTTTATTTATACACATAATACAGGTAAAGGATCACGCTGCTGATCATTACTATAACTACCATAAAATAAAAGATATTCTATAACGTACAAGCATTTGCAAATGTATTATCACTTACAATATAAACTTTAAATTATACACTATTACAAGAAAGATTTGAACTTATCGACTTAAAACTTAAACATTATTTTAGAAACAAAAGAATAACTTTTGTGTAGTCGAAGATTTTTTGTCTTCGTTGTAGTAGTTATTTTTAGCTAACAAGTGTTTTATTTTTCAGAAAAACATTCTACTGCCAAATATGCGAAAGGTCATTTGAAACCCGAATACAGTTTAACAATCATGGAAGGATACACAAAGAAAAATGCGTACCTTGTCCCAAGTGTCATAAAATGTTCATAAACAATTCAAGTTTGACACAACATTTAATAAAGGGTCATCGGAAGCCAGAACAACGGGTACAATGCGAAATTTGCAACAAAACACTTAGTACAATGAAGGTTTTACAAGTACACATGAAGGTGCATTTAAACGACTATCCGTTCCGTTGTGATACTTGTGGAATTGGATTATCTTCTAAAGGTGCATTAAAATGCCACAAGCGAGATGTTCACAGCGAAATAAAATACGACTGCAGTCATTGCGGAAAGAAATTTGCCTCGTTGTCATATTGGCGGATGCATTTAAAACTACACGACCCTCTACCAACAGTTACTTATAAGTGTTCTTTCTGCGATTTTACTACGATGGCACAAACGACTTACTATAGTCATTTGCATAAACATAGAACTAAAACGCCGTATATTTGTGATATGTGTGGAAAGTTAATAAAAGGTAGTTCCAACTGGTCTAAGCACTTGAAAGTCCATATGAAGAGAAATTCTTTAAAACAACATCGTTGAAATAGTAGATTAGAATACATATCGAAGATAAAAACCGTACGAATATTTAAGGACAAAATATTAAAAATGCATGCTAAATTATTATTCATCTAAATCCATTTCTGTTAAATGTATTACTAGCATTAAATAAATGTGTAATAAAATTGAGTTTTGTTTTAATTACATAAAATAAATACCTTTATATTAGTAAATATTAGTAATTTTGTAATGGGAATTGTATCTTGTATGCTGTGTAAAATTGTTAGTTATAATATTATTGCTTATATTACAGGTTTAATTTAACTTCTGTTCTTATATTTAATAATATTTTTAAGTTTTTTTAAATGCTTTTTATAATTCAAATTATTTTTCAGAAATGTGCACATGTATTTTTGACAATTCAAATCTCTGCTTATCGACATATTAAGAATTATTCTGTTTCATGAATTTCAAATATTCAAATATTTAATTATTTACAATATAAGAATTGATTTGATTTTGTTTCTAAATTTATTTATTTATTTTTAAGCGTGAGGTACTTACTATTTGTAATTGTACAATAGTTTTAGAGAGTTTTTTATGTCAAGATTTCTTTAGTATTTACAGTTGTCTTTAAGTCTTAATGATGAATCAAACATGACACTCAAGTTATTTGTTTCGGAGACGATCGCAATACTGTTATTGTTTACTGGCATCGCAGAAAGTATAATGGCATATTAGATTACTAGAGAAAGGGTTTGAGTGAAGGATAATTCTGAAAAGGAGAAAAAAGAGAGAGACTCCGCCCAGGAATCTTATAACCTAAATTATATGTACGTTTCTTTTAAAAAATTGTGATAGATAAAGCATTCGCTAATGTAATAAATATTGTATCCGCGTTGATCAAGAATAGTCAATGAATTACTTTTCAGAATAGATGAAGAGGATGATAGGATATTGAAACATTAATTAAAAAGAATGTTGCGGTAGGTCAAGATTTCTTTCAAATGTTGTAATCCAATTTCTACTTTTTTGGAAATTAATAATTGTTTCTTTTTTAGTAATCTTTCATAAATCTTTAATGCTTCACTATATAGGTTTGCAAGATACGCTTCCTTATTTTCAAAGTGTTTTCAGAATAATAAAAGGTGTTGTAAAAAAAAACAATAATTTTCCAATAGATGACTTTAGTTATCTGTATCCTGCGTTGTGTAAGTCTGAACGGGTTCCACTAGATGGCGATTACGTACAAAAAAACTTTTTTGGCAGTGTTGTGATTAGTTGACTTAGTTTTATTTCAGCGCGCGTCAAAGATAGAATACGCTATAACAGTTTTTCTTCGATAAAGGTGAAAACGTAATACATTCGGCTGAAAAAGTAAGTAGTGTTTATGGCCTTGATAATGTAACAGTCATTCATGCGTAATTGTGATTTCGTCGCTTCTGTCCCTGTAATTTCGGTATCAAAGTGCGTAGTGCGCACTGAAAGGCCAATTGTAGAACATATCGATAAAACCATGGACATTGTCGAGTCCGACTGTCGTATAAGGACTGTTTTGATTGCCCAAGAGCTAAAGATTGTACAAAAACCGTTTGGAACCTTTTGAATAAAGCTGGATACAAAAAGAAGCTCGATGTTTGGGTGCCACATGAGTTAACGCAAAGAAACCTCATGTATCGAATTTCCTTCTGCGAATCGCTGCTGAATCGCAACAAAATCGACCCATTTCTGAAGCGGTTGGTAATTGGTGTTGAAAAGTGAAGCATTTACGACAACGTTGAGCGAAAACTATCGTGGTCGATGGCCAAGCTAGGATTGACGACTAAGATGGTTTTGTGTATTTGTTGGGATTGGCAAGTAATTATCTGAGCAGCTCCTCTACGCCAAAACTCTTTACTCGGAACTATACTGTAACAATTGGACTATCTGATAGAAGCAATCGCCTAGAAGGGGCCAGCTTTGGCCAATTGGAGAGGAATTATATTCTACCAGAACAACGCGAGGCCACACATCGATAGTGACTCGCCAGAAGCTCCGGGAGCTTGATTAGGAGGTTCTTATGCATCCACCTTATAGTCCGGACCTGGCATTAAGTGATTACCAACTGTTTCTTTCCATGGCGAACAATTTTGCTTGTGTCTTGTGTCAATTTTTTGCCAATAGGGACCTGTACGAGGGCTTCTATGAGGAAGGTATAATGAATTTACCTTCAAAATGGCAACAAGTTATCGAAAAAATCCTAAATCGGATTGTTATAACTATAGTAATTAAAACCTATTAATAATAATAAGCAGTCTTTATTCCTTTAAAAATATACATAGAGAAAAAAAAACATATATTTAGTATAGGAATTTGCGTCAAGAAAACAAGTAAATATTGCAATAACTTAAATGTACTTATAATTAAAGAATTATTCCAAATTGTATGGTTCCATTAATATCATGATATTATATTTTTTTTTTTGAAACTTTCAAACCTGTTCGCCATTTTGAGGTTAGACGGCAAACAATTATAAAATTTCATACACCTGTATTCGGGACTCTTTTCAGTAAAAGAATACTTATGTATAGGGTATACGAAATTTTGTTTATGTCGAGTATCGTGCTCATGCGACATTTTGTTTTTCGAAAATAAATGCTGTTGTTTCCAAATGAATAGCAAACTTTCGAGTATATGTACTGCAGTTACTGTAAGTATATCATTCCTTGAAAATAATGTTCTGCATGAATCTGTTGTTTTGAGCCCTAACATCGCTCTAAGGGTACGCTTTTGAATAACAAATATTTTATTAAGCTGTGTTGAGCTACCCCAATGAATTATCCCGTATCTAACATGGCTTTCGAAGTTTGCGTGGTATGTCATTTTGAGGATTTCAAAATCAGCATTCCATTTTAAGGACCGGATCATAAAGCTTGATTGGCTTAATTTTTTCGACACGTGAGCTATATGTTCATTCCATTTTAATTTGTCATACATATAGATTCCCAAAAATTTTGCTGAATTTGTTACTTTCAGTACACAGTCACCAAACTTCAAATTTGATGGTGTGGTAAGAGCTTCATTCTTTTTAAATAAAATACAGTTCGTCTTATTTTTGTTTATAACGAGGCCATTATCGCTGAACCATTTAAATATTAATTGAAGCGCATCTGCTCCGTTTTGGCATAGGATCGTCATGTCACTGCCTTTAATTACAATATTTGTGTCGTCCGCATAGTTAATAATTTTAAATTTGGAATTGTTGTTGTATGTAAATAAATCATTAATATAAATATTAAATAACAGTGGGCCCAAAATGCTCCCTTGCGGGACACCGCTGATAATGTCTAATACTTTCGACCGCACAGCGACGCCATTTTCTTGTTTTATCTCGACTATTTGCTTCCTGCCGGTTAAATAAGATGTCAACCATTTATGTGGAACACCTCTGAACCCACATTGGTCCAGCTTTGATAGTAGGGCTTTATGATCGATGCAGTCGAAAGCCTTAGACAAATCGAGGAGCACCCCGCATGTTAATTGATTTTCTTCTATTGTTGAATATATGAATTTTATAAAATTGAATTAAGCTGTATTGCAGTTTTTATTGCTACTAAATCTATGTTGGTACTGAGACAAAATATTATGTTTTTGTAAAAAAGGTTTCATTTGTTTAATTACAATGTACTCGTATATTTTAGAGAAGGTGGATATGAGACTTATAGCTCTATAATTGGATTCATCCTCAGGGTTTCCATTTTTAAATAATGGTATTACCTTGATTAATTTTAATTGCTGTGGAAATATTCCACTATGTAGCGATTCGTTTATTAAAAACATAGATGTTCAATAATACAATCCATGCATTTTTTAATTATAAGCGGTGATATCCCATCGATCCCACTGCTTCTTTTCGTAGACATATTTCGAATAATATCTCTTAATTCGTCAACCGTTATGGGATGCAAAAACATACTACTATTAATTTTATTGATATTAATATTATCAGCTAAGTACATTGTTGTAATCTGATTGGTAGCTGCATTAATAAAATATTCGTTTATTTGATCTGGATCAATGGTCGTACCTATTTTAGACACTTGGTTTCTACGAGTAGTACCTGTTACTTCCTTAACAACAGACCATGATGCTTTACACTTATTTGGTGCACAAGCAATTTTATTGCTATAGGAGTTGATCCTATCAAATTTTAAATGACTATTATACTGTTGCTTATAATGTTTCAAAAGTGGCAAATACTCTGGTTGGTATTTTGATATTATGTCATAGAGGTGTATTAGTCTTTTATATTCTTTTGTTTCATTTGAGATAGGAATTACTACTTTAGTTTTGTTTACTTTTATTAAACCCAATGGAAAACAGGTAATGAAATGCTTCATGAATACGTTCATAAATAAATCAAATTGAGAATTTACACTAGTGCTATTATAAATGCATGACCATTGCTCGGCATTATTTAGACTCATTTTAAACGCATTAATATTATGCTCCGAAAAGAATCGTGTTTTAGTTTGAGTTTTATTAGTAATTGCTATTTCAGAGAATGTAATAATTTGCGCAAGATGATCGGAAAACTGTGTGGATATTACTCTAGAAGTAATCTCATGTTGGTAATTAGTTATTACATTGTCTATACATGAATTGCTACCATTAAATATGCGAGTATAATCATTAATTAACAAAATGCTACCATAAGAATCTACTAAAGTTTTAAATTCGTGCGTCGTATTGTTACTTTTTTATATATCGATATTATAGTCCCCTGAGATAAAGTAGCGGTTATTATTTGATATTAATATTGTAAACAATATTTCCAATTTTTCAAAGAAAGTATGAACATCACTGCTGGGAGATCTATAAATTGCGACAAGTGTTATTTTTCATTATAAAAGTTAACATCAGTTGCTGCACATTCAAAAACATTTGTTATTGCTAATAGGTTAATATCTACTTATTCTATAAAAAAATGATGACAATTTATAATTTAGAAGTTTCAGAGTTTGTATTTGTTCAGTTTTCTGCCAGTGCTCGGATAAGCAGAGAATATTAATATTATTATCATTCAAAAATACTGATAGTTCATTTAAACAAGTTCCTATTGACTGAATGTTGAGGTTCATTAAATTGATTATATTTTCAATAATTTCTACTTTGGTTCCTTTAGTTTTTGGATCCAGGGAAAAAAGGGTTGACGCGGATTCCTCGCGGCCACGTAACTGGGTCCTTCAGTCTTTGTAGATCGGCCGTTGGCACTCCAATTTTGGAAGAAGAATATTCCGATGGATTTCTTGATTCAATTTTTTCACATTTGATGTTATCAAATTGTTTATTAATTAATAAGGCTTTGATATTCTCTACAGTTGTATTTGTATGAAAACGAGTAGAATGTATAAAACTGAATTTTACAGCTGCAACTACCGTAGACTCATCGGAGATGCCGTATATCGGTTTCGCCCATTGCCGTTTTTGCTTCTTGTATGTGACTATTTGGAAGCCGCCGCCTTCGACGGATGAGTCCGTTTCCTCGGGATTTATTGTTGTTTGTGTTTCGGTCGTTGAACCAGCGCTGTTTTTGTTAGCATATTGTTGGCTGGGTTCGGGTTTCGTTTTTTGTCCAGATTGTGTTTTTGTTAATTTAATTTTTGGCACTCGTGGTTCCATCTTATTTACTGGATGTATGACTGCCAATTTGATTTGTAGAATCCTCTTCAACTCGTGCAACGTTTTTGGTTTTTGAGTTATTTTCTTTTAAGGTTACAATATCTTCTTGGAGATTATATACTAATTTAATTGTTAATACTAACAATTGTGCTACTTTACCGTTAATGTCCTTATTTAATTCTGTATTACTGCTTGATTTTTTCGATGCATTTTCTGCTTTATGTTTAGGGAAGTTGATGATGCAGTCGTCGCAGATCCACTTAAAATTCTTAATTTCAGGAATTGTTGCGGTTCTTTTTATTCCACATGACACATGCAGTTTTAAGTCACAGATAAAACAAGTAATACATTTTTCTGATTCACTAATGTTGATTTTACACACTTGACACTTGGCGGAATGTTTACTCGGCGCCATTTTTAATAATAATTATTTTATTATTAGTTATTATTTCTAAAATTATTATCAAAAATTATTTACAAATGAATTATAATTATTCAACATTTTAGTCAATTTTCATTTGTTAAACATATGTTCTTGAAAATTCTCACTTTTGTTTTAATTTACAAAACTGTTTTTTAAGAATTTAAGTTATTATATATTTTTTTCAATAAATTGATATTATTTTTTGGCAACCTTTTCCGCACGATCTTTCATTTTTCTTATATTTCTCAGAGTTCTAGGAGTTTAATTCATTAAAGCAAATAATTATAAATAATAAACATTTCGACCTAGAATTTTCATTCACAATAGTTACTTAAAAATAATAGGTTTGGCTTATAACAACATGTGACATTGTTTTTGGAACATTTATTTCAAGATTTCTAATAAATATGACTTTAAACAACAATGTCATCACTTATCTCATAATAATAATTATGACATCTAATAAAAATGTATTGGGCTATAGCACAAATGTTTAAAAATAGTAACATTTTTCAATGTTAGCTATCAAAATATATAAAGAAGTATTATAGAAGCCTCAAGTATCAACAATTTTGGCTAATTCCCTCGCTGTGGTCTGAAGACAATTATAATTTTGGTGAAATATTCAGCAAACGCATTAGTAACATCGAAAGGATGAAGTAGATCACATTCATCATCATTTCATCGGGAGATTTCAGTAGAATTGCGCTTCTGTCCAAAATTTTGTAAGGTTTCTTCATATTGACATTTCAAAGCGAAATATTTCATTTGTATGCGCTTTGCTGGTCATTTTTTTTTAAAATATTTGTCGCATCTTGGTGGAACCTAACTTATTAGATAGTGTTAGAAATCTGTTCTATTAGAAATCGAGGTCTGTAATCCACTTTTGTTTTTAGGAAACTAATAATTTTGTCAATAAACAATGGTGGGTATTGCCTTCGATTTCTTAAGTTTATGGGGACATTATTATCAAATATGCCGTAAAATTCTTCGTCAAATATTCATTAAGCCTCATCGTAGTAATATCCTCAGAAAATATTAAAATTCCAATGAAGTTTAGTGATATCCATATATACAGGGTGTCCCGTTAATGCGGGGAAATGGCTGGACCATAGATTCCTGGGGTCAAAATATGACGATTTAACGCAACTTATCTATATCCAAAAATTTAAGGTTAAGCCGGAATTTCGCTTCAAAGTTTCAAATTTTTTTATTTCTTTTGAATGAAATTTATTTTTAATAACTACCATAATATAATACATCATTTCAGTTATTATGACTATTATTCGTTAACAAGAAGTATAAGAAACAGTAGTACCACCACCCAAAATCTAAAATATTTTTTTATTGGTGGATCTAATAAAAACTAAAAAAATACTGCTTGAAAGACCATTTAATTTCAAAACTTTTTCATCTCTTAATAATATTTGATATCTTTTACGGTTTTCCCACAAAAAAATAAAATATATATTTCTTATCTAGTAAAAACAAAATCTAGTTTTTCATCGAATCGAAAATAAATGTTTTTCGTGGCCGACTTTGTTTAAAAAATGTAAATTATGTATAATAGTAATTATTTAGTGTCTTTTGACAATTAATTTTCAACTTTATTATAGTTCATAAATATTCATATTTGGAACAAACAGATATCTTGTTTGTATTAGGATTTTGCAAAGAAAATTGTTTGAAAAGTGTTATATGTTGTTTTGATTTATTTTATTCATTGATATTATTTAATTTTTATTCAATTGAGTAAGTTTATTTACTTATTAATGAGAGCATAATGAGTATACTATATTCATATTTTATTTTTTTGTGCAAAAACCGTACAAGATATCAAAGACAAGTAAGAGTCAGAAAAGTTTTTAAATCTAATGCTCTTTCAAGTAGATTTTTTTGTATTTTATTGGATGCACCAATAAAAAAATATTTTAGTTTTTAAGTGGTGGTACTACTGTTTTTTATACTTCCTGTCAATCAATAATGGCCAAAATAACTAAAATGATGTATGATATTATGGTACTTATTACTAATAAATTTCATTCAAATCAAATAAAGCGTTCAATTGTTATAAACAAAATAAATACAAAAATTTGAAAATTTGAAGCCAAATTCCGGCTTAGCCGTAAATTTTTGGATATAGATAAGTTGCGTTAAATCGTCATATTTTGACCTTAGGAATCTATTGTCCAGCCAATTCCCCGCAATAACGGGACACCCTGTATATATAGTCAAGCCGTCGATAGCTTACTGCGACGTATCGCTTTATATTGGATGAAGTTTAAGGTAAACGTATGTCCATAACCAGATTTGATACCCCGATAATGCGGGATATTTAAAAATTCCTTGAATGTCATACATACATAACTATAAGAGAAATATAAACACGGTTATGTTTATAAATGCCTAAATGACGTAAGCCATGCGCAAGCGTAAGCTAGGATGTACGTTTTACGTTCCCTATACTTTAATATGCAGACACACGTTTCATCTTTTATTTGGCTCTGTCCTGGTCATCTTAGGATGATAATAGAACGAGATGGATATTAGTTGCACATACAATTCTTAGTACGAAAATGTATGCGTCATAGTCAGCTCTCGGCTGATACTGTATTAGTTTTCTTCAAGTTATAATGTGATTTGATATTGTCAAAAAATTAGGCACTTCAAAATTATACAAGCATAATTCATTAATTATGTTTAAAGCAACATCAATGAATAAAGCAGAAGCATTTTAAATATGGCTTTGTCGTAGAGTACTGTATATCTAATGGACAGCAAGAGTTATAAACGAAGAAGTTCTACGATAAGTAGGTAGGAATCGCGAAATTTTAACTACAACAAAAAGTAGAAAAGTGGCATATCTGGAATATATCATGCGTAATCAGAAATATTATATCCTTCAAGTAATCATAGAAAGTAATATTGAAGGAAAACGAGGAAGAGAAAGATGTCGTGGCTCATGAACATAGGACAATAGACTGGACTGAATACTATCGGTAGTCTGGTTCATTCACTTATAAACCGAGATGAAGTGGATCATATTGTCGCAAACATTCATTAATGGATAAATGCATTAAAAGAAGAAGAATTTACTGAACGACTACTATGCACTGTTAGAGTCAAGTAATTGTAAGATCCAATAATTTATTAATAAGGAAATGTAGAAATCGTGTTGAAGTCCAGTTGGATTTTTCTGATTGAAACACTAATGTTGGCATATTATTGATAATAAAAGTAAATTGTAATTAAAATATTATCACTTTCTTCACAAAATTTTTATTGACCATCTAGTCTTAATTTAGAACATGAAGTGTTCCTTATCAATAGTTTATTTTGATTTAAGTCAATTAAATAATCCACTACTAGAACTAATACATGCATTTTGTCCAAATTAACAATATTGTAAACCTTTTTCTCGTTTCTTTTAACCATAACTTTTAAATTATTTTTATTTAATTAATCATAATAATTAAGTCGCCCAACTTTTTTTGACTTTTGAATTTATTGTATTTTTTTTTCAATGTCATTTTGACTTCGTATTCGAAATGTGTATTTAGTCAATAAAAATAATTTTGTGAAGAAAGTGATAATACTTTAATTACAATTTACTACATAATAATCTAATCTTCACGTAACTTAAAAAAATATATTTCTATGATAATAAAAAATAAATATCTGAGTCAATTGACAAATAGAGCAGTTTAACTAAAGTAATTATTTGTCGTTTTACTTATCGATTTCAGAAACCGAGCATTATAAAATGTCTTCCGTACATACGAGATACGACATCTTTATAACAATAAAAACAAACAACATCAAAACAATTTTTATCACTTACCGTAAAATTGGGCAATTCCTTAATTCCCAAAAAGAGTACACAAAATCCAATGTGACGACTGCAACAAAGTTTACATCATGAATTTACGCATGGATTTTCGGCGAGGTGAACACTTAAGTGCTACCATCCTCATTTATGGCACAAGATAAATTTCGATGATACGATTTCTATCGCAATATTAAATCATTTCACTAAGATGATTATCTGTGCGGAAAGCACACCGATAATCTCAACAAACGTGACGACGCTCAATGACTACGTTTAACTTGGAAATCCACTTATGCAACAAGCATACCTCTTTATCACCATTTTAATCCCCACAGGTACCATTAACATTTAAATCTCTTGTAAATTGTAACCATTAATTTAGAAACAATAGATACGCCATAGTAAATGTTTACCTAATTATTTTAACCTTATTCTATATATTGAACTATTGAATTAAAACCCTTTATGATTTCCTTCCTTCAATTTTTTATAAGTCAAATGTAAATTTCGAGTACCATGTACTCATTATTAATTATCAATATTAATATTAAACTTCATTCCTCGTAATCCTAATATACCTCCTAAATACAAACACCCGAGCACCACCATTTATCAATTCATTTCATCTTGATTCATAAGACTGACAACGACATTAATTGACGAACGAGAACTCAGAAATGGCATTTTGGATATTGACTTTAAGATCGTCAATCGTTGCTGGATCGCTGACATAACAACGTTCTTTAACGGCACCCCAGAGATAAAAGTCCATTGACGTCAAATCGAAGCTCCTTGCTGGCCAAATCACATCTCCACAACGGCTGATTACACGATTTTCGAACTTTGACCGATTAAGTCGACAGTTTCGTTGCTAGTATGGCATGTCGCCCCATCTTGTTGGAACCAGATGTTGCTCACATCCAAACCAGCAAAAACTCATAAACCGCACCATATAGTCACTCGTTCGGGATGCATTGGCTGCTCAACGATCACGTGTGGGTTTTCCGATGCCCAAATCCTGCAGTTTTGCTTGTTTATGTAGCCCCAGAGGTGAAAATGCGCCTCATCGGAAAAGATAAATTTTAGCCAAAATTCACCATCGGCTTCCACCTGCTCTAAGGGCCAATTAGTGAAGTTGTATCGAAGTGGATGATCAACTCTCTTCAACTGCTGTATTATTTGGACCTTATAGGCGAATAAACCGATGTCCTTATGCAAAATACGCCTCATGGTAGTGCAACTAATGTTTAATTGCTCAGCATCGCTCTCAGCAATTGAACATTAGTCAATGTTCAACAACAACAACACGAGTCGATGTTCTCGGGTTGGCTTGCACACTACGGGCTACAGCAGCAATATTCTCGGGTGTACGAACCAGACGAGCATGTGAAGCTTTAGTATGGTCCACCAGTTTCTCAAACTTTGTACACAAATTTCTTCAGAACACTTGCATGGTGCATTGGTGCATATTCGCGACCGAATTTTGTACATATTTTTGCACTGATTACATTCAAAATAAATTTTTAACATTTCCCAACGTTCATCAAGCGTATAGCGTGCCATTTCGTTAACTGGGTGTTGTATAGTGAAGAACTGTCATACATCAAATGTCAAATATCATAACAGTAATAATAAAGTAGTAGTTCAAAAAGATTCCAAGAGATGGTCCACCCTTTATTATTCGCAATTATTTGATAAGTGGTGTATACATTTTTCAATCGAATGGTATAATCTTCATATTTTAATAGAATATTATTAAAGCACCTGTAAACGTAGGTAGTATGACAATTTATTGATGCAATAATAATTCTACTACTCTACTTGTTTAAGTAAAACTACTGTATAGAGACTATACTGATTCTTATGGGCCACTTGAGCCGTATTAAGACGGCCAACGTCCATACGTTAAATACATCCTGGTTAAAATAATTGCTGCGTAACTATGTGCATAGTTCTGTAGTGATGAAAATTTTGATATATACTCAGTGATATGGAAATTAATGTATCAAGAAGGGGTGGGATGTTTTTCACCACATCAAGTGATAATTACATATTTGACATATATTAATTTTTTTTTAAATAATTTTATCGGATTCTCGGTTCTTTGCTGTTTTCACTTTTCATCGTTAATGCACCAACATGAAAAGTACCACCAATTTAGCGAATTCGAAAAAGGACGTATTGTTAATTTGCGACAAGATGGTTATTCGATTAGAGAAATTATGAATCGCCCTAACCGAAATCAACCTAGAGCCATGCGCTGCTAACAGGGATAGACTAGAGAGGGTCAGTAACTTCGCCGAAAAAGAACCGAGAGATTCCACTTATGGCAACGAAAGACCCATTTTCCAGTACCAAATCAATTGTTCATCTATAGTTAGAGAACGAAGGAGAACCTGTAACCTTTCAAACGGTTTTCCGCACAATCAGAACTTCCGGCTTTCAATTTTATCGGTCACATCTTGAAAGCAACGTTAGGAGTGGTGTAGGTTGTGATTGCACTGGAATCTAGATTAGCATTGGCTTTGTTTAGTGATGATTACATTTCGGGATGCTTTATAGCCGAATGAGAGTCAAACAGAGATGTGGGAAAAGTCGGAACATGGCATTTTCTTTTGAAATGCTCTAAACTGTAAGGAATATGATATAGGGTTATTTTGGTGCTGTAACTTATAGAAGTAGATCTCCGTTGGTATTCATCTAAGGAATTATGAATATGACCGTCCATCATGGAACTTATTGTACAGTTACTTAATTTCCTTTTTGTTTTTAAAGGGGATCATTTGCTTCGAAATGCATCATGTGGAACAAATTTTGTTGGATTTGGCTCTTCTTGAAATACTAATACATCCACTGCTCTTTACTTTCGGACTCATACGCATATATTCATAATTCATTGCCTGTTATGATCGCATACGATCAAAATATATAAATAACACTACCGACAAAAAGTTGGATTTTCACGTTAGGGACGTGCTAGATGGCAGCACTTGGATTTTCTATTTCTGCGCAGGTGAAAGAGTGTATCTATAGCTCGACGAAATCAGTTAAGATGGCTGGTTGTGAATAGATGATTCTGTTGACGATTGTTTAGAAAGTTTTACGGAAACACTTACAACACTTAGTAAATACTACAATGCGTTAAAACCCCGATATTCATTTATATATCCGGTTTAGTGACTATATATTTTTATATATGTATGTGACTTCTAATGACTATTTTAAAACTAGCACCCAATTATATTCAATCGAATCTAAATAATTAATATATAATTTATTTCAGAATTATGTTCTACTGCACAGTATGTCACAAAAAATTCGACACCGCAATGAAGTATACGCGGCACAGAAGGTTGCACAGAGAGAAGACTATACAGTGTCCCAAATGCCCTCTGAAGTTTACAATAAACTCGAGTCTCAAACGTCATTTGCAAGATGGTCATCGTGATCCTTCTATTTGGATAACGTGCGAGATTTGCTTGAGACAATTAGGCTCGAAAAAGACCTACGATGCGCACATGAAGACGCACTTGAACGACCATGACTGCGACATTTGCGGTATTGCATTATCTTCTAGAATGTCACTAGTTCAACACAAGAAATTCATGCACAGCAGTACGATTTACGAGTGCCGTTATTGCTGTAAAAAATACGTCGAGTTGAAGTACCTGAAGATCCACGAGAAAAAACATGAGAAGTACAAATGCACGCACTGCGAATTCTGCACAGACACACAACGTTGGTATTTTGATCATATGAAAAAACATTCGATCTGGGATTGTGATTATTTTGGAAAAGCTATTAATACCGGAGAGACAGTGGTGAAAACAACTCACAAGGATGAAGTGTTCGGTTGTGAAAAATGTGGGAAAAACTTTACATCAAAGTGTGGTCTTGTAAATCATGAAAGGATTCACAATAATGAGCGTCCGTTTTCATGTACAGTTTGTTTGCGGAAATTTCGGCAGAAGTCCGCGTTGAAGATGCACATGAGACTTCATACTGGTGAGAAACCGTACAAGTGCAATATCTGCAATAAGGATTTTATTTCAAGGTCGTCACTTACTTCGCATAGTAAATTTCACAGCAAAGATACTTGAGTGTAAAATTACTTAATTACTTTGTTATTTTATTTTTAATCACATCAACGTAAATTCATTTATTGTTCTAAATTTGTCATACCATATTCATACACAAACTGTATAAC
Source organism: Ontholestes murinus (assembly GCA_963969525.1). Lineage (NCBI taxonomy): Eukaryota > Metazoa > Arthropoda > Insecta > Coleoptera > Staphylinidae > Ontholestes > Ontholestes murinus. Next base: position 66,447,502 of record OZ018388.1, read on the forward strand.
ATACATTTATTCATTTAGTTTATTTCATAGAAATAAATACATTCAAACTAGTGTTGCTTTGATAGCCTTGCTATTTGTAACACACAAATTAATTTTGTATCATTCAATGTCTATCAAGGTATTAGTCAGAGAAGTAGTTGTTTCAATAAGTGATTTGTTTTGTAGACTTAATAAGACTAATTGTTGTAGATTTACGAAATGTTTTCGTGTATTCATAATTATTAAAAATACATCTATCTGAATTATTCGAAGTTTCTGTTAGATGTATGTGGTATCATAAATAAATTAAAAATAAGTATACTATTTTATTTGTTGTACCTTAACCCTTGATTTAGTTCAATAAAAAGAATGATCAAATATATCAATATTGATTTATTGTCTCCTTTTATTTACCACGAATATTTTACTTAATAGGATATTTAGTTATGCACTATTAGATTTAGTCATAGTAGAAGTAGTGATAGTGGTAGTAGTAGTAGTAGTAGTCGAATTTAGTTAGCAACTACGTATTTCTCTGGTTGGGCTTGGGTTTCCTATGAAAGCTGGTTTGATTCCTTCCGTGGACACCACAGGTTTTTTCTTATCGTCATTGTCCTATTGCCCTGTTTGATTACTTCATACGGGTTCTTGAGCTCTTCGTAATTTTCTTGCATGGCTCCAATTGTTGTGAAGTCGTTTCTTGCTGTTTTCCTTCTCTTTTATGTGACGAATGTCCGTTGAGAATTGACCGATATAATCGAGGTACCGGAATTGTCTTAGTGAACATTTTTCCGACTTCAGTCCAAAAGCGTATGTTATTGGTTTGTGGTCAGTGTAGATGGTGAAAATTATTTTTTCTAGCATGTGCTGGTGATGTTTGATCGTGGCGTAGATTGCTAGTAGTTCTCAATCGAATGCTGCGTATTTTTGTTCGGCTGGCGACAGTTTCCTTGACATGAATGCTAGCGGTTTCCATGTTCGTTTTTGTAATTGTTGGATTACGCCTCCTATTGCGTAATCCAATGCATCTGTGGTAACTGCGAGGATGGCATTGGGTTGAGGATGCGCTAAAAATGCTGCTTTAGCAATCTCGTGCTTGCATTGGCTGAATGCTTCTTTCGCTGCTTCCGTCCATTGTATCGGCTGGTTGTCCTTTTTGTTTTCTTTTAACAGTTCGTTTAGCGGTACTTGAGTGTTTGCTGTGCCGTGAATGAAACGTCGATAGTAATTTATCATTCCCGATACTTGTCGTAGTTTCTTTGCTGTCCGTGTTAGTGGAAAATCTTGATTTGCTTTCACTTTGTCGCCTAGTGGTTTTGTGCCTTCTCCTGATACAATATGAGGGTAGATTGAAAAGTTTCCGGAATGGGCAAGAAAACGCAGTAATTAAACAAGTTTTATTTTTTATTTTTCAACATAGTACCCTTGCAGGACGATACACTTTTCTCAGCAGTGCTCCAACTTTTTTAAGCCTTCAGAAAAATATGATTTTGGGAACTCTGCAAAATAAGCTTTAGTGGCGTCGATGACCTCCTCATTTGACGTAAAACGCTTGCCTCCGAGCCAAGTACGCACGGGGCCAGATCTGGAGAATACGGGGGATGCGGCACCACCTCGTAGCCCAATTCAATCAATTTATTAATGAGGCCGTTTCTCCTTCAATATGCCATTGAATTGATCCAATAAATCGCTGTAGTATTGTCCCGTGATAGTTCTTTCCTTCTGCAAAAAGTCGATGTGTATCACACCTTGCGAATCCCAAAAAACGGTGGCCATGACCTTTCCAGACGATGGGACAGTCTTTGCCTTCTTCGGACCAGATTCGCCTGGAGAAATCCACTGTTTCGACTGCTGCTTGGTTTCTGGTGTGTAGTGGTGGATCCATGTTTCGTCCACGGTCACGAATCGGCAAAAAAAACCGTTGGATTACGCTTTAACAAGGCCAAACACTCTTTCGAAGTGGTCACACGATTTCGCTTGTTGTCCATAGTCACCAAACGCGGAACCCATCGCGCCGACAGCTTCCTCATGCCCAAATGTTCGTGCACGATATTTTGCACACGATCATATGAGATACCTGTGGTCTCTACTATTTCGCGCAACTTCACTTGTCGATTGGCTAACACGAGATCAAGGACTTTGTCGACCATTTCTTCATCTGTGGCCGTTTTTGGACGTCCACTGCGTGGTTCATCCTTGGTGCTCGTACGGCCACGTTTGAACTCGCTCACCCAGAAACTAATAGTCGAAAATGAAGGTGTGGATGTGCCATGAACTTTCTGCAAAATATCTCGTATCTCCGTCGCCTTTTTCCCATCCATCCAGAAATGTTTGATGACTGTACGAAATTCGTTTTTATCCATTTTTGCAAAAGTGCCTGACTTGCTTCACAAGATATCCTAGTAAACAAAAACGGAACGACGCACGTGTCTGAAAACTTGACAGCTTACCTAAAATAGGTTAGCCTTGACAACCATCATAACAATTTCACGATACGCGCGAAATCTCTTGCCCATTCCGGAAACTTTTCAATCTACCCTCGTATATCCCAGAAAAGCAATTTCGTGCAATCCAAATTTGCATTTGGTCGGGTTGATTACTATTTCGTTGTCGTCTAACCGTTGAAATAGTTGTTTGAGGTGTTCGTCGTGTTCCTTCTCCGATTTAGATGCTACCAAAATATCGCCAATGTATACGTAGCAGAAATCTATTCGTGCAGGATTCCGTCCATGAATCTTTGAAATTTTTGTGCTGCGTTTCGTAGTCCAAATTGCATGTATGCGAATTCGAAAAGTCCGAATGGTGTTGCGATGGCTGTTTTTGGTATGCTCCTGTATCAACTACATATGGTATCTTTGATTGTTGATCAGTGATGTACAGGCGGTGCGATTTGTTCGGCGAGTAGTCAGTTGTCGCCTCTACTCACTGTCCTGGTCGTTTGACCATAAGGTACGAAGTCACGCTACTATTGACAATAAGGAATCGCGCTGTCCTAAAAATTAATAAAATAACTTTCTCCACATTAAACAATTATTCAATGCTTATTGGTCATAACAGCTTCAGAAAATAGACTACTTTTCGAGTGCACTCATCTTTAATAAGTTAAATAGTTCGGAAAACGACGCTGCTTCCCAATTAAGCAGGATTTCTGTTGTTGTGCCATTCTTAACAACACTTCGAATAAATCAATAAAAAAACTTTCTGCCTCATACTTTCAAGTTTCTTTTAGTAATTGACTAGGTATGATTCTAAGCAACATTATATAAACATGCGTATTATCAAGTACTGAGCAATTGCACTTGGTCACAATTATAATTTTTTTTTAAATACACACATAATTCCAGACAACATTAGCATCGTCACGGTTCACGTCTACCTTTTGAAAGTAGTGTAGCAAGTTTTAATTGACATACTTAATGTGCAGTCTCCTGCTTCAAAATTGCGATCACACTCCTTTCTACAATCTTTACGTTGTTCTTAGGGTAAACCAGAAAATTATGTCCACATATGTCAAATGTCGTTTCCTAATATACTCGTTTCGAACTTCTTTTGGGGCATTCAAAAAATTTGATGAAGGGTCGTTATTTTTAACAACCCCTGTTGTCATCAAGTACAGACCTTACGTTCACTTTCGAGCTTATTTCCTCCATTTGGCAATCGATAGAGGCTTCTCGGTCATAACAGGATTCCCTTCACGTGCACTAACCTTAAATAGGTTGAAAATAATATACACACATAATTTTGTATTAAGGTAGAAGAAATAATAATAACGCGTGGATTTAAAAACAAGCGTTTATTCTACAACTGGTCGAAATAAAGTCTTTCGAAATGAATATAATTTCATATTTAAAAGAATGCACATTAATACACAAAAAGTGAGCAACAGAAATAAATATAAATATCACAGATTTAAAATATGATAAGTAGAATGTCAACATTGGCCATATATATATATATATATATACAGGGTGTCCCGTTAATGCGGGGAAATGGCTGGACCATAGATTCCTGGGGTCGAAATATGATGATTTAACGCAACTTATCTATATCCAAAAATTTACGGTTAAGCCGGAATTTTGCTCCAAAGTTTAAATTTTTTTTTTATTTCTTTTGTTTATAACAATTGAACGCTTTATTTGATTTGAATGAGATTTATTTTTAATAACTACCATAATATAATACACCATTTCAGTTATTATGATAATTATTGGTTAACAAGGAGTATAAGAAACAGTAATATCACCACTTAAAAACTAAAATATGTTTTTATTGGTGGATCTAATAAAAACTAAAAAAAATACGGCTTGAAAGACTGTTTAATTTAAAAACTTTTTCATCTCTTAATAATATTTGATATCTTTTACGGTTTTCTCACAAAAAAATAAAATATATATTTTTTTAAAAATAATTTTTAAAAAGTAAAAACAAAATCTAGTTTTTCATCGAATCGAAAATAAATGTTTTTCGTGGCCGTCTTTGTTTAAAAAATGTAAATTATGTATAATAATAATTATTTAGTGTTTTTTAACAATTATTTTTTAACTTTATTATAGTTCATAAATATTCATATTTGGAACAAACAGCTATCTTGTTTGTATTAGGATTTTGCAAAGAAAATTGTTTGAAAAGTGTTAGATGTTGTTTTGATTTATTTTATTAATTGATATTACTTAATTTTTATTCAATTGAGTAAGTTTATTTACTTATTAATGAGTGCATAATGAGTATACTATATTCATATTTTATTTTTTGTACAAAAACCGTACAAGATATCAAAAACTAGTAAGAGTCAACAAAGTTTTGGTATCTAATGCCCTTTCAAATAGATTTTTTTGGATTTTATTGGATGCACCAATAAAAAATATTTTAGTTTTTAAGTGGTGGTACTACTGCTTTTGATACTTCCTGTCAATCACTAATGTTCACATTAACTGAAATGGTGTATAATATTATGGTACTTATTAATAATAAATTTCATTCAAATCAAATAAAGCGTTCAATTGTTATAAACAAAAGAAATAAAAAATTTTGAAACTTTGAAGCCAAATTCCGGCTTAAACGTAAATTTTTGGATATAGATAAGTTGCGTTAAATCGTCATATTTTGACTCCAGGAATCTATGGTCCAACCATTTCCCCGCATTAACGGGACACCCTGTATATATTACAATCCCCCCTTAAAAAATTTACATTTGTACAATAAATACATATTTTTTAATCATTAGAAACCCCCCTTATGGCTGTCCGGTACCATTCACCATTGGGATACAATTAATGGTGCTTTAGAGTGACGGGGGCGATCCTTTAAAGTAACAAGCTCATTTACACACACACAAATACACAAATGACACATGGCGGAAGGACCACGTGGTCGATAGCCTAACACTACTACTACTACTACTACTACTAGAAACCCCAAGTCTATCAGGTCTTTTTAACTGACTTCTCCTTCGAAGCATCCGATCAGACTCAGTGTTTTCATTATTTACATCAACAATTTTAACGTTATTTGTTACACCAATTTTTTCATTAGTATTACACTTGGTCATGCTGTAATATTGAATAATAGGAGGAAATGTGGATTTTGTTAATATTAAAATTTGATTCACATGTCGTTTCCATGTTTCACCATCAGATGTTTACTTCCTAATATTTTAATAATATTGGCTAATGTCCATTTTGGATAGTCTTTTCTTCCCCTACAAAAAATTTAACAAGTGATTTCCCCTTAAAGTTTTTAATGTTTTTAACTTGTTTATTTTTAACAACATTAAAGTGTTCAATGTTTTTTTAATAAATCTAGTCTACAACTTATTTGCCGATCTTGTAAAATTTTTGAGTAGTATATATTGATAAAAATCTATTCAAAACTACGTCTATTTCATAGTAACTTTTAAAAGTAGCTTTCCGCAAACAATTTTTTATTAACTTAACACATATTTCGGCTGCTCCGTTACTAGGTGGAGGTGAATCTCCTGTTTGCAATGATTGATAAACACCTTTTTGGAACAAAAATAGTTACTAGAGGCTTATGAGCTGTAACTAAAATTTAGTTCCACTTTTTGCAAAAGAAAAGAAGCATGCGCAATTGGTTTTCAACCCCGTTACTATAAACATGTGTTATAACAGCACCAATTCCTGAATTAGAAGCATCAACGGTTAATTTATTTATTTATTTATATTTATTTTACAAGATCCTATTAAAATAATGTAAACAAAATTAAGATAAATACATTAAGAATTACAAAAAAATTCTACATTTTTACGCAATAATTTATACAACTGCTTATGCACTTGTGTTTACAAATTTACAAAAATGGTGATGTGGCCATCATAGTACTTTCCCTATATTTTTGTCGAAAACTATGAGATTTACGCAAAAAGGCTATTTTTAATGATTTGTTCACTTTTGAATTCTCTACAATTAATTGTAATAAAAGTTTCACGTAACTCTAATAGTTAATTAGTAATTGGCAAAAAATGTCAAAATTTTCAATTTTTATTTTTTTCTCAAAAGTTAAGAATTTTATGAAAAATATGTTCAAATAAAACTTGTTCAGTTTTTTATTCCCTTTAACTTTTGTTTGAATCATTTTTAAAAATTTTTCATATTTAGAAAAATATCACAAAAAAACAAAAAAACGCCTCGAGTAAACATCCACTTCCGGTCTATGAATGTTCACCAAAAGCTTTTCAGTTCCAGTTTTTAACGATAAAACCTTAAGTTTGAAGTTTCATCTCAGACCGATAATTCGTTTTTGAGATACAGCGCCCACCGACAGACAGACAGACAGACAGACAGACAGACACACACACAGACACAATTTTTTTTTTCCAGAAATTAGTGTAATGGACTCAGGGGACCTCAAAACGGATATTTCCGCAAAAAAAAATTTTCAAAAAAAAATCACGATCACAATACTTCCCCTATATATACTTCGTATATAGGGAAAGTAATAATAATTTGTCATTCCCAAGACGGATTTCAGCTCGCTGATATTTTTAGGTTGTGGGCAATTTTTTATAGCGTTGGTGCGTTCTGATGTAGTATGAAGCCCTTCATTTTCTATCTTATGCCCTTTTTTTTTATTTTTTTTTTGTTTTGGGGCGTGCTGCAGCATGCGCCCTACAATCGTCTGTAGCCCCCATCCTCCTATGACATCCCTCAGATCCTGCCTCTGCGGATCCCATTCTGGACACGCCATTAGTGTGTGCCCTCTTGGTGGAGAGCCATACGGCTTCCGTCTTTTGCGCCGCCAAAGTTAGCCCCGCATCCTCCAACCATCGAGCGATCTGGGAGACCGCCAATGCCGCCGACGTCTTAGCTCCCTCCAGTGTGGTCGAGCAGCTGACCAATGCCAGGTCATCGGCGAACGCCACCGTGCTGACCCCCTGAGGCAGCTTCAGTCGCAAGACGTTGTCGAAGGCTATATTTCATAATAGGGGACCCAGCACTGACCCCTGCGGTACCCCACCGTACATGGTGAATCTTCCAGATTTACCCTCAGCCTCATAATTTACCTCCCTTCCGCCGATGAAACTCCGGATGAGGTTCATTAGGTACACCGGGATGTTCCTCTCTCTCAATGCCCTCATAATAGACTCCCGGGGAATAGACTTAAATGCATTCTGTACATCTAGAGTTGGCATGAGGCAATACTTTATCTTTCTCCAAGTCCCCATGTTAGCGCTTCTGGCGATGTCCTGCACCGTTCTTATGGCATCTACCGTCGAACTGCCACTTCTAAATCCAAATTGGTAAGGGGAGAGCCCTCCGACGTTGCTCACTGTATCCTCCAGCCTTTCTGCTGTTAGCCTCTCTAGTACCTTGGCCATCCCGTCCTCCAAGCATACTGGTCTGTAGGCTCTGGGGCTATCCTGCGGCTTCCCTATCTTGTGGAGAAGGACGAGCCTTGCCTTCTTCGAAACACTCGGGAAGACCCCCTCCTTCAAACACTGGTTCATGACATCTCTTTTATTGGGAAGTCTCCCTACCGCATTAGCTACCTCCTCCCCTGTCCAAATCGGAATAGCCTCGACGATTACGTCCTCGCTTTCTCTTTCTACCCACACCTCCTCTACTTGCCTGGTCTGGAATAGTTCCTCTATGACCGCCATTACTCCCCCAGATACCATAACCCCCGGGCCAGGCGTCCTCGCCCCAATTTTTTTCGATACCAGCTGGTAGGGAAGCCCCCATGGGTTTACCTCGACTTCCTCACATAACTTTTTCCAGCAATTGTTTTTGCTGGTAACGATGGCTCTTCTCAACTCCTCCCTGACCTGCCGATGTTCCTCTACCAGCCCCTCTGTGAGTATATTTCTCCCTTTTGCTCTTGTCATTTTCCTCCTGGCACCCGTTGCCAGCCCATGGAGGACCCCAATCTCCGGCGTCCACCAGTATGCCGACTTTCTGCCCCCGGGTTTCCTCTTTGGCACCGCTCGCTCACATGCCGTGTGCACTCTAGATATTAGTTGCGATGCCGCCCTCTCTGCGTTTTCCGTAGCTAGGGGGGAAGTGCTGGCCAGCGCCCTGCTCAGCCTTTCCTCACTTATTTTGTTAAGTGCCCATTTTAATCTGGTCTGTTCTTGATCCCTCCTGGAGCCCACTGGCCCCGCCCCCCCTATCGTGAACTCAATATATTTATGGGCACTCAATGACTCCTCCTCCAGCCATTAATTTTCCTAACCAATCTGCTATCCGCTAGTGTAATGTCAATTTGAGACACCGATCTGCCCCTCTGGAACGTAGGCACACCTCCCCTATTACATATCTGCAAGTCTAGAGCCGCTCCCATCTCTAGAACTTCCTCCCCTCTTGGTTCCGTAGCCGGAGAGCCCCACTACACGGCTTTTGCGTTCAGGTCCCCCGTGAGTAGGATGCTACCCCTCTGACCTCTCAGACTAGCCTCCAGCACCGCCACCCAGTCTGTAAAGGCCGCTGCTCCACAGTTAGGAGATATATAGCAGCTGTATACTGCAATGCCTCCTACCATCACCCATACAATGCCCCTAGCTGGTGTTCCCCAACCCGTCACCCTTCCTCTAGCCTCTCCTCCTACCTTTATCGCTACGTCCCCTCCCTCCACGTCTTTAAACCATCCTGCATCCAATCTAGCGTTATTTGGCTCGCTCACTAGCACCACCTCGGTGCCCATTCTGCTTGTTGAGGCCATCAGCAGGTCGTGGGCCGCCCTGCTCCTGTTGAGGTTGAACTGCCTAATCCTTAACACTAGTTCGGCTTGGCTGCTTTAGGAGCCTCCGCCTCCTTCTCCGTTCCTATTATTATTGAGGGAGTCTCCACCTGTTCCGTTTCCTCTCCACCTTCAATGGTAGGTTGTTTCCCGGTTGCTGTTTTCCCATTGAATATCCTGCAGCTGTTTGTCTCTGCTCTGTGCCCTGGCATCTGGCATATAGGGCAGAATGTCTCCCCTTGGCACTCCCACGCTTGATGACCGTCTTTCCCGCATTTGTGGCACAGGGAGGATCTATCAATGCCCTTGCACTGACGGGCCCTATGACCTGATTACCAGCAGCGGAAACACCTGTCGCTATCCTCCCTAAATCTTATGCGTGCCATGCCCCAACTTACCCTGACCTTCCCCATCTTGACTAGTCGCTCGGCGTTGGCTAGCGAGACCATTACTGTGGCTACCTGGGTTTCTCCATATGCCGGTCTCATTCCCCTGACTTCTACGGCCTCAGCCCCTTCGGTATCCGCCAATGCCGCCTGAATCTCCTCCTTCCGTACGGTTTCGTCTATGTCTCGTACCAGGATTGCGACCTGCTCCCGCCAAAGGCTTGCCGCATCTTTTCCTACCGCCTCCTGGACCGCACTCAGATGTGGTTCTGCGTTCCCCTGGCCCTTTTCCAGGTGGATGAGGATGTCGCTCTCTCTGCTTCTAGCGACCCTGCTTACCTTGGCCCCTGTGGCGTCTAAGTTAACCCTTCCCTTGACTATGCTTAACACCTGCTTGTACGGTTGGGCTCCAGCCTTTACTTTAATTGTGTTGCCTCTCAGTGGTTTTCGGGGCCTGCTTCCTCCTTGGTTATTACTGCCTCTGCTTCGGGTTTCCGTCCATTCCATTCCATCTCTTTTTGTTCCATCGTTTATTACCCCTGTTGTCAGTTCACTGTTGCTAGGACCGGCCGCCATATGGGCGTAACTGCTTGCCTGTTGCTGCTGGTCTGGCTTTACCGCTTTGGGTGGGACAAAGATTTGTATCCTTGTTGCCTCACTGTGAAAGACTCCCTCGGCTAGTTTCCTGAGGATGGACGTCCTAATCTGGGGAATTTTATGAAGAGCCACCATACTGTTATTTTTGAGCATGGCTTTCTAAGCGACCAGCTTGTTCCACATGTCCCTCTCAGTTCCGTCGTAGACTCGGACGATTTTCTTGTGGCCCACCCCCTTAGTTTTTACTTCGTCTGTTTCGAAACTGTTGGCGATTATAAACCTTCCAGTTTTACTTTAAAAACTGAAAAATCATTGCAATCGTGATTAAATTCTTTTAATGAGCCCATAATTCCACTTGCTACACTTATGTTCCAAATTGTTGATTTTACGTCACTACTAGATCTTTGTACACTAATCCTCATCGCCAATATATTCTGTATTGCGGTAGAAGAAATAAAAATAACGCGTAGATTTTAAAATATGTGTTTATTCTACAACTGGTCGAATTAAACTGAAGCAAATTAAATCAATTCCATATATAAAAGAATGCATATTGATACACAAAAAAGTGAGCAATGGAAATAAATGCAAATGCCACTGGCTTAAAATAAATAGAGCGCCAACATTGTCCGCATATATTAAAATTACCACAGTCTACAAAATTGCGATCACGCTCTTTTCCACTATCTTCAGTAGTTAGTTTAGTAGTTCATAGGGTACAGCAGAATATCAGCTGCTGTCTTACTTCTCAAGCTGAATAAATTGCAATTGGTCCACATACGTCAAATGTCATTTCCTGATATCCTCGTTTCGAACTTCTTTTGGGGAATTCGAAAAATATAATGATCATGCATCGTTATTTTGTAACAACCTCTGTTAAACATTATTGTCATCATCAGCCTGTTTCCCCCATTTAACAATCGATCGGCGCATCTCGGTCATAAAAGGATTCCCTTCACATGAACTAACCTTAAATAAGTTAAAAACAATATACGCACAGATTTTTAGTCGCTGACGTAGATCACGCTTTCCTGTTGAAGCTAGTCTAGAAAATCTTTATTGATGTACTTATTATAATAACTATAATGCAACGCCTTGACATTACGATCATGCAGCTTTCCATCACGTTTGCGTAGAAGTTAAACTAGCAGCTGTTTTTCTGGTTTCCTTAAGCTGACTCATTTGAAATTGAAAATCATTTTGCATCGACGTGTGTACAGAGCGTTTTCACTAACATTAAGCTACACCGAGGTATCGAATACAGCAAGAAAGAACGAAATGAAAATGCAACGTGGTTAAAGTAAGCATGTTGTATATAATTGAAAGGTAAAAATTAAAAGTCTTCAATAGAGCAAGAGAAGAGCCGTAAAGTTAACAAGAATAAACTGTTTCATGTCCCTGAACGTTAATAATCAAAAGTTCTTTTTTATATCTAATGAATCGACTACAAAAAGTCTTTGGTGAAGTAAGACACTTGTTATGTTCCATAGATTTATTAGCAGTTAACTGATACGTGTTTCGATTGTTACCAATCATTTTCAAAGTTTAAATTTTGATTATCAACATTCTCATGATTGGGTAAGATAAAAAAATTACTTATCTTGTTCCCAATGACCAAATTATATGAACTTAGACTTTGATGTTCTAAATCAACCTCTTCTTAATAATTCGGCTCTAAAGTTTAACATTGTTTGTCTGTATACACTGATTAATAGCCATATCTGTCGATAATTTTGGTACTTTAATGGTAAAATTCTAATTATTTTGACATTATTATTGGCAACGTCTCTAATATTCCGCAACGTTTCTCTTAAATTCTTAATATTTGCAATTTTTGACCAAAAGCGTTTGTTTACCCTGGTAAAAGAATTCATCTTACTCGACTTAGAATAGATTGCCCAATGAAAATATCAAAATAAAAAACTCTTTGATTGGAATCATATAGTTCATTTTGAATCACCACTGGTGGTAGTTCTTGCCACTGAACATGTTCAAACTATTAAAACTTAGCTCAATTTCCACTGTAACTTTTGACCTGGCAGAATTGAACTAACTATTTATTGAATCATTTTAAGATTCAAAGAACATTTCGCGCGTACTAGAAGATTTTTTTTGACATAGGCAATGCCATTCAGTCACACACGTCTCTAATTATATGTCGTATTGAATTAATGTGCGCGTATTAGAAGATACGATCGATTTTGCATCAAAGCAGAAATTCAATAACATGGAATAGTCCAGGGAAATATACTGAATATTAATCAATTGTTTGAATCAAAAAACTTACACAAATATTTAATAACTACAATTATCATCCTTAATTGAACAATAATATTCTTTTATTATTTTCAGAAAAAGCTACTTCTGCTATGTATGTAAAGAAGGATTTAACACAATCACAGAAATTCAAATTCACGTGAAAATACACAAAGATAAGAACTTATCTTGTAAAAGGTGTCATAAGAAGTTCGTACTTAAACGTACGCTAAGAAGACATTTGAAAACCTGTGAACAAGATCCGACCGGTCTACTGAATTGCGGAAACTGCGGCAAGATGTTAACTACGAAAGAAAGCTACAACAAGCACGTGAAAAGCCACCCATGCGCGATGCGATTCGAATGTGATTTGTGCGGTCTTAAATTACCTACAAAATCATCCGAAGTCAAGCATCGGGAGGCTATGCATAACGGAATAAAATACGCCTGTAAACAGTGCGGAAAACAATTTTCTACGAAGGGGAATTTAAATGTTCACATGAAGAAGCACGATCCGACGTATAAAACGCCTGAATATAAATGTAACTTATGCGAGTATGCTGTTGTATCGAAGCGGAGCTACAATCGTCACATGCAGCGTCACAATGGTGAAAATGTGAATTTCATATGCGATATCTGTGGAAAAGAAATTACGTCAAAAGAGAGCTTCGTGGTCCACCTGCGAATCCACAACAACGAGAAACCGTTCTGTTGTTCCGTATGCGGTAAGGCGTTTGCATCAAGGAACGTCTTCAAAACTCACGAGAGAACGCACACGAATGAGAAGCCTTTTGTTTGTAAAGAATGTGGTAAAACATTTTCTCAGCGATCTCCACTGACTATCCACATGAGACTCCATACTGGCGAAAGACCGTACAAATGTAACATCTGCGAAAAAAAATTCGTTTCTAAAGCTGCTCTTAATATACATAGTAAAATCCATGGGAAACCCTTATGTACATAAATTTGAGTGCGTATCATATATTTAATCTATTGCTTCTTAGAATTTGTAAGTTTTTCTTTGAATAAACAGCTTTTAATGCGCAACGTTAAACTAATATTAAAAATAGTATATTGTTCAACGAGTGACGAAAGTAACATTTTTTTAAGCGAGAGAACAGTTTACCAAACGAGGCGAAGCCGAGTTTGGTAATGTTCGCGAGCTTAAAAAAATGCTTTCGACGAGTTAAACACTATACTTTTTCTACTACCTTACCTATGATACTAATAAATTTTTATTATTATATAAACAAATACTTTATTTTGAATTAAAAATTACAAAACTACAGATCATATTTAAATTACTTACGATTTAAATATCAAAATTTCCGTCAATTTTGCAGAATATGCAAACAGCAAAGTGAATATGAATTTACGCGATTATCTGACTTAAATTCCATGAATTTTGCATATATTTTTTCATACCTCTTTTTCGATTTTTCTGATAATAAATCCACATAGGTTTTCTCAGCTTAATTTACTATTTCTGGTGCAGTATTGGAAAGATCTAAATCACTTACTGAATCAGAAATCATGATATGATGAAGTTACGAACAGTACAAATTCAAAAACTGACGTTTAATAATGACACGATATAGTGACAGCAGGCAACTAGACGGAGGTGAAAATTTGTAGGTAACTTTCGTCCCTAGTGACGAAAGTTAGCGTTATGGGATTTTCTCTCACTAGTGACGGAACTTAAATTTTCGCTGGAGTATTCGGTGACGAAAAATGTCTTTTTATAAAGGGTAGTAGAAAAAAAATATTTACCTAACTTCCCGATGACAGTATTTTTGGAAAATAATGAGAACAATTATTTTTTTGTTTTTTGTCAGTAATGCTTGGAGAAATTAATTGTTTTCATTCATATTTTTAACTTTTGTGTATAAATGCCTTAAATAAATGTATACAAGTTTGTTTTATTTTCGTTAATTGTTAAATTGGCGAAAGATGTTTACTTCTATTATATCATATTATCAAATCTGCAGTTTAAGGATGCTGGAATATATTTTGCTACATCAGGTAAGTGATATGTTCTCTCATATTAGTGTTTTTAAGTTTTTGAAAAAAAATATGTTGACTTGTAAAAATGACAAGGTCAAGATTTTTACAAATAGAGCGGAGGACTTCTTCAATCGTAAAATTATACCATTGCCAAAATGGTCCAAAATGGACCAAAGTTATTGCACAAAATGGCACATATTTGATCTAATCCAGATCCTAACTATGTTAATTTCATCATTAAAAAAAAGTAAAAAAAGTGAAAAAACGTTCAGTATTTTCGCAATTATCGATTTGTTTTGAAAATTAATTAAATTATTTCGGGAATCTTATATCTCTGTCCTCTTATTACATATCTTAGATAGTGTAGCTTCCTTCTATTTATGCTATTAATTACTTCGTATACTTTGCCCATTTCTTGTAATACCATGTTTGTTTTCATCTATGCCTAGGTTAAACGAAGCATCCTTCTGTAACTCCACATTTCGAATGACTATAATTTATTTATGTGTTCTTGTTTCAGTGTCTAGTTCTCTTAGTCATCTTAGTGCTCTCACACTTAGTTCTATTGTGAGATTTCTGCTACAGAGGATTATTTTTAGTTTTATAAATGCACTTGCTATATCTATTCTCACTTTTATTTCTCTTGTTTGGTCGTTATTTTCTGTTATCCATGTTATCTTAGGTATCTGTATATTTAAACTCTTTCCAGTTGTATACCCTTTAAGCATATATTAGCTTGTATGTTTAGTTTTTCTGTTATTACCATTTATTACCATATATTTAGTCCTTTGTTGTTCTATTTAGTAGCCATTGGAGTTCTTCAGCGGAATCTGCTGTAATTACGATGTCATGTACAAATCTTATGTTTTTTTATGGTTTTTCCATTTATTATTATCCCTTACTTTTGCGATATTAATGCTTCTTCAAAATTTGATTCACTGTACACATTGAAGAACATGGGACATCATAATACATCATTGTCTCACTTTTTTCCATATTTCAATGTACACTATTATTTGTTCTCAAGTCTCTATTGTGTAGGTTTTTCATTTGCGGAATTTCAACTAGTCTTTCATGTCTCACTTTATCGAAAGCTTTTTCCAAATGAATGTAACAAACGTGTACATCCACTTTCATATCCATTCATCTTTCTGCTAACATGGTTAGAGCAAAAAACGTCCTTCTGTCCGTTTTTGAATTCAAACTGATTGTCATCTATTCTCTCTTCTAATTTTTTATTAATGCATCCGTGTATTGCTTTTAGAAATACCTTGACTTCCTAACGGTATTTTTTTGTATTCGCTGAAATCTTAATTTGTATATTATTGAATAAATCTAACAATATATCTAATGTATCGTCATTTATTCATTTAAAACTTTCAACTGGGATTGAATCTGGGCCCACATTTCTTCCGGTTTTATTTTTCTTTGGGGTCGTTTATATTTCTTCTCTTAGTATTTCTAAAAAATCGTTCTTCTACTTTAATTTCTGATTGTTCTGTTCTGTGGTCTCTGTTAATGTATTATGTCCATTTGTTTAATATCTCATCTGCATGAAAAATTAGCTTTCTGTTTGCGTATACTCGGTTTTCTTTTTAAATTAGTATAAGTTATCTCTTTTATTTTTGTGTGTATTGAAATTGTCATATTTTTTCTGATACTCTTTTATTTCTTCACATTGGTTTTTTAATTTGCTTGTTTAATTGTAATTTTGTATTGATCTCTTGTTTATTTTTTGTAGTATTTATCTTCTCCTTTGAACAACTGTGTCCATTAAGTCTAGGATCTCCTCTATCATTTATTGTTTATTTTTGTATCTTGTTGGTCGTAGAACTTCCTCTTGAATTTTAGTTATTTATGTATTCATCAAAACCCATTTGTTGTCTATTTTAGAATTTTGGAGAATTTTTTCTCTGATGCTCACCAATCCTTTATTCATATTTATATTAATTTCCTCAGCTACAGGTCATATGATAGACTGCAGCAGTAAATGACAGATAAAGGGTAGTAATAGAGAAAACAGATAACAGGTGATAGATAACAAATAACAAAAGGCAGATAATTGAGATAAATAACGAGAAAGAGAAAATAATAGATGCTAGATGTCATATGACTAATAAAACTTCCTCTTGACTTTTAGTTATTTCCGTATTCATCAAAAACCATTTGTTAATCGATACTTGTTCTGCTGCTCTCTTGATGGAACCAAATTTTCAAATTAGGAGAAGCAAAACTCTTGTTATGTTCCATTTCTTTATTTTCAGATAACTGACACGTGTTTCGGTCCTTGCGGATCATTATCAAAGTTAAAACTTTGATAATGAAATGGAACATAACAAGAGTTTTACTTCTCCAAACCATTTGTTGTCTATTTTAGTGTTTTTGAGAATTTCTACTCTGATGCTCATCAGTCCTTTATTAATTTCCTCGGCCATAAGTTATTTTGTGTTTGTATCCCTTTGCTTATTTATTTGGTAGATGATAAATGGTAAAAGACAGATAAAAGTGAAAAATAGCAAAAGAAAAATAATGAATGTCATATAATAGACATCAGATGACAGTCAGTAGAATAGGACTGGAGATGATAGGTAGCAGATGATATATAGCAAATGATACGAGGCAGATAAAAGCAAAAAATAATGAAAAATATTGAATGTCATATGATAGACAGCTAGACAGATAACAGATTATAAACAAAAAAATTATAAATAATACAGTAGATCGTAAATGATCGATAATATATGACAATAACATAAATATTTTTAAGACAAAGGACAGTATTTGTCAGATTATAGAGACAATTGATAAATAACAGGCTTTATGAAATAAGTGGCATAACAGAAAAAGAAAACAATTGAAAAAAGCAATGACTATAATTGAAAATTGATTAAAAAAGACAGTTAAAATTGAGAAAAATGTTAAAATACTAACTAAAAACAGTTGATAATAAACTTATTTAAAAAAACAGACTAACTGCAAAAAGGAATGTTTATTCTTAATTAATATTTGTAAATTAATGAAAAAGGAATTGCAAAAAATGTAATTGTTGTTGTTAAATATACAAGGTGAGTTTTTTTTAGATGTTCTCTATGGGGATTTCAGAAACTATAAGAGGTAGAAAAGCGGTTAAAGGAGAAAAGAACGAGACGAATAAAATTCCACTTTCAATGTTTTCTAAAAAGTCAAAAGTCAAACTTAAATTTGTTAAACTAATGAAAATGTGGATATTTTTTTTTCGAGCGAATGAAAACAATTAATCAATGAAAAATATTATAAATTGAAAGAAAAAAAGAATAGACAATCGAAATGGAAGTATATGAAAATTGATGTAAACAATAAAATAGTTAAATGCTAATATATAATGAATTAAGATTCTTAGATATTTATCAAAAAATATCACAAGCGTTAAATATTTGAATGTCAGCTCAAAAAAGTTGACATATGAAAACAATTGAAACGTTATTATTAAAAGCAAAACTGAAACTGCAAGAAGAGGTGTATGTTGAATGTCATTCCAACAATAAAAAAAAGATTGGAGAGTCTATACAAATTAAAATTGACAAAATTAACAACAATTGCTAATAGCTAAAGAAAATGTGGAAAAACAATTGAAATTGTCAAAATTCCCAACTAGAAAACAATTGATATTCTTGAAAATTCAACAAAAATCAGATAAAACTTGATAAATTAGTTACATAATTACAAGAACTTGACATACGAAAACAATTAATAGTTATTTAAGGTACAAGTGTAAAAAGTGATGCTTTATTGCACGAACTGGCGTTTAAAAACACGAGCGAGGAACGAGCGAGTTTTTTTTAAAGCCAGGAGTGCAATAAAGAAACTTTTTACACGTGTGCCTTACAAAATTTTATCTTCGATCGTAAAGGATTTCAAAGAATATATTCTCATTTCAATAATTCAATTAATGAAAACATATTTTACCCGCAGTGCACTAATGAAAGCGTTACTTAGCAACCAGTAAACAAGTTGCACAAATGTCGGCCGCCATTATTATTTATGGAAAAAATGGTCGCTTTATTGTAATCGCTTCGACTTGCATTAAATGAAATCTTCAGAGTTCTTAAATCTGCCATTTGGTTTGTATTATATATTTTATTTATAGTTTATTAGTTATTTGTATCGATTAATAAAAAATTAAGTTTTTCGTCGAAATATATTCATCTGTCAAATTTGACAATTCTGTGCAATAAAAACAGTTTGACATTACCGTGCAATAAAAACGTAAAAAAGCACTAGTGCTTTAAAAAGGCACTTTTACAATGAAAAATGATGCAAAAAGCGTCTACTTTCTGTACGATCGTAGATAATAGTTATTTAAGGTACAAGTGTAAAAAGTGATGCTTTATTGCACGAACTGGCGTTTAAAAAACGAGCGAGTTTTTTTAAAGCCAGGAGTGCAATAAAGAAACTTTTTACACGTGTGCCTTACAAAATTTTATCTTCGATCGTAAAGGATTTCAAAGAATATATTCTTATGAGTAATATTTTAATGTCATTTCAATAATTCAATTAATGAAAACATATTTTACCCGCAGTGCACGAATGAAAGCGTTACTTAGCAACCAGTAAACGAGTTGCACAAATGTCGGCCGCCATTATTATTTATGGAAAAATGTTCGCTTTATTGTAATCGCTTCGACTTGCAATAAATGAAATCTCCAGAGTTCTTAAATCTGCCATTTGGTTTGTATTATATATTTTATTAGTTATTTGTATCAATTAATAAAAAAATAAGTTTTTCGTCGAAAATTTGTGCTATAATATATTCATCTGTCAAATTTGACATTTCTGTGCAATAAAAACAGTTTGACATTACCGTGCAATAAAAACGTAAAAAAGCACTAGTGCTTTAAAAAGCCACTTTTACAATGAAAAATGATGCAAAAAGCGTCTACTTTCTGTACGATCGTAGATAAAAGTTATTTATCTACGATCGTACAGAAAGTAGACGCTTTTGCATCATTTTATAATTTAATAGACACCATAGTATATGCTGCTGTGATTTACATGTTTGGAAATAAATTATTCGAACCTTTCGTTTGAACATACCGTGTTACATTAGCATATTTTTTGTTACGGAATTTATGGGAAGTCTTAGTTCTATTTAATTTATTTGTTTGTTGGTTTTATTATGTATTTTTTATTATTAAAACGCTTCTTGACGGTGCAACATGATCGGTATAAATGAAAGGTAGGTAAAAATCCGTCCAAAATGTTTTTGCTAACGAGACAGGTCCGTAATACGATACCCACATTTTGTTGTTGATTAATGGGCAGTTGGGAACTTAATAATTCCCGTCAGGTGGAATTTAACACGCATTTCATCAAGATTTCTTGAGGGGTGTTCCTCTAATGTGACAAAATGTGTCACCACCTACAATGATGATGATGCTGACAAGGTAGTCGCTATTTAGATGTATAACGAAACCATTTCTAGGCGAGCAAATGCCTCTACCTGTTTTTCGTCCATTGAATCATCGGCTGTACTCATTACAAGGAAACTTGTTCATTTAAAATATAATTTATTATTTTATTCAGTAGGCTTGAGGAATGAAAAAAATTTCAGCGTAAATAAATACTTTAGGAGTATGCAATTCTATTCCACTAAATCTGTTTCTATATAAAAATTTACTACGAAAAATTTAAAAAAGGCGGATATACTAAAAAAAAAGGTGACTTATTGTCAAATGGTTTTTTTTAACAATTTCTGGGTTATTAATAATTATCAATTAAATTTCAACTTCCATATTTTCTTATTGTAATGTTTTAACAATTGGCGTTTATTTTTTTTCTTTGAAATTATCCATTGGTTTTTCTTAATAATTTCTTTTGTTCTCAAATATATCTGCGCAGATTTTTTACTTCTTCGGGGGAAATCGAAGAAAATTGTATGACCTACACAGTCGTAAGCTTTAGATAAATCTATGAAAATCCAGAGCGCAATCTCTTTCTTTTCAAATTTATTTATGATATGTTATGGACTTATTAATTCTGTAGTTGTATATGTGGGATCTTTTTTCCACCAGTAGTTTGTTATACCTTTTTTTACTTTCCCTGTATAGAATATATAGGGAAAGTATTGTTTTTGTGAATGAAAATGTCTGTGGAGGGTGGAATAGAGACGAGACGGTTATACTCTGGTGAAATAAATATAAATGCGCTGAAAATTTCTCTTAAAGCCCGCATTCTGAATGATACTTTTGAATCGTTTGAAATAGTTTCCTTAGTAAGGAGTAAAACTAGAATAGTTAATGATATAATATAAATCAATGTCAAATAGAATATGTTGCATCCAAAGCTCCCAACAACATTACTTGCGAACAGCAAAAATATAAACCCTAACAGAATTACAAAATTTAAACAAGCATTAAAGTCACATATTCATAATATATTTGATATAGGCAATAAAAATTTACAATTTGAATCATTTATGCAACAATTTGTGGTGTTTTGACTTGATATATAAAAGAGACAAACCTAGGATAGTTAAAAATAATAATAAAAATATATAAGTCCTTTACGTTGTAGAAAATTCACCAATAATTAGAAAAAACACGAAAGTATTTTCGTAAAATCTACAATAAATGAGTCTTATTAAGACTACAAGAACAAATCACTTTTGAAGCAAATACTTCTCTAGCTAATACTTCGACAGACATTGAATGATACAAAAGTAATTTGGGTGTTACAAAATAGCAAGGCTATCAAAGCAACACTAGTTTGAACGTATTTCTTTCTGTAAAATGAACTAAAAATGATTGAATGTACGTTAAATAGTTTGTGAGTGACTATACTATGGTAATTTGGAAAAAGAAATGAATTTAGGTTGATGTAATTAAAAATAAATTATCAAAAGCAATTAAATAATTCAATACTCAATTTTATAACCATCTGCAGACACGTGTTTCGAACTTTCGTTCTCTTCAGTACAGCTTTATTATAAAATTGATTTTAAATACAAATAAAAACATTTACTAAAATAAATATAATACCATAGTATAGTCACTCATAAACTATTTAACGTACATTCAATCATTTTTAGTGATCAATACAGTCAAAAGCTCTGGATAAATCCAGAAAGACCCCACAAGCGACATCTCGTTGTTCCAAGGCTGAAAAAATCCAGTTAGTAAAATCAAATAAAGCAGATTTAATACTTCTATATTTTAAGAATCCATGTAGATTGCATGAATACAGTTTATATTTCATTAAAAAAATTACCAAACGATCGTATATCATGCGTTAAAATATTTTTGAGAATGCAGGTGAAATGCTTACAGGCCGATAATTTCCTAATTTGTCAGAATCACCTTTTTTTATAGATTGGTACTATTTTCGCGCATTTCAGTAAATTCGGAAAAGTACCAGTAGTGAAACAAGCATTAATTATTTCGCTTAGAGGAGTAGCTATATGTTTAATGCACTTTTGGATGATAAAAATGTAATTTCATCATAGCCAAAACAATTTTTGTTTGACATACTATTTACAATTGATTTTGAAAGTATTAGAAGAATATTTATTGCATTATTGCAAACTTCTGTTTTGGTACTCTTATTGATTAAATGAGTTATCGTACCTAAAAAATATCTAAAGCAATTTAAATTATTTCTAGATTTAAATCATATATACATATCTTTATTCGATTTATTTTTTAATTTAGATTTACCTTGGTGGTTTATGCTTCTTTAAAATTAAATTTTAATTACATATTGTTATTTTGTTTTGGCAGTAACGTATGCGAAAGAAAGATCAAACTCACTTACAGTTATATTTACATTTATGTTTACTCTCTGTTTATTGTCTACTTTTGATTTTCCAGATCGTTTTTGAATGAGAAGATTGGATGTATTTATCATTTTTATATTGTTTGCTAATATCCCTGAGTAATTGTTTCATTTCTCTTAATTGTTTTAGACCTGGTATTTAGTAGAGTTGTCTCGCAATCCTGATTGGTGGATAAGTAATAGGTAATATTCATTCATAAATTTTAGAAGTTGATCACTTTTTGGTACTGGTTTGATTAGAGCTATTTTCCAAGAGTCAGGAAAAAAGGGAGTTTGTAATGTGTACGGGGTGGCCCAAATTGGATGTTACTGCAGGGAATCTCGGTTATTAGAAAATATAGAAAAAAATCTATGGCGCATTCTCGAGCTCTTTTTTCGAGACAAATTTAATGTTTTCAAGGCAAAAATTCAATAATCTCAATTTTGGATTTTTTTTAATATCTCAGTCATTTTTATCTTATCAAAATAAGAATTGCATGTACGTTGATTAAACCTATTTAAAAAAAAAGGAGATCCTAATGATTTGGATAACTATAGACCTGTAACAATTTGTGGTTCAATATCAAAATATTTTAAATATGCTATGTTACAGATATTGTTCTCTTTTCTTGATAGGCATTCTATAATAAATAAAACACGGTTTGGATTTGTACCTGGAAAATCTACATTAAGCACCCTTTTATTTTTCTATAATGAAATTTTTGGGCTCTTGAAAATAAGGAACTGCCGTTAGGTGTCTTTTGTGACTTTCAGAGCTTTCTACTGTGTCCCCTACAGTCGCCTGCTTTGGACGTTAGAGTCCTATGGCGTGTGAGGAAGAGCTGGTGAGTGGTTTGCTTCTTACCTCTCTGGCAGGTCCTAGATATTCGCGACACAAGTATTTCTGGGAGAAGACACAGATTGAAAACTTTTCCGTGTTCAATAAGTACCCCACAGGGATCAATACTGGGGCCAATATTGTTCATTTTGTACGTAAATGACATTGCTATTTTCTTTCAAACTACCATTTAGCCATGTATGCGGATGACACATCAGTGCTAATTAAACATCGATTCATGAATAACATTGAGATTTTAGGTAACACAGTGCTTTCTAAATTAAATCATTGGTTTCAGTCTAATGGACATATGTTGAATCCGACAAAAACTAAAATTGTCTTATTTCATACACCTCAGATAATGTTAAATGAAACCTTAAATATACAGCTAAATAACAACACTATTGATGCGCGAATTAAATTACAACCAATTTAAAATAAGGGTAAAGGGTATTTTTATTAACCATGCATTATATAGCTTAGATGAGTACATAAATTGTCCTTACTTAGATACTTAATGTTTTACAGGTATTTTATGTCCGGATATATTATGTGTATTTTTTGTTGCGTTCCTATACTTTGTATTCTTCTGGAAAATAAATTATTATTATTATTATTATTATTCTAGTTAAAAACAAATATAACTTAGTGCTGTTATTGCTTTTATTAACGAAGATAGAAAAAGTAAAGAACATGCAATTCTTATCTTGATAAAATAATCAATGACTGAGATATTAATAAAAATCAAAAATATTACATTTTTGGCTATAAGTTGAAAACAAAAGACTAAAGCTCGTTTCTATTTTCAGCATTCTGTTTATTTTGAAAAAAGAGCTCGAGAATGCGCAATAAATTTTTTTCTATCTCTTCTAATAACCGAGATTTCCTAGATATTTATTTCCACTTTATTAATAGAGTATGCGATTTTTAATTTTCAACTTGTAAAACTTAATAGCATATAAAAAACAATTGAGTTTTATATTATATCTGGTATTTAAAAGCACGTTATCTCTATACCGGATGTGCACTATAAAACATTTCAAGGCCCCAATTCTGCTTCGCTCCGAGAAGATTTTATGGCTATGTTTTAATGTTCCCGAAATTTGAGAACACCTCTTTGTCTAACCAATGTGGCCGCGCAGAGTAAGTCGCCGTAAGACGATACCACTCGAGTTATGTTGATTTACGGACGGTTTGGAACTTGACAGTCCTCGACAGGGGGCACTGGTTGGGTAGGTAGTTGGATGCTGGGGATAGCACAGTGCGGTCCTTATACGTTCCGCGTTTTATCAGTATATATATATTTTCGCGCGTTTAAAATCGATTCAAGATGACTTGTTGTTGCAACTAATGTATATACAAAATTGACGTGTATTATTTTACCATACGACAGGTACGACAGGTAAATATTCATATTTTTTAAATAAAAATGTATTAAAGTCTAGTGAAGGCTTTAAAATCATCTGCGTTTAATAGAAACTTACAGTCCCGTACATCATTAATATCAATTATGAATAAAATTGTTTCATAATTTAACCCTTAATATAATAATAATAATAATCTTATATACAATGGTGTATGTTGTAAAATATACATAATTAAATATACTTAGTATAAGAATGAGCGTCAAAGAGAATATCAACAGATGAGGTGGATATATTGTTGCATCCCTAAGGTTACGGGTAATTGGAGCAGGTACTTTCCCAAGGGTGATTTTTACGAATCCCACCCGACAGTGACAAGTGCTGTGACGTACAGGATTATTCTACTCCTTTATGTTACAGCACTTGTAGACTTATTTCGTCACTGGAGTATGGTATTATGATGCGCACGATACTTCATTTGTTTGTTTTGACGCGCTTGATAGGGTTTCAACAATTAGTAATACGGTATTAATAATAATTTTATTCGGAACGACGACAACCATACCTTACATGAAATAATACTGAATATGCAATATGAATATGATTTTTGATAGTAAGGGTTGTTTATAGAAAGGCACTTGGTTGGTTTCACAATTTTTACGATTTATTCCGACTAGTTTCGATTTTTACATCATTATCTAGGAAGTGCCTTTCTATAAACAACCCTTACTATTAAAAAATGTTTCACCACGTGATAAACGAGAACCAAATTCAACAAATATGATTTTTGATATTTTAAATTAGATAAAAATCTTATAAATCATAAAAATGATATGAAATATTGTCATAAAATTTAAAGTAATAGAAAAATTAAAAAATTATATGAATAATTAATTACATAAAGAGGAGAATAAAATACAATTTTTAGAGTCTAAAACAGTCACTTTTATGAACGAGGAAAAAGTCTTTGGGCTTTTAGTCTTTGGGAACGGCGCAGCGAAGCAAATGAACACTTGTTTTGGTTGGTTCAATTGGATGATGGTTCAGAAACTGATCGAAGTATAAAGTCTGTCTTCCAGTATCATAGTGGACTGGCAGGTTTGAAGCATTCTACAATTAATGCTTCATTCTACAATTAATGCTTCAAACCCGCAGAGTCCTCGCCAGTTCAATACAATGTTGGAAGGCAGACCTTATACTTCGATCATCTCCCGGACCCGGATCATCATCATCATTAAATCGTGAGGCACCTCGAATGTCGGCCAGTACATGACTCCTTGGTGAGGCAGCAGAGTCTCTGCAATAAATTCAGACGATTCAGGAATATTATTGATAATGCTATTGACACTAGGGAAGTGAACCAGCTTGATAATAGACGAGAATTTATTGGTGACAATCACTACATAAGAGTTTTTCACAAGTCAAATATAAATATTCATTATCTTAAAACTTAGTAATTCAATTTCTAAAATAATTCTTTAATATAATGTTTTACTACCGGCGATAACACAATAAAAACAAATAAATAACATATCACATGGTAATCGTATTAGATAAAAAAATATAGATTAATACATTAGACTTTGAACAAAATATCACAACCTATAAGGTATACAATATACAACTAAACCCGAACTTACAAAAGATGCACTGAGAAGCAGATTAATTTATTATATCATTTAAATACTCCGAAATTGTATTTGTTATCGGGTAATCTTCTTATTACATCAGGTAATTTATTATATAAATTTATACCAATAAAATGTATATATTTTTGGGATTGTGATAGTCTTAGTTGAGGGATTTTAAGGTTACTTTCGTCTGGTATTATGATTATGCGTTATATCAGTTTCAAATTGGTGAATATTACGTTTAATGAATATTAATGTCTCTAATACGTATACTGTTAGTATCTCTAATTCTTTAAACGCAATCCTTCAGTCATTGTATGGTAAATTAGCTATAATTCTGATTGCTTTCCTTTGTATTCGAAATATTCGTTTCAATTGGCTGGTGTTACCCCAGACACATGTGGCATAAGCAATACGAGAATGGAAGTGCGCAAAGTACATCATTTTCATCGCATCACAATTTATTGTACCGTATATGTTTCTCAACGCAAAAAGGAAACTGTTTAATTTTGTTTCTATGTAGAGACAATGTGCATTAAAATTTAGGGTTGGTATACAGTAATCACTCTCAAGAATTTTACCTTTTCTGGATTTTGTGCTGGTATATTTTTAGTTGAAAATGACATTGTGACTGTTTTTTCTCGGCTTAAAGAAATACTGTTAGAAGCATAACACCTCTCTGCTCAATTATATGCGTCACTAGTTGACTGAATTAATTGATTCCCTGTATTTTCAGTACATATCAATGTAGAATCATCCGCATACAAGATCACATTTACCAGAGGGATGTAATCGAAAATATCATTGATATATATTATAAAAAGTACTGGGCCTAGGATCCATCCCTGAGGAACTTCTATAGAAATAAGTTTTTTACCTGAGTAATTATTTTTGTAAAATACCTGCTGTTCTCGATTTGTAAGATAAGAATTTATTATTGAAATTATTGTCTCATCAAACCCATAAGTTTTTTTTATCAAGATAGAATGATTTACGCAATCAAATGCTTTAGATAAATCACAAAAGAATACTTGTGCGTAAGCTCCATCTTCAAAACAATTCATCAATTTTGTGCACAAATTATATATAGCATCAAGTGTGGATAAACTCTTTCTAAAGCCATATTGGTTGTGGTTAAAAAGATTATTGTTATCCAATGTTCAATTAATCGGATTTTAATCGTGTATTCCTAATTTTTAAAACATATTGGTATAACTGATAGGGGATATTAATTATCTAATTTGGTAGTTTGTTTTTTTTTAAATAGGTACGACTTTTGTTAGTTTTAGTGCTGCAGGATATATTTTTTGTTTTATACATGAGTTAAATATATGTGTTAGAGGTTCTATTATAATATTTTTTATTGACCGAATCATAGCTATATTTATTCCACAGATGTCTTTTGAATTGGAACTTTTCAAATTGTTAATAGTGTCGCGAATCTCATTAAATGAAACGTGATCGAATTTGATTGCTTTTATTTATACATTGGTTAGAATTAAGGGAACATCTATTGGATTTGAGATACCATTAATTACCTCCAAGGAAACTGCAACGAAATATTTATTAAACTGATCTGCGTCAAAATTGCCTTCCGGTTTTTTAGTTATTTTACCTATACTATTGTTAATTATATACCAAATAACTTTTATTTTATTTGAGGCTTTCTGAATCAATTGGACGTTATGTATTTTCATTTGGATAGTGCCTGTTAAAGTCATGCAACAGTTTTATTTTATCTCGAATATGTTTGGTATTATCATTAAACGATGGGTTCCTATAATTGTTGTCGTTATTACGCACCGTTTTTTTCACATCACAGATGTTTCACAAAATATTTTGAAATATATCAAATAACAAGTTTGCATCGCAGTTTTTATCGCTACTAAAACTCAAATCAACATTTTGCGCCATATTGTACAATATATTTAAGCCATATTTAGTTATTAGTCTAATTATTAAGGTGGAATTTTCAGCTCTATTGCTTAAAATTTCTTTTTCACAAATCTGGCAGTTATGATCCGATAAGTAAGGGTAACCTAAAATTTGGTTCTGTCATCATGGTGATTTGAAAATATATTATCGAGTACATTTTGATTTCGTCTAGGATCAGTAATAGTTATTTTAAATCCATATGACTGAATGGTATCAGTAAACAGCTTATCGAAATGGTCGCCACTGCCAATTTAATGTTAAAATCTTCTGCAATATACACTTCTTTTTTGTATTTTTATATTGTGTTACGATCTTATTCAACACATTTATAAAAACATCAAAGTTGCCCGATGGTGGGCGATACAAACAAATTAAAACAGTATTATAATCTCTTGAATTTTGGAGGCGTTCACTTCGTAGTACATTTTTAATTTTTTTGAAATACTTAAAATACTTAAAATAATGTTACTGTGTTTCCACTTCCTCTCTGCTAAAATAAAAATAATAATGTACTTTTATATTTCTTGGCCAGTTATTTGGTTCTTCCATTTTCGGTGTACATTCGGCTGGAATTAAAGTGTTTAACAGATTCAATAATAGCTAGAAATTCTTTTTCTGTAGTGGAGTAATTACATTCTGCTTTATTTAAAGTTTAAAAAAAAATATGCAATTGGTAAGTTTCGTGTGAAATAACAGCACCAGTTGGATATTTCAGAATTGGTTTAGTAGTTAGGATGGTTTTTAATTAACTATGTCGTCGATGTAAACAAAACCCATTTTTCTCTACTGTTCATCTACTATGTAAACATTGTGTTTAACGCATAAGTGATCGATCATTAAAGTCTATACCGTAGATCCGATAGAGGTTAATTAAAGAGCACTAAAAACCTTTCTTCACAATTTTATTTAAATTCACAGATATATATTTCGGACACAAAGTGACCATTATCAATGTTTTAATACTAAATACAAAACTAAAATTATTTTAGTTTTGTATTTAGTATTAAAACATTGATAATAAATAAATTAATAATTAATCAAGTTTACCTTCACGTAACTCACAAAAATCAAACCGATAGAGGTTACAGGTTGGCTATGATTCACACCGAAGTGTTTTTGAAATTTAGAGATTTAGAACTACAAAACTAATTGTTGTACCTGTTTCATTAAGAAATGTTATTCTTTTAGTTTTAGAATTATTTGAATAAAATGTCATGGGCTTGTACAATAAATTTAGTGTAACCGTAATAAAGTTTCAGTTTTTAAGTCAGTCTAATTATTTACATCTACCATTTCAACTTCATTTATTATATTTGTGGATAATTGTGAGGCAATGTAACACAGAAGAACTTATATTTGACTGGGATCTGCTAAATTTAATGCAGAATTACAGTCTTGTATAAACCTATTAAATTTAACGCAATTGTCGTTAAAAGGTTCGATAAACTTGAATAAAAGAGGCGACGAGAGTACGTCTATGAATCTTCACTAATGTCATATTCGTCTTTAGTGATAATTTCTGGTTTTAAATCGGAATTTTTGCTTTGGCCATGGTTTAATTTGTAGTGTTTTGTTTACGGCGAAAAATAAGGAATACGAGAATTACTTATATAGATAATTTCACTTATCGCATTAATTCTTGAAAGAATATACTAAAATTAAAACTTATACTTAAGAAAATCATCTATCTATCTATAATCTATCGAAACACGTGTCTGCAGATGGTTATAAACTTGACTATTGAATTATTTAATTACTTTTGCTAATTTATTTTTTAAATATATCAACCTAAATTAATTTCTTGTTCCAAATTTATCATAATATACTCACTCACAAATTATTTAACGTACATTCAATCATTTTTAGTTCATTTTACAGAAAGAAATACGTTCGAACTAGTGTTGCTTTGATAGCCTTGCTATTTTGTAACACGCATATTACTTTTGTATCATTCATGTCTGTCGAAGTATTAGCTAGAGAAGTAATTGTTTCAAAAGTGGTTTGTTCTTGTAGTCTTAATAAGACTCATTTGTTGTAGATTTTACGAAATATGTTCGTATTTTTTCTAATTCATGAAGTAGTCCATTTAATTTTTATTGCGGTCCGCCCGAAATTTGTGAATCTTTAAAATTTCTTTGGGTTTCAATTAATTTTTCAGAATAATTTTCAGTTGTCTGGACCTATCGTTTCGTTTATTTTCGCCTAAATTTAAAATTTTCTAGTGATTTAGACCAACATTATTTTTTGTATTCCAACAAAATCATCTTTAATTTTTGTATCGATACCGGCAGTATCATCTCTATAACAATATCTTCGAAATATTCTTCCATTTTAGATGTGAGATCGAGCTATTCAATTGCGGGCCGAGATTGATAATGTTCTAATTTCTCAACACGTGACTTCAATATATCTAAGTGATACGAGACGCATCCTAATTTCTGATTTGAATTCATCAAATTTTTCTGTGAGATTTCTATTGAGACTCTCTAATATGATAGCCTCTTTAAATGAGCCAGAGTTGGGTTTGATATATCTTTGGTAGATCCAGTTGTGTTTTGAATTATGAATAAAAGTAATCTAAACCTCTTTAAGTCCTGTGCAACGAATGTGAAATGATTTCTTGCATGATTATTTAATGAAGGGATTATGATTTATTTAATGAAGTGAGTATTTAGGACGACCTCCTGGTTGTATATTCCACATTTGTTGACCATAATAATCAATACAAAATCTAGTAAACAAATAAGGGGAAAACGACAAGGAAATACGCTTGCACCACGGGACATGTCGTTAGTAGACGAACATATAAGAGGGCCACGGAAGGAAGGGTTAACAGAATAAATGGAATTTTTTTGGGGAGTTCAGAAAACCCACGAGTGATTGTCGAAAAACAGGCCTCATTGGACCATACTTTTTTATGAAGGAGGTTGGTCAAGCAGTGAATATTATTGATGTTCGATATGACATGACAACACAATTCAATTACTGCATGAAATATTTCCTGCCCTTCTAGATCGTGTGATTTAATATAGAAATTTGTTGTTGAGTTACGTGAAGATATAATTGAAACTTGATTAAAACACTAACACTTTCTTCACAATTAATTTTTAATTAATAATGGGTGCATAGTACCCGAAATGTACATCTAGCGAAATAAAAATTAATTGTGAAGAAAGTGTTAGTGTTTTAATCAAGTTTCGTGTGATTTAACACCATTAGATTTATTTTTATGCGGTTATTTGAAAGTGAAAGGTCTATGTCAACAAGTTCACAACCACCCATGCATTCTTCTTCTTCTGATGCCTATCCACTAATGGATGTTCGTGGTCACATGTTTCATTTCATCTCTCTTTCTTGTTGTGTCAAAATGTTCTTGAATTGTCTTCATGCTCTGATGTTTCGCAACCATGAGTGCATTACAGATGCAAATTAAATTTCTACAAAAGAGTTTACATGCGCCAGCAAAACCATGGAGGTCATTTGCCTGATGTGCTTTTCAAAGGTATAATCATTGTCTATATTTATATATTTATTATATTTCATAAAAAATCAAGAAAATAACATTAAGGTTAGAATAGTAAGTACATACAATGTTTAAATAACTTAACATTTACATTTTATTTCTGTTTCTGTTTAAATTTATAAATGCAGTACGATACAAAAGGTAAATATATTTCTAGGTTAAATAAAATTGTGTTTATAGAATAACTTCTTAAGATTTATGGATTGGAATTCAGTTGTTATAGCGACCATTTTACATGTTTTTTGTCTATAATTTTTATTTCATCGGCATATTATAAAGATGTTGTTTAGGTTGTTTACGAATCATTAAAAAGACAAGCCACCAAATTTATGATTTAGAGTGATTCGTATCAAATTTGTGTGCATTAATTTAATGTTGAATTTTGATTATATTACATTGAATATATTAAATGTATCATATATGTGAATTTTTTTTAAGGTTAAGTTAGGTTAGGCTAGATTAGATTAGATTAGGTCAGCATATGTGAATAATAATAATACCTTTATTTTAAGGTTAGGTTAGATAAGGTTAGGTTAGGTTAGATTATATTGAATAGACGAGGCCGTTACTTGTTGAAACTCCATTATACTGACTTAATAAAAGACTGGTACAGCGTTAGGTTTCAAAAATTAATTTATTTTATGTAATACTACAATTTTTTCGCTATACTGTGTCACCATCAGGCAGATGTATGATTCTAGCAAAATGCAAATTGTGTTTATATACTAACGGAGTGGAACTTTATGAGGGTGGGGCTTTACGGTTGTTACCACAAACATTTTTAAAGATTTTACAACGAAAAAAAAATATTGATGTGGAAATTTCAAAAAATATTTAATAATGGCGAATTGTGGGTCTCGGTTTGGTCGTTTAAAATCACTCCTCTTTTGTTAAATTTATTTATTTCCATGGATTCCAATAAATTGAGCATTAGTCCCTTGTTCCATTTATGGAGAATCTCGAAGTTGTTGTTAAATGTGTGGTTATGCTCCTGGAGATGTTCTTCATATACCGCATTAGGTTCATTTTGGGTGAAGCACGTCCGGTGTTCCTTGATTCTGGTTTCAAAGCTTCTACCTATTTGACCGACCTATACCTTACTGCACTCCCCCCAAGGTAACAAATAGACGCCCGATTCTTTATTTTTATCTGTTGGGTCTTTTGCATTATTAATATGGTTATCTAACGAATTGCTAGCCTTGAAGGAAGTTCTGATATTAAAATTATTTAGAATTTTACACATGTTAACTGACATTTGGCCTAAATAAGTAATAAATAAATATTTTGGGACATTGGAAAAATTAGCGATATTATTTGATGTCTTTAAAAAAGTAAAAATGTGTTTTAGCTCATTATTGTAATTTGTATCTGAAAGTGGGTTGTTAATTAACCAATGTATCATAGAATGAAACGCTGCTAGTTTATGTGGCAATTTATGAAATGATTGCATGTGAATGATTGTATCAGTATGAGTGGGTTTGTGATATAAGTCAAATCAACCACTCTCATACTTTCCGTCATAAAATTAACGACCCTTCATGCTTAATGGTTTGTAGACACTAACGCAGCATAAGACCGATCTTTATATTTTGTCGATATGGCCTTCGTGATTCGTCTCACCCTTCGTGCTCACATATTGGTTAGGTAGTCCGAGGCTGATCTGAGCGCAGTGCGGTTCATATGTGTTTCGCGCTTTAAAAATTGATGTTACTTAAACATAGTCTTACAAGTGTGTTTCTAGTACTAATATTTATATAATATTTTCTGTTGTTAATTATTTCAGGGTACGTAAGGACAACAGGTAAATACTTATAGTAGTAATAGTAGCGATTGGTTATCGACCACGTGGTCTTTCCGCAGTGTTATTTGTGTATTTGTATGTGTGTTAATGAGGTTGATACTTTAAAGAATCGCCTCCGTCCCTCTAAAGTGCCCTTAATTGTATCTTAATAGCAAATGGTACCGGTCAACCATCCAATTGCTGTTTAACGATGCTACACTTTCGCTATCGCTAGTTGGGAAGCAACCGTAAGCAACAGCGTACAGTGTTTCATATCCGAGCCCGAGCGCCAGGACTGGGGAGGATTTGAGGGGTAAAAATTAAATTAAAGATTTAGCAAAAAACATATCCACTCGATTGTAACTACATGAAACCCTTTAGATTTTGCATATCTATATTTTTTAACCCCCTATATTATTTGCAATTAAGGCTTAAACATGATCGATTTAGAAAACTTAATTTTACGCCATTTCACGTGCAAGGTTAAATAATTTATTACATTGATTGTGTGTCTACTATCAATATAATATTATACACAATTGTTTATAACATATTACCGTACGTTCTGGTTAAAAAATCAAGTCTTTTATATTTAAAACAAATGTTAAACCATTTTAAATATGAATAATATTTTAAATGTAAATTTTAGAAAGAGATATAAAAAATTCCAACTCGATAAGGTCAGGGGATATCACTAAAAATTAGTTAATTTTTTTCTTTAAATACCCTCAAAATTTTGTAACTCCACCAATTTTCCAACAATATCTGTTCCACATTTCTATATTTTTCAGCAATTTTAGAGATTAATTTTCTAGATAGTTAAAAATTGCAAAAATATACTTTAAGGGTTCTAGAATTTTTAAACATCTTCCAATTTTTTTTGGAAATTTCCCTTGCAGACATCTAATTCTGCACTTTTCCAGATATTTCTTATCCAAACTGCGTAAATATTTTTAATTGTAGCATTTTTATTTTAGAGCTCTAGAATTTTCTAAATTGTGAAAATATTCGTTTTAGAATTATAGCAAATTCTTAAACTTTCAGTAATACATCTTCTAGATTGTTAGATTATTCCAGTAATTTCTTTTCTAGAGATTTAAGACTTCCAAGTTACGAAATATTCTATAAAAGTTTTAGAATATTTCAGCTTTCTACATTTTCAAAAATAAAATACTAATAGTCTTTATTTCTCTCATAGGTTCTAAAATTAACCAGCATCTTTAAGTTTTCTATATTTGCCAGTAAATTCTCTTTAAATTTTACAGTTTTCCAGAGATTTCTCATTCAAACTTCTAAAATATTTTTCAAACATTTAAAAATTTTTAACATTTTTCTTGTAGAGCTCTAGAATTTTCCAAATTATGAAAATATTCAATAAGTTTTTAGAATTTTATACCAAACGCATTTTTAAATTTTTCAGTAATATCTCTTCCAGATTGTTAGATTATATCAACAAGTTCTTTTATACATATATGCATAGTTTTTATTGATTTCACTTCCAAGTTACGAAAATGTCCTTCGAAGGTTTTAAAAATTTTCAGCTTTCTAGATGTGCAAAAATATATTCCATAGGTTCTAGAATTTACAAGCACCTTAAAGATTTCTATATTTTTCCAGTAAACTCTTATAATTCTACAATTTTCCAGAGATTTCCCATTCACACTGCTAAAACATTTTCCAAATATTCTATAATTTTTTTTAGCATTTTCCAAATTGTAATAATATTCTTTAAAGGTTCTAGATATTTTTAGTAGAATTAGGCATTCTTATTTATTTCAATAATATCTCCTCTAGATTTTTAGATTATTCCAACAATTTCATTTCTAGAAATCTAAAGTTTTTTTTTATAGATTTCACTTCACAAGTTGCCAAAACCTTCTTCAAATGTTTTAGAATTTTTCTGCTTTCTGGATTAGCAAAACAATATATAGCATAGTTTCTAAAATTTACCAGATGTTTGTTTCAAGTAAATTCTCTTTAAACATTTTACAGTTTTTCAGAGATTTCTCATCCAAGCTGCGAAATTATTTTTTAAAGTGTCTACATTTTTTAGAGTTCTAGAATTTTGCAAATTGAGAAAACCATTTTTAAAGCTTTAAGAACATTTTTGGAAAATCAGTAATTCTAAAACTTTCTAAAAATATGTCTTTCAGACTTTCAGATTATGTTATTCTGTTCGAAAGATATAAAGAGTTTTTTATACATTTCGCTTTTAAAATTCAAACATATTCTTAGAAGGTTTTAGAATTTTTAGCTTTTTCGATTTCCTAAAATATACTTTATAGGTTTTAGAATTTTCAAGATTTCAAGATTTTTCTAGTACTTTTTTATTCTGCAGTTTTTAAGAGATTTTGTTATCCAAATTGCAAAATATCTTTTTATGTTTCTACAATATTTAAAGCATTTTTATCTCTACAATTTTCCAAATAGTGAAAATATTTAAGATTATAGAATTTTTAGCAATGTCAGGCATTCTAAAATTGTTCATTGATATCTCTTCTGAATTTTAAATTATTTCAGCAATTTTCTTAGAGCTCCAAAGAATTTTTAATCGATTTCACTTCCAAATTGCGAAAATGTTTTCTCTTTCTAGATTTATTAAAATATACTTCACATTTTCTAGAATTTTACAACATCTTCAAGATTTCCAGATTATTTTATGATTATTTTTTTAATTCTGCAGTTTTCAGAGAGATTTCTTAAATTTTTTCCGGATTTTTATATTATTCCAGCCATTTTTTTATGGAAATCTAAACTTTTTTATATATTTTTTTGCAAAAATATACTTCACTTCATAGCCATAGATTCTAAAATTTTGAAGAATCCTTTCTGAAGGTTTTTTCTAGTATTTTTATATTTATTTCTATTTTTTTTTTTAGATATTATTCAATCTAAGTGTGAAAATATTCTTCAAAGGTATTAGAATTTTTATTCCTAAATTTTTTAGATATTATTCATCCAATTTCAAAGGTTTTAGAATTTTTCAGCTTTTTGGATTTGTAAAAATATAACACTTCATAGGTTCTCAATTTTTTTGGTATTTTTCAATTCTACACTTTTCAAAAAATGTCATACAAAGTATACAAATATTATTCAAATTTGATGGAAATTTTTTTGCGATTTTCTTTTAGAATTTTCCAAATTATGAAAATATTCTTGAAAGGTTAGTTATTTTTTTAAGAAAATTGGCCATTCTAAATTTTTCCACTAATATCTCTTCCAGATTTTTAAATTATTCCAGCAATTTCTTTTTTAGTTTAGTTTAGATCGCTAATATTTGCGAAACTATTTTTCAAAGAGTCTACATTTTTGCATTTTTATTTCTAGAATTTTATTTAAATATTTTACAATTATTTTTAGCAAAACTTATTTTATATTTCTACAATTTTATTAGCAAATACTCTAACATATTTCTAGAATTGTTAAGCATTTATAGGATTCTTACATTATTTCTTGCTTTCTATTGTTAAGTTCTTTAAATTTTCCATAGCGAAAACTTTATGTAATTTTATTAATAATTTTATTTTTATAACCGTTTTCTTATACGTTTCTTGTATATTGTCTATTTGTTTCTTTTTGAATTTTCTTTACCTAAAATTTTGTCACATTATTTTATGAGAAATTTCTTCAGAATTTCTAAAATTTTCCAAATTTATCTCTTTCAAATATTTAGATTATTTCAGTAATTCTATAAATTTCCAATAATTTATCTTCCAGATTTTTAGGCTATTTTTTGGCAAAATCTGTTCAGTTTTAGATATTTTTCTAGTAAAATGAGGCTTTCTTATTTTTTTCAATAATATTTGTTCTATATTTTTATATTATTAGAGATATATTATAGATTTCATTTCCAAGTGATAAAAAGTATTATTCAAAGGCTTTAGAAATTTTCAGCGTTTTAGATTTGCAAAGCTATACTTCTTCATAGGTTCTAGAATCTTCAAAATTTCTATATTCTTACGATTGATTCTTTTTTTTAAATTCTACAGTTTTCCAAAGATTTTTCAGCCAAACTGGGAAAATGTTTTTCAAAGTTTATACATTTTTAGTATAATTACATAATTCTAGAATTTTCCAAATTGTGAAAATATTTTTTAAAGGTCTTAGAATTTTTCAGCTTTATAGATTTGCAAATATATAATATATAATATATAATTCTACATCTTTTCAGAGATTTCTCATAAAACATATTTTAAACAAATTTTAGATTCTTCGTTCTAGATTTTTAGAATTTTCCAATTTGTGAAAATATTCTTCAAAGGTTTTAATTTATTTTAGCAAAATCAGGCATTCTAAAATTTTGCAGATTTTTTATTATTCAAGTAATTTCTTTTCTAGAGATGTAAAGGTTTTTTTTTTGGATTTCACTTTCAAGTGGCAAGTATTATTCAAACGTTTTATAACTTTTCAGCTTTCCTTATTTGCAAAAATATACTTCACAGGTCCTAGAATTTTCTAGAATCTCCAAGATTATTTATTTATATTTTTCAAAAGTTTCTACATTATTTAGCATAATTTTTTCTAAATTGTGATATATTTTTAAAGGTTTTAACATTTTTCCTATTTATAGATTTGCAAATATGAATTATATATTTGCAGGTTCTAAAATTTTTCAACATTTTTGTTTTAATTCTACATCTTTTCAGAGATTTCTCAGAAAACATATTGTTTTAAGTTTCTAAACAAATTTTACCTTCTTCGTTTTAGAGTTTTTTTTTTTTTAGTAAAATCAGGCATTCTCAAATTTGCAGTAATGTCTCTTCCAGATTTTTAGATTATTCCAGCAATTTCTTTTCCAGAGATCTGAAGGTTTTTTGTATAGATTTCACTATAGTGACAAAAATATTATCCGAAGATTTTAGAATTTTTCAGCTTTTCAGATTTGCAAAAATATACTTTACAGGTTCTGGAATTGTAGATAATAATAATAATGTATTAGTGCTCATCACTGTAGTGTTACACAAGTCATACATATAATCTATTTTCTAGAATCTTCAAGATTTCTAGATTTTTACAATAAATTCTACAGTCTTCCAAAGATTTGTCTTCCAAACTGGGAAAATATTTTTCATTGTCAAAGTTTCTATATTTTTAAAATAAATATTTCTAGAATTTTCCAAATTTCGAAATTATTTTTTAAATTTTTTAGAAAAATGTGAAATTTTTCATTAAAGTCTTTTTCAGATTTTTAGATTATTCCAGATTTTTTTTATCTAGATATCTATATTTCAATAGTATTCTCTTATAGATTTTTTAAGCAGTTTTTGCGAGATCTAAAGTTTTTCTTATAGATTTCACTTTCAATTTGGAAAAATATTATTTAAAGGTTTTAGAATGTTTTCGCTTGCTAGATTTGTTAAAAATATTCTTTAAAAAATTTTCCAGCATTTTTAATTAAGATTTATAGATTTTTCTAATAATTTTTGTTTGAATCCAGATTTTTCATTTCTCATTTCTCATCCAAACTGCGAAAATATTTTTTTTTCAAGTTTTTAGATTTTTTATCAAAATCAGTGTCTCTTAAAAAAAATAAGTAAAGTTTCTTACAGTGATTTAGAATATTCCAACAATTTCTTCTTTGGAGATCTATTTTGTTTTTAAATTTCACTTCCAAGTTTTAGGTTTTAGAATTTTTCAGCTTTCTGAATAGGCCAAAAAAAACTTCGTAGGTTCCAAAATTTACCAGCACCTATTATATTTTTTTAAATTTTATATTTTGCCAGTAAATTCTTTTAAAATGCTATAGTTTTCCAGAGATTTCTCACAAACTGCAAAAATACTCTTTCTGTATTTTGCAAATTGTGAAAATATTTTTTAAAGCTTTAAGAACTTTTTAGCAAAATCAGGCATTCTAAAACTTTCCAATAACATGTCTTCCAGAATTAAATTATTTTATTCTGTTCGGGAGATCTAAAGTTTTTTTTTATATAGATTTCACTTTCAAATTGCAAAAATATTATTGGGTCTTAGAATTTATCAGCTTTCTAGATTTAGAAAAATATACTTCATAATTTTTAGATTTTTTTTAGCATATTTAAGATTTATATTTTTTTAGGTTTCTTGTTTAAATTACAAAAATATGTTTCAAAGTTTCTACAATTTTTTTAGCATTTTAATTTCTAGATTTTTTCAAATTGTGAAATTATTTTTCAAAGGTTAGGTATAGAACATGTTTAGCAAAGTCAGGTAATTTAGAATTTTTCAATAATATCTCTTCTAGATTTTTCAACATTATTTTTAGAGAATGTTGTAATTATAATCCATTGATTACACTTCCAAATTGTGAAATTTATGTAGAATGTATCGCTTTCTAGATTTTACTTCATATATTTTAGAATATTCCAACGGTTTCAAACTCGCCAGATTTTTCTATGATTTTTTATAATTCTGCACTTTTACAGAGATTTCTAAGCCAAACTGTGAAATTATTTTTCAAAATTTTTTTTTTTTAGCATTTTTATTTTAGAGATTCCAAATTGTGAAAATATTCATCAAAGGTTTTTCTAAAATTTTTCAGTAATATCTCTTCCAGATTTTTAGATTATTCCAGCTATTTATTTTCTCAGGATCTAAATTCTTTTATAAAAACTTCCAAGTGGCAACAATATATTTTTAGACATTTAGCTCTTTAGATTTGCAAAAATATACTTCACAGCTTTTAGAATTTTCTAGAATCCTCAAGATATCTAGATTTTTACAGTAAGTTTTCTTTTAGAATTCTACAGATTTCAAAAGATTTTTCAACCAAACTGGAAAAATATTTTTCAAGTTTCTACATTATTTAGCAGAATTACTTCTAAAATTTTCCCAATTATGAAAATAGTTTTTGAAGGTTTTAGATTTTTTAAGCAAAATCGGGTATTCTAAAATTTTCTAGGAACATTTCTTTCAAACTTTTAAATGATTCCAACATTTTTTAGATGTCTATATCCTAATAATGTCTTTTCCGGATTTTTAGATGTTTCAAGCAATTTATTTCCACGAGATCTAAAGTTTTTCTTATAGATTTCACTTTCAAATTGCAAAAATATTCCTCAACGGTTTTAGAATTTTTCGGCTTTCTAAACTTGCTAAAATATACTTCATAGATTTTTCTAGTAATTTTTGTTTACATTTTCCAGTTTTCCAGAGATGTTTTAACAAAATCAGGATTTCTTAAATTTAGTTATTGTTCTCTGTCAACAACAGCCACGGACCGGTTTCGATTTATTTTGGATCATCAACCTAGCGCAATTGAAGACAGTTCTTAATTTTTTCAGTAATTTTTCTTCCAAAATAACTGAATAGTTGAGGGTTGTTAGTTGTAGAAAATTCATATTCTTAATCACTTTAGTAAATTTTCGTAAATGAAATACGATAACACACTGTGTCTTCTTCAGGCAAAGTTTTAAATTATTCGAGCAATTTCTTTCCTAGAGGTTGACACTGTTTTTTTTATAGATTTCACTTCTAAATTGCAAAAATATTTCAATTTTTCCAAATTGTGAAATGATTCATCAAATGTTTAAGTTTTTTTTGGCAAAATCTCATTTATTTTTCTAGAATCTTAATACCAAATTTTCTAATATATTCCTAGAATTATTCAAGAGTTTCAAATGTTTTATATTATTTCTTGTTTTATACTGAATTGAAATATTCAGTATGTTTAAACCACAAATAAATAAACACATAGTGAATTTTTCAATTCAGTGTAAGTATGGATTATCACATAGTAACGGTCGCAACCATTCTCTTTCATTCATGCTTTATATAATTTTTATGAATATCTTGGAAATTTCAAAATTTCGTCGATAATTTTCAAAAATGTTTCTTTCACTTTTCAAGATATTGCCACTATTTCTGTCCTGAATGTAACAGAAATTTATAGATTTTTTTATGCAAACTCCCAGGTATTTTATTCCATTATACTCTTGACCTACCACAATAATCAATGCAATGACCTGACGTACTTACGACAAAACTTAATAATCTAGCTTTTAAAATTTATGAATTATTCAGAGTAATTTCTATATATTTTTGATTTTTTTATCAATCAGTTTGAAGTACTTTACAATTACGTATAAAAAGCAAATCTTGAATTATAAAATGTATTAAAATCCTTTAGTTCGTTGTAGAAAATTAAATAATAAATTTAAAAATACGAAAACATTTCGTGAATCTACAACAATGAGTCTTACTAAGACTACAAAACAAATTAATTCGAAACAACTACTTCTCTAGCTAATACTTCGACAGACAAATTACTTTGCGTGTTACAAATAGTACAACTATCAAAGCAACACTAATTTGAATGAAATTATTTCTGTTGAATAAACTAATAAATGATAAAATGTACTTTAGATTGTTTAAATGTAACTATAACATGAAAAATTATGAAAAATGAATGATTAAACTGATTTCATTAAATTAAATTAGCAAAAGCAATTAAAAAATCTAGCATTCAAGTTTATAATCATCTGCAGACACGTGTTTCGAACTTTCGGTCTCTTCAGTACAGCTTTATTATAAAATTGATTTTAAATACAAATAAAAACACTTACTAAAATAAATATAATGAAATATAAATAATTTACTCAGATATGTACGGCAACTGACACAAGAATGAAATATAATCGACTGAAGGTCTGAATTTATACCTGAGGTGGATTAGTGAATTCTACAGAGATCATTACGTTCGGGATTAAGGAAAAATACCCACTTGGAGCATAATTGAAATCTTGAATTGACGAGGCGGATACATGATGAAACTCCATAACAAATTGAAATAAAACAACACAGTTGGGAGGGTTTCACATTTATTGATGAACACTGCAACATGTTTCGCCACACAGTGGCTTCATCAGGCAGATGAATAAATGATAATAATTCTTCATCTGCCTGATGAAGCCACTGTGTGGCGAAACATGTTGCAGTGTTCAACAATAAATGTGAAAACCTCCCAACTGTATTGTTTTATTTCAAAAACAAATCTATTAATATTTACTTTTCTTGTTGCAGCTTAAATATAGAAAAAGGGCACCGCATGCGTAGGGCAAAAATGTCAAGCTTCCCGAAACCGAATCGTTGCGAACAGAATTTATGACTTACTACAAGAGTTTACCTAAATTTTGGAGACGGTCTATGTCTGACCCATGTGGCCATTCTAAATAAATCGCCATCTGGAACGCATCTTACTTACCCACCCGATACTTTTCTCGGAGACTGACCTTGAAAATTTTTGTGGCCAGGCATACACAGACGCGCGCTTCTCAATGGATCCCTCTTTTCGTTTGACAAATTTACGAGGTGGAAGTCATAAAACACCAAACCCTCCTAGTGATGACCTGCCCGGGGTCGAAGCGTGCAGTTTTCAGTTAGTGTTTGCCCCGCGTCGCGAGTGTGGGTGTTATTTCAGTGTTACTCGTATTTCAGTGTTGTGATTTCCAATAAACGGATAATAATTCAACAGGTATGTGCATGTACTAAGTAATTTAAATTTGTACATATAATAACTTCTTGATTAATTTACAAAAACAATTGAAGTATTTCTATACTTTATTGTGAGAAAGCTCTGAAATTAAAAGAATTGAACTTGTTAATAATTCGTATTGTCATTTACAAATTCATCATAAGAGTTATTTTAATTTTGCAAATCATTGCTTTTCTTGATAAGAGTTTATACTCATTCGGCCACTTATTAAAACATTTTGATGCATAAAAATTAATTGTATTTTGTTATTACTTTTATTCCTAATATCATAGAAGTGACATTTTTTCA
Source organism: Ontholestes murinus (assembly GCA_963969525.1). Lineage (NCBI taxonomy): Eukaryota > Metazoa > Arthropoda > Insecta > Coleoptera > Staphylinidae > Ontholestes > Ontholestes murinus. The sequence goes on from OZ018388.1 coordinate 66,490,533, forward strand.
ATTCAGAAACATATGTATCCAAGTTATGTCTCGTACTTCGTTTACAAACGTCCAAAATCTTAAAGGGATTTGAATGCAATTCTAATTCTTTATTATTCATATACGACGTATGTAAAGAGTTATTAAGTTTAGAACATTCACTTCGTAAATAAGAAAATCGTCTATAATCAGATTGTTTATTAAATTATTACTAATTGTAAATGCCTTTTTCTTGTTGTGAATCAAATTTATAACCGTAAAATTTTCCCATTTTGGATATTGCATCTGTTTAACACATCGCATTGTAACGTATTTATTAAATAGATCATGTAATAAATTATAGAATTAACAATTAACATTTACTAGAAAATCATTTATTGAACTCGTTTAAAATCAAATTTGACAAAGCTGATATCAATTTTCTCATATTCTCCACTTAATTTTAAGGTAATTTCATATAATATATGGTGCAATATTCCTCTACACCATACTTCACTGGCAGTTATTGATGTATTAAAGATTGAGTCAAAAAATATTCCACGATTGTTCCGAATCAAATTAGTTTGACGAATGCTGTGAAAACAAAAACACTCTCCAATAATGTCAAAGTAGTTAGATAAATTGTGAGGATGTATATAATCTGGATGATTAGAGCATTTGGCAAGTTGTAGTCTCTATAAATAACAATTTTTTTACGCATTATTAAGTTCCATTAACATCTTTCGTATTACAGTCTTTAATTAATATACTTTGATTCTTTCGACGATGGTGGTACGGCACCCAGAATAAATATATAATAATAATAATTATAATATTTATTGCCCAACAGATTAGTGTCCAATTACAGAGCAATATCTTACATACAAAAAATCGTACAATTATACTTAACAAAAAAATTTAAGAAAAACGTAAAAAAATGTTTACAAAATAAATTTAAAAAATAGCTAATTCGATACAAAAAAATACATATTGATTGTTTGAAGTGAGTAAAACTTTGTCCGATTTTATCGCAAGTACTGCTTGAATCATTACACAATTTAAGCATTTTTACAAGGGGAGAGTTGGGGTGATAACGTGCGTTCGGTAGGGCATATCCAAATATCCTACAATTTCTCATCGATGATCTTGATATGTTAAATTCGAGTGAGTTAATAGTAATAGTCATCGATGTGGTTATTCAATAGCTTGTATAAATATATCAGTGAAAATAGTTGCTGTCTATTATGAAGGGTGTTGTGGTTGTTGCAGAATATTACAGTAACTGCCCCGTTCTGTATAAATGCCATCTAAATCCATCGAAAAGAATAAATATTTTACAAGCTCCTTCTTTATATTTTCAAGTTGATTTATAAATTTATTATATGCAGGTAGCCAATTAATTGCCCAATAAACTATTTTACTTAATATAAATGTTTAAAACAGTTATATTGTGGTTGTAATATTATTGAAATCTACTATTTCTTATGATGAAGCCTAGGAGACAATAACATTCGTTTGTAATTTGACATATATGTCGGTTTAATGTGAGTTTTTCATCGAAAGTCACACCAAGGTTCTTTATATATATATATATATAAGTTATTCTGTTTAGCACATGTTTCTGGAGCATATAATCAAAAACATTAGTTGACTTTCTGGAGATATCAGTATAGAACACTTATTTATGTTTAAATAAAGTTCATTGGCATTGCACCATACGCATAATTCATCAAGGTCAATATTTTTAAATCATCAGCGTACAACAGGTATGATGAACTAAAATTTTGTGTCATGTCGTTTTTTAAGAGTAAGAACAGCAGGGGGCCTACGCTGGACCCCTGAGGTAATTCCCTGATGGGTGTATAAGGCTTAGATTCACAACCCTTATAATGTACAAAATGCTGCCTGTTAAATATGAGTAAACTACACTGATAATTTTAGAGTTAATGCTAAAATCGAATAATGTTTCAATGAATGTTGTGTGATACAGTATCAAACGCTTTTTAAAATCAGTGTAAATTACGTCAACTTGATATCTATCATCTAGGGCCGATGAGACATATTCGTAAAATTAAATAAATTAGTAGGTGTTGACCTACGAGAAAGAAAACCATGCTGTAATGTATTCAGTTAGAAGTGTTTCAAACGCTTTTGAGAAATTATTGACATTTGCGATCGGTCTATAGTTGACTGCATGATTTTTCTCAGCACTTTTAAAAATTGGATACACTCTAACTTTTTTTCCAAACGTCTGAAAGTTTAGCGTACTCCAGTATTAGGTTAAAAATGTGCATAATCGGAGACGTAAATACACTAACACAATCCTTCGCCACAAATGATTGTCGTCATTTTCGCTTTTAGTTTCTTAATGTGAGAGAGAACTAGCTTTTCTGAGACCCTAAAATCCCTTAAATGATTGTGATGTTTCGATAGAGTGTCTTCTTTTCCTGTGTTTTGTACTGAATTGAAGAAATTTGCGAAACAGTTAACAATATCAGTTCCATCCGTGTATTCGGTGCCTAGGTATTCTGTATGACCAGAAATTAGATGAATCTATGTTTAATTTTTCTTCGAGTTTAGTGATATAGCTCTTTTTTGCTTGTTTTTTAAAAAGTTTCAATTTACTTCTCAGAAAGTTAAATTTCTCTCTATCCGTAACAGATGTCGAGGCGCGATAAGCTGAACGTAATTTATTTTTTTATCTATTGTGGAAATTATAGTATTATTGAAGTAACAAGGATAACTATTACATTCTCTTTTCGGCTGCTTAAACTTAGGTATATATAAATCAAATCCTTGATATATTTTCTTGTATAATATGTGACAGTCGTCGTCTACATCAGTTGTCAGATACAGGTCATTCCAATCTAATTCTGCAATGTAGGAATAAAGTCCGACATAATTTCCTCTCTTGAAGTTATAATTTCCCGATATATTGCATATTGTTAAAGTTGGATTTCTGGCATTCAGATAATGAATCTTCGCAAAAGAGCGCCGGATGGTAAACATCTTCGATTAATAAAGGTTCGCATTCTTTTTCAGTTAGGCATATTATATCATGCGAGGTCAAAATTAAGTCTAAGATTGTTCCATTTTCATTGCTCATATTATTATGTCGGCGAAAGTGGCAGAAGGTTTAGAAATTCTTGAGAGTTTAATAATAATAATAATAATAAACTTTATTCAAATATAGATGTAGTACATGACAAAATCATAAAAATAAACACATTACAATAAAATCAAATTCTACAGCTAATTGAATACGTCACAAAAAAATACCAAAAATTAAATCAAAAATGAAATGATTTGCAAATAATAAAATCTTATACAGAATAACATTATTTTTCTATGAGAAAATGTTTTAGTTTCTTTTTAAATGTAGAATCACTCGATACATCTTGCAAGCTTTTTGACAGAACATGGAACATCTTTAGTGCAACGTACATAGGTGATGTTTCAAAAAGGGAAAGTCGGTGGAGTGGAAAACTATACTTGCTAAGATTACGTGTATCATATGTATGATTTGTTTTATGAGAAATAAATTTTTATTTGTGTTTGAAATTGAAAAGTAATATTTCATAATATATGTACAAACTGTAAAAAGTAAGTATGCCAGATTCCTTAAATTTACCTCTACAGCTTTCATTATATTTTAGGTTCAATTTAATTCTCAGTGCGCGTTTTTGAATGGTAAATAAATGTTTTGCATACGTAGAACCGCCATAGTGAATTATACCAAATCTTAGCAAGCTTTCAGTTTGCTTGATATACTGTGATAACAGTGGAGGTTTCCAGGTTTTGTTTTAAAATTCTCAGAGCATAGCAGGCTGAATCGTGATAATAATTGTTCACAATGAGCATACCAATTTAAGTTACTATCGATTACCAAACCCAAAAAATTTGATATATCTTTAACCTTAAAATACTCATTATTTATATGAATTTCATTGGGCACATTTTGAGTATTTTTTGTTTTAAATATAATAATATTGGTTTTTGTTTTATTTAGTAACAGTTTATTCATTTCCATTCATTCTTTGGTAGCATTAAAAACGACATTAGCCTTTTGAATTGTTTCAGCTTTATTAACGTCAGATATTAACAGGTTGGTATCGTCCGCGTATGTTGTAATAAATATATTTTGCTCAATAATAATTTTAGGTAGCTCATTAACGTATATGATGAATAGTAATGGACCTAAAATATTACCTTGGGGAATCCCAATATTTATTGTTTTTGAATCTGATATATTATCTCCGATTTTTGTTCTATGCGTTATATTGCTCAAATATGAATTTATTAATTTATGACCTGAGTTTGAAGTTTATTCATTAAATACCAAATATTGTCTAACTCACTCACATACTCAGGAATATTAAAGTCTCCGAAAACAATTATTGGTTTTGTGAGATTAACTTTACTACTTAATACATAAAATTTTTCTTCGTATCAGCATTAAGATTCGGGGGAATATATATATACACGTTGTCCCCTGAAATTTTGAATATGAGTAATGTAATTTGTATTATATCTCGATTATTATTATTGGTTGCTATGGTTATTGCTCCAATATGCATGTCAATTTGACATTTTGAAGCTATAATGTTAACAGGAATTTTATGATCATCTGGGATAATGTTTGGCTCAACAAGGAGATGTTTTCGAACATTTAATAAGATGAACATTGCAGTTATTTGTTATTCGTTACGTTAGCATTGTGTCCGTAAAAATAGTAATATTAAAATAACGTGTAAATATGTTTCATTTTGATTCCCTATTTTATTACAAATTAGAAATTACTGATTATTTCCCGTTGGTCAATCCATTAAAATATGTGACGAGCGTGGTAACTAGGCAACGTGTAATGCATTGAAATGCCCGTATTCAAAATTTCAGGGGACAACGTGTATACAGACAATAATAATAGAGAAAGTATTATTAATAAGTTCCGTATATTCTATATTCAAAAATATGTAGAATTCATCAACAATTAGCAATTAAAGTTATCAGTAAAACATAAGCAAGGGTTTTAATTAAAAGTTGTTAAATATAAATAAACACAAAATAATTGCAATTTTTAGAGATGTATTCATACAATTTCTTCAAATAATGTTTGATGGTGTTTTACTGGTTGGAGGGTGGGATAGAGGCCACCCACCCACCCTACATATACATATAAATATCAATTAGTGATCGTCTCGCGGTCTGGAGTAAAATTAATTGCAAAACTTTAATAATATAAGAGAAATTCAAAAGGTACAATTATTGAGTGAGTAAATTAACAAAAGTTTTATGCATGGTGAGTTGGCAGACTTTAATTCTAAATTAGTTATGATTAGCTATAGAAGGTCATTTATATTTAAACTTAAAAATGTATATTTTATTACATAGAATGTTTTATTGTTTTTGCAGCAAAATCATCATTCATTAGTATTTAAAGTTATCATGTATATGTAAAGTAGGTGGGTGGCCTCTATCCTACCTTACAATCAGTAAATCATAAGCGAGGGTTTTAATTAAAAGTTGTAAAATGTAAAGGAACATAAAAAAAATGATGATGTTTACACAAAAAGGCTATTCTTAATAATTTATTCAATTCTTGATTCTTTACAATTACTTGTATAAATTTTATCTGACATTTACAGTTTGTTATCGCAGTATATAGCTTTAATCGAAAGTAGACTCAAGTATGACTTTAGGTTATTAATTATCTAGTATATTCTCGCAGTTTTTGCTATTAAATAATCTACTTGTGAAAGCCAGTTCAAAGATTCTTCGATATAAATCCCTAAGAATTTTATATTGTGTTTTAGATCGATTGTAGTATTCCTATTATTTTGAAGCTTTGCTTTTAAAGGGGATGTGAATTTGTTGTGTTTATAAATAAAGAAAACACTTATCATTTTTATACCACTTATATTTTTTTAATTTGTTTCTAATTCTGGTATTTCATTTATATATGTAATGAAGATAATTGGCCCAATAATAATACCTTGGGGTATACCTAAACCTCCGCAACTCCGAATTTCCGATTTAAATAGTCTTCCATCTTTTTCTACACTTACTCTTTGCTCTCTGTTCGCTAAGTACGATTTAAACCATTCTAATACATTTTCCTGACACCTTACCGTTCTAGTTTACTTAGTAAAATAGAATGATTGGCGGTATGGTATGCTTTTGAAAATTTTAGAAACACTCCAAGTGCCATTTCTTTATTTTCTAGTATTTCTTCATGTAATTGGTCAATTGAAACACTACAGTATTAATAGACATACGCGTGCTGTGATTTAGACAAAATATTAGAGCGATTGAAAAAAGCAATAAGTCGGTCACACATTTAAAGTACGAAAATTTGTGAAAAAGACGGCAAAAGATTAATTGGTCTATAATTGTCTAAGATATCAGGCTCTCCCTTTTTATATTCCTGTCATTTAACAAACATCTAGTTTGAAGAATAATTAAATCTAAGTCAACGTAATTAAATTTTTATGCATATTAAACCTAGTATGCCAACAGGTGACAACCCTTAAGAATGCCAGCAGGTTCTGATTTATCATTTTTGGCGAACTAACGTTTATCATTTTGACATTTAGTTATAAAAACAAGTAAGAAGTGTAGCATCGCATGCGACGTATATTTCAGCGCAATTTGATACACTCTTTAAGAAAACTGATAAAAAATTAGAGTTGCCTATAAAAAAATAGTTGATGACGTCATATTTGGGACACTCAAAAAGAGTACAATCTAAAATACTAATCGACCTATTCGAGCACATTTTCAAAAAATAAACTTTCTACGATTTACTGAATTTATTCCAAGTTAGAGACTCGCGGTGTATAAACTTAAATTTCTTATTTTCTCGCGGTTTCCAATAAAATTAATAACAAAACTTTTTGAATACAAAAGAAATTAAAATTATATAATTCTGGAATAATTTATTAATGAAGTTCATCTTCACTTTTATATAAATAAAACTATATAAACCCTTTTAAATATTGTAAACCACTACAATTGTTTCGCCACATTGTTTATGGGGGGTGGCTATTTTTAAAAAAATGTAAATTTAAAAGAGGCGAAGTCCGTTTGTTTTTTGAGGAGATTCCATCCATTATTTATTTCAATGCACTCCAGGATGTTATTTTTGCGGATTTTTGTTTCTCGGTGTAAAATTTTGAAATTTTTATCAAATTTGTGGTTGTCTTCGATGAGGTGGTTAGTGTATGTGGAGTTGACTTGTTGACTTTGTTCGAAGCTGGTTTTATGTTCTTTAATCCTCTCTTGGAACGACCTTCCGGTTTACCGTACCTACACTTTTGTACAGTTTTTGCAACTTAGCAAATAGACGCCACTTTGTTGAGTTATATCGTTGATTGAAATATTTCAATCAACGGTTATACTAACTTTTTTTATTCTTTTTGATTATTTTTCCTAGGGCGTTAATTGTTTTGTAAGCTATATTAATTTTAATTTTTCATTTTTCCTACTTGGGTACTATTTTTTCCTGTGAAAGTTAATGAGGTAAAGCTTTTCTTATTGTTGTCTTTTATTATGGGGTAAATAGAATGAATAGAATTGTGTATATAATACTATTTTTTCTATCATTGATTTTTAAAATCGATTTTTGTGCTATTTGAAATGTTATTTTTAATTCTTTTTCAAAAGTATTATGCGTTATTGGGACTGCTAATAACCTATGTATCATACTGTGATAAACCGCTAAGTTGTGTGATAAGAGGTAATTAGATTTATAATTAATTGTCGTGTCTGATGTGTGTTGGTTTGTGAAATATTGAAAAATCGTGTTTGTTATTAATTCTTTTTATGTTGTGAATTTAATAACTGTACGAATGAATCTAATTATCTGTCAGTGCCATTAAATGCTAAAATCACATCATCGACGTACCTATACCAATAAACAAACTTTTTAAAAACCTGCAATTGAGATAATCCATCTTCAAAATTATCCATAAATATCTCCGCCAACAGGAGGTTTAGTGGGTTTCCCATGGCTAAGTCTTCCTTCTGGCGAAAATATTTATTATAGAATTGTAAATAATTCTGTGACAGGCAGATTTCCAGGAAGTTTAAAACTTATGATTTTATTATCGGGTTTGTATTATTTTTTATTAGCCTATCTTTAATTATTGTGAATACTTCGGTCGAAGGCACGTTCGTAATTAAATTTTTAACATCAAATGACACTAGTTTTGTTGTGTTGGTTAAATGTATATCTCGAACTTTAAATGAAAATACACTTCGTTGATATCACACACAAGATTTATTACGTGACTATAGTTTCAACCTTTAAAAGGCCATTATCAAACGTACAGCACTGTAATTAGCATTAAACAAAATGTATATCTTTTTAATTTAATTCATTCCAAGCTATTTTTAATTGAAAATTTTGGTTTGAATTTTGTATATTCTACAGATTAATCCATATAATTTATAGGATTGAGGGTTCGTCTTTGTTAAAAAGTATTTTTCTTATTTATCGGAAATGAGAGCTGTAGAATTCTTGATTGCCGATTTCAAATTTTTTTGAAACTGTTTTATTGTATCTTTACTAATTTCTGTGATTTCATCATCAGAGACAAGGGTTTCTATTTTTTTATTGTATTCATTTTTATTTATAGCGACTACCGTGTTTCCTTTGTCAGCTTTAGTGAAAATTATAAGATTAATCAAACAAAAAAGATTACACATCAAGACACAGAACAATATATTCAGGAACATAACATTTTTTTTCAATAGATTTATTAACTTAACAAACGTAAATTTCAATAAAAATCAAATAGAATTATTAGAAATGGGTTTTAAATACAACATAAAACAAAATCAAAACAATAGAAAAATTTAAATATTATCAAATGAAACAGAACTTGATAATAAAACAGAAAATTATTTCTTAAAAAATACAAATTCTCTAATTACCTTAAAAACACTAACAATACTAAATGTTATTATTATAATAACGATATCAAAATAGCAAAATCAATTATACAAATTACATAACTTAATTTTAATTGATATGAAAAATATTGCAAAACATTTCAAATAAAAGTTGAAGGGAATGATAAACTGAACACGTTTTATTAAAACATATTTTTCATAAAATTCTTAACTTTCGAGAAAAAAATTAAAAATTGAAAATTTTGACATTGTTTGCCAATTGCTAGTAAACTCCTTTTCTCACTGTTTTTATTAAAACACTAGGTGTACATTTCGGACACTATATGTTATGTCAATAGTTGACTGACAAATTTTACAATGGTGTTGTTACATCTATAAGATAGGCGGATTAAAGGAAAAACCTAAAAGTAATAATTTCAGTATAGACTGATCATACTTCTTAAAACTAGCTGCTTGTCGAAAATGCCACAGTTTTATTAGGGCTAAATTTGTGAGGGATTGAGTCTAGTTGGGGGTTCTTTAATGCGCTCAAATAGAAATTCAGCAGATTATAAAAGTTCTTTTTCATAATTTTTAAATAAAAACAGCGAAGAAAGGAATTTAATTTATTATTAATATAATTTTCACAAAACTCAAGAACCCATACATGCTAATAAACTATTAGAGTTACAAGAAATTTATATATAATAAATCATTGTAGAGAATTGAAAACTGAACAAATTATTAAGAATGGCCTTTTTGCGTAAACCTAATAATTTTCGAGTAATATATAGTGAAATTACTATGATGGCCACAACACCATTTTTAAATTATTAAATTGTTCAATATCGTATACTATGCGTTGCTCAAATGTATCTAAAGATGATTCAGGTATATTAAATACTATTATGTTAAGGCTTCCATAATCACGTTCTTCCAATTCCAACATCATATCGTCATTGTTGTTATTAGATTTCAATCTTGCAATTTCATCTTATCGATGTTGATGTTTCACTTTCGATTAAATTTTTACTTTCCCTATACACGTAGTATATAGGGGGAGTATTGTTTTCGTGATTTTTTTTTCAAAAATTTTTTTGCGGAAATATCCGTTTTGGGGTCTCCTGAACCTAAAACACTAATTTCTGGAAAAAAAAATTATGTGTCTGTGTGTGTGTGTGTGTGTGTGTGTGTGTCTGTCTGTCTGTCTGTCTGTCTGTCTGTCTGTCTGTCGGTGGGTGCTGTATCTCAAAAACGAATGATCCGAATGGCATGAAACTTTAAACATAAGGTTTTATTGTTAAAAACTCGATCTGAAAAGCTTTTGGTAAACATTCATAAACCGGAAGTGGTTGTTTACTTGAGGCGTTTTTTTGTTTTTTCGTGATATTTTTCTAAATATGAAAATTTTTAAAAAACTGGTCAAACAAAAGTTAAAGGGAATGAAAAACTGAACAACTTTTTTTCGAACATGTTTTTTATAAAATTTTAAACATTCGAGGAAAAAAATAAAAATTGAAAATTTTGACATTTTTTGACAATTGCTAATAAACTATTAGAGTTACATGAAACTTGTATTAGAGATAATTGTAAAGAATTAAAAACTGAACAAATTATTAAGAATAGCCTTTTTGCGTAAACCTCATAGTTTTCGAGAAAAATATAGGGAAAGTACTATGATGGCCACATCACCATTTGTTAGATTTAACTTTGATTCCTGATTGATTACCCTATACTCAATGATCTTTTTGTTAAAATTTGATAATGTGGTTTCAATTGATTATTGTGGTACTGCTTTATGATCACTTAAATTGGGCTCATAAGCAAATGCATCAAAATTAATATTTAATATTCGTAATAATATTAACTATACCGTTATTTTTGTGAATGTTTTTCGTTATTTTGTGTTCTAACCTATAACAATTAAATAAGTTGCATACTATCCGAATTAAAATTAAGATTAAAATCTCCGTTTATTATAATCTCATATTTATTTCCATTAATTTTGTCACATTACTTAATGTATTAAAAATGAGCTTGAAATCTCCGGTAGGTGCGCGTTACAGTAACAACACTGTGTTTATATCTGTTATCGCTATTTTTAATCAAATCCAAATGGATATATATTATTTGGATCTCATCATTCTGTCCCCATCTGCTTAATATAAAGATATTCTACGTTGTTTACGTATCATTAAGTAGACAAGCCGCCAAATTTTTGATTGAGAGTGAGCGTATCAAGTTACCCTTTCGTGAAACAGATACGCACGGGGAATTATTTTATGAGAAATGCGACATAAACAATAATATATAAGTTAAATTATGTGGACTCGCGATTGAATTTTTAAAAACGATTTATTTCTAAAATTACAAGTTATTTACATTACTTAAGATTAATTATACGGAGCATAATACGTGAAGGCACCAAGACATTGTGGCCTCTGCGGCATAATATAAAGATGTTTTTTAGTTACATTAAGAAAACAAGCCGCCAAATTTATGATCGAGAGTGAGTCGTATCAAGTTACCGTTTCGTGAAATAGTTCCGCACGGGGAATTACTTCATGAGAAATGCGACATAAACAATAATATTCATTTATATTGGATTAAAAATACTAATTGTAATTAATCTACCAGAATGTTTAAATGGTCACCTTAAAAAATTAAAAACATTACAAATTGTATATGTATAATTAAAATTATATTTCTTTCTGTTTCTTCCTTTTTTTAATGAATTACAATACAATATTATTAAAAAACATTAATTTAACGTTAAATTTTGATTATGTTTCATAGAATATATTAAATATATGTGAATAATAATTATAATAACAATAATAATATCTTTATTTAAAGGTTTCGTTAGGTCAGGTTGGGTTAGGCTGGGTTAGGCTGGGTTTATGTTAAATTAGATTAGATAAGGTAGACATATGTGAATATTAATATATGGTTAGGTCAGGTCAGGTTAGGTTTAGGTTAGGTTAGATTAGATTATATAAGGTCAGCATATGTGAGTAATGATAATAATAACAATAATAATAATAATAAATATATTTAATATTTATTATTTATATTTTAAGGTTAAATCGTCTATAATCAGATATACTAATTTTGTGAATTAAATTAATAAGCGTAAAATTTTCTCATTTTGTATATTTCTTCGGTTTAATACACCGCATTGGAACGTATTTATTAATTAGATGATGTAATAAATTATAGACTTTATCACATGAATTTTCAACATCATCAAAAAACCATTCCCAATTAACATTTACTTGAAAATCATTTATTGTACTCGTTTAAAATCAAATTTGACAAAGCTAGTATCAATTTTCTCATATTCTTCTCTTAATTTGGAGGTAATTTCATATGATATATGGTATAATGTTTCTCCACACCATACTTCACTGGGAGTTGTTATAATATTCTATTATTGTTCGGAATTAACGAATGTTGTGAAAACAAAAACACTCGCCAATAATGCCAGAGTAGTTATATAAATTATGATATGATGTATAAAATCTGGATGATTAGACCATTTAGCATTTAGCAAGTTATAGTCACCACAAATAATTTTTTTTTCGCAATATTAAGTTGCATTAACACATCTTACAGTAAACACTTAACTAACGCACTTACTATGTTTTAACCAGTAAGTGCGTTAGTTAAGTGTTTATCATGAATTACAACGTAATAACGTGATGATATCTTAATACTGTATAGTACCCGAATGGTGTTTGACTATTTAATTCTTTGAATTTTCCTCGGCATGACTGGTTTTAGCCTAATTTCATTACGGCCCTGATTGCTTTCTTTTGCAATATTAAAATACATATTTCTAGATTTAGAATTACTAACGCAAAATTGTAGACGGTGTCTCATTTTGCTAATAAAATTGGAAAAATATACGGTTGTGTCGGTTGATTTAGTTCAATATTTGCCTACTTCCCGAATGTTGTATATTATCCCCGGTAATGATTTTATAATAATAATAAAAATGTTATTAAATGTGTGTGTCCCCGACGAGACGATTGTCGATTTTGATACCAAAAATTTTTACCTCGCTTACTACATTATTAATTGGGTTGCTTGAGTACGTGAAAATGTTGATATGAGTAAATCACATTTTGGCACTTCTTAGTATTTATTAAAATCTCGATTGAGCAGGAAGCCATATTGATATCAATTATGATAATTAAATAAGTGAAAAAAGTGTCAAACTGTGTTTTACTCATATTACATTATTGTCAAAGTTTGAATTTGATGTATCAGCGCATTTTTTGTTTCTAAAAATCATCATATTAGTTTTATCATTATTAATTGTTAATTTATTTCTACAAAAGAAGTTATTGACATTAGGAGTTGTAAAACTGTTGCTTCAGACTCTTGTATTGTTTCACCTGATGTAAAATTACATTAGATTTACATTTACATTTACTCTATGGCTCCCGAAGGGAAACATTGTCGCACTCTTCATCATTTTTATAAATGATTTCATTAATGTTATCAATAACTGTAGGGAAAAAATTATAAATTATGCGGATTTTGATTTTTTTCCCTACAGTTATTGATAAAATTAATTAAATCATTTATAAAAATGATGAAGAGTGCGACAATCTTTCCCTTCGGGAGCCATAGAGTAAATGTAAATGTAAATCTAATGTAATTTTTATTTTCCAAAATGAATGGTATTACATTCGTGGGAGTGTCAATATAATATAATGTATTTCTTATTCTAGTACAAAACAAACTTACAAAATACATTAAAATATACATAAATTCAAAGAAACTTTCATATTGTAATTGTGGCGAGTTGCTGGGTGTGGTTTACTTGTTTCCCCAATAAGCGAAGTACTCGTTAATAGTATAAAAACTGTTTTCTAATATCAAGTGTTTTATATTCTTACTAAATATTTTTCTGTCTGGCCTTTTATTCTGTCGGGGAGAGCATTGTATAGTTTTATACACTGCACTATCCACGCGTTGTGATAAAAGCTATGCTTATGCTTTGGTAGCCTTAATGAGCTTGTTCTGGTATTGTGATGGTGTTGACTCTGGTTCACTTCGAACAGGTGCATACACAAACTTTATCTTTACTCTTTATGAATTTTAGCGCTTCATATATGTATAGGCTTGCTAGTCGCATTATTTTTAGTTTTTTGAAGAGTGGACGGCTTCTGTACGACAAAGAGCTTCTGTAAGTTTATTTCCGTATATGATCTGCGATTGACAATATGAAATATACACTATTCGTGCTGCCTCTTGAATAATATATTGTCTTGTAGCATATATAAGGTATGAATACTTTGTTAGTAGTAGTGTTAGGCTATCGACCACGTGGTCCTTCCGCCATGTGTTATTTGTGTTGTTGTGTGATTGTAAATAAGCTTGTTACTTTAAAGAATCGTCCCCGTCACTCTAAAGCACCATTAATTGTATCCCAATGGTGAATGGTACCGGTCACCCATCCAACTGCTGACCCGAACTAACGTTGCTGCACTCTCGCTAACGTTAGTTCGGTCGCAACTGAATGCACCACCGGCGTGTATACTTTGTTATTCTTGAGCAAACTTGCTGAATATGCTTAACCCATTTTATATTATTTTGGATGATCGGTCCTAGGAATTTTACATGTTCAGTTTCCATTACCGCCTCACCATTAAACTGCATGTCTGTTTGTCCCATCATAGATCGGTAGTTCATAACATGTGTTTTTGAGACATTAGCTACAAGGTTATTCATGGTCAGCATACGCATCCAGATCATGGAGTATTCGATTAGTGGCTTCATTTATGTTTTTTAGACTTTGGTCTGTCATATTGATGGTGGTATCGTCTGCAAACATTGTTATGTGTGTGTTGATTGCGAGTGGTATATCGTTGATAAATAGTAAAAATAATAAAGGGCTTAAGATACTCCCTTGGGGTAATTTTACTGTAGTAATATTTGCTTCTTTTGAAAAAGCCGATATACCATCCTTTGATGTATTTACTTGTTGTTTTATAACTTTCAGGTAATAATAGAACCATTTTAATTCCTCTTATTCCATTTTTCTCTAATTTATGCAGTAAGTTGTGGTCCACACAATCGTACGCTTTGGAGAGAGATCAATAAAAATCCCCATTATCTGCTTTTTTTTCAAAATTTGTATTTGAAGTCGTAAATTGCGGTCATTGTAGATTTTCTCGCAATATTTTGATAATCACTGTATCGATTTTTGAAAATAAATCATTTATAAAATCCTTAATGTTTTACTTTCAAAAATCTATGGAGTGGTTATCAAAATGTTTTGTTTTGAAATGTTTGATCGATAGCCATGTTGTTATTGGAAACAATAAAAAATAGTTGTAAATACAAATGTTTTAGAGAACCGAAAGCTACTTTTGAAACTTTTTGGTTTTTTATAATAGTCCTTCAAATAAGGGAGTTATAGCGATTTTTAGGAAAACAAACGAACTCTAATTACTCTAAACCGGAGCACGAATTGTAACGAAGACAAGTTTTTTGTTTTAACGACTGTCATTTTCGGGTGTAATGACTTAGTATTAACACCCTGTATATAGGGGAGTATCATTTTCGTGATTTTTTTTTTAAATTTAATTCATTCATTATCAAAGAATGAAATACAGAGATGTTGAATTGTAATATATATACATCCAGTCAGGTAATAAGGGATGTCGTAATCGGGGAGTTCCAAATCTCGTCATTATCATCTACGACAAATATCCCGGATTTTATAGCTTTATTTATTTCTAATCCGTCCTTCAACGTTAAGTACCGTCCTTTATTACCTGAGTGTAAAATTTTAAATTCTTTTGCGTCGAAAAAATTATTTTGTTTGATACAATGTTTGGCATACCTGTGGTATATTTGTTGTCCATGGTTGATTTTTTATTTTTTTAACCTCACCTCAAAAGATCTTCCTGTTTGGCCAATATAAATTGCATCGCACTGTTCACAATTGATCTCATATATGTATACCACATTTTTTTGTCATTTTCTATGTTTGTTTTGTTATTAATTAATAGTTTACCAATATTTAAAGTATTAGTGCAAATAATATTAAATTCACTCCCTCTGAAACAGTTCATAATTTTATGTGATAGTTCATTAATGAATCCGGTTTTAAACCATTTATTGTATTTTTGTTGTGGTGGATAAAAGTATTTTACAAGTTCTTTTTGTTTTTACTTTCTCAATAACTTATCTATTAATGTATTATTATATCCGTTGCTTGTCGCGATAGTTTTTATAACGTTTAGTTCATCGGTTCCTCTTATTTAATGGTATATTTATTATATTAATCTATGCAGAAAAGCGTGAAATGAACTATATTTGATCTGATTTGGATGATTCGAATTTTCCGCTTTAATTGTATCAGTGAAAGTTCCATTTCTGTAAATTTTAAACTCTAATTTGTTAGATTGTGGTTTTAATATAGTTAGGTCTAAGAAGTTAAGACTATTTTCATTTTCATATTCAGAGGAAAATTTAATATTTTCTTTTATTAAATTTTTATAATTTCGAACGAGTTTAGCTGTCGTGTAGTACCTGTCCAAACGCAGAAAATATCATCTATATACCTAGCCCAAAATAATATATTTTTTGAATATATGTTACTAAAAATAGTTTTTTCAAAATTTGACATAAATATTTCTGCCAGTAAAGGTGAAATCGGGGATCCCATTGGTAGACCATCATTTTGTGTGTACAATTTATCATTAATTTTGCCTGAGACATAGGTTGATCCATCATTACTTTTTTATACATTTCTGGTTCGTCAGTTGTGTTTATTAATGATTGTAAAATTTCTTTTAATTCTTTTATTGGAATTGACGTGAAAAGACTTTTCACCTCAAAAGATATAAATTTTGCGTTATTGTGGACTGATATTAGTTTTAATTTGTTGACTAAATCTATAGAATTTTTAATCACATATGGTGAATTGAAATTAATAAAGTGGGGGAGTAATTGAGTTACTAGTTTGCATACATTATTTGCAGGTACGTATATGTATGACACAACAGGTCTCATAGGTGTTGGGTCTTTGTGTAGCTTCGGTAGTCCATATAGTGTTGGAGCCCTCGAGTTCATCTTTACCAGTCGAAATCTATCTGATTTCTTTATCACATTGACGCAAGATTTTAACGTTTTTTTAACCTCCGATTGAAATTTATTGGTTGGGTCTTTTGTTAGCAATTAAAACTATTAGATTGAAGAAAAAATTCTGTTTTTCTGCACTAAGAGCAGCATCAATAGCTAACTAACAAATTCCAAAAAAAGAGCGGCTTATTTATATTAATACATTTTAGGTTACAGGTAATGGCGGCTTATTTGTATTCATAAAAAAAGTGATTAGACGGCGGGGGTTGACGAAAGATTTAAATTTGGAAATTTTTAATATGGATTGTCTCAAGCAGCTGGTTATCCAGTGGGCCTAGATCAAAATTTAGCAAGTTATTTGTGTGTTTTCTTATTTCTATTGCTTCTTCCAACATATTTAATCTGTTACCCGTCGAGTGTTTTAACAATTTTATATTCTCTATTGAAAATTTATGTCCCGTGGTAATCGTATGGTTTGTAAATACAAAATAAATCGTGAAGAAAGTGAATTCTAACGTGTTTTATTAATTGAAACTTCACATAACTCAAAACCCAGTAATATAAATAGGTTACATTAGATTAGATAAGGTCAGCATATGTGAATATTAATAATATCTTTATTTTAAGGTTAGGTCAGGTTAGGTTAGGGTAGGTTTAGGTTAGGTTAAATTAGATTAGATAAAGTGAACACATGTGAATAATAATAATAACAATAATAATAGCATATTTTTATTTAAGTTCTTGCAGGTATAATTACATGTTCATCATAATAAGGTATAAATTATTGTAAATACAGGGTCCTGCAACAGTGCGTCGGGCTTTCCTAGCGCCTTTCTCGTAAGAGATAGAAAAAAATGTTTCGTATAAAAATTTATTGAATTAAAAATCTCTATGCGGTAAAATTATTTTCAAATATACAGGGTGTCCCAATTTTGCGATATAACAAAACTAAACATTCTTTTTAATGGAACACCCTGTATATTTTTTTATTTTCTAATTTGGATAATATTTTATAACTTGAACCTTTTTTTTGTTTTTAATTTCGATATGGCATTTCCGAGTTATTGACGTTTTTCTGAAAAAAATGTAAAAAGCGGAGGTTCACAAAAAAAAATTATTCTGATGTTCTATTTAAAATTTAAGAAATTTTCTTTTTCCAATGGTTGGTCATAAGTACTGTTTATGTACCAGTGTTAAAAATTTTCACTTTTGAGGAACCCTGCCTTTGTATCAGACACTCCATTTTCTAAAATTTCAAATTGTTGTTTCTTTTTAATGGAATCATATATTTTTTTAAATTTCATATTATTCTGCATCTAATTTCCTACAAAAACTATCAAGCATAACCTATACCTAAAAGTGATATTTTTCAAGAAATAAAAAAATTATATTTCAAACGGTCCTTGAATACGAATTTGTTTTTGAATAGATAGCCATGACTGAAAAAATGCATCTGTTAATTAAACAATTAGTTTGACATGTAAATATCTCTGATATTTGCTGCAAAGTGATTCTCTCCGTTTCGCGGTAAAAGAGACAGCAAATTATCATCATGGATTTCGAAAAGGACGAACTAGTCGATACGATTTTTGTATTAAGGGAAGCTGCTGGAAATTGTTTATTGGTGGCTAGAAATTACACCACACGTTATTTCGGCAGAAGACATCCGGAAGAGAAATGTTTTAGGAACTTACTCAATAGATTTATTGACATGGGAAGTGTGAATTACAAAAAAAAAACAAGAAAGAAAAAAGCCTATCAACGAGAAAAACCAAATTTCAGTGCTATTAACAGCAACTGAGCATCTCAACGTGAACCAAAAAGACATTGGTAAAGGCATAAGCGAGAGGTCAGTACAAAGCATTCTGAAGAAAAATCGATATCATGCATATCATATTCAGCTACATCAAGTGGATCTTGCGTTTTTCCAATATATTTTATTCACGGATGAGGCGACATCCCAAAACAACGGATCTGTCAATAGGCACAACTTTCACTATTATTCAACTGATAATCTGCATTTTATGAGACAAGTTGATCATCAGTATCGACGGTCTTTGAATGTCTGGGGCGGAATTTTTGGAAACCATGTAGTACGACTACATTTTTTCGAGGGCCATCTCAATAGGCCTATGTATTTGCACTTCTTGCAAATTGAATTACCCGGAACGTTAGCTAATATACTCTAACTAACAAGAAACAGGGTGTGGTTTTAACAAGACAGAGCACCTGTCCAGTGGATTGGTAGGAATGGACCCACCAAATGGCCTTCTAGATCTCCGGATCTAACAAAACCTGACGTTTTCTTGTGGGGATACTCAAAAGAGATTTTTTTTATAAGGAACCACCAACAACACCAATGAATATGCACCGACGAATTATGGAAAGGTCTTTGCAGCGGCGAATTAATTTGTGCCTAAATGTAAATGGAAGACATTTTGAACATTTACTGTAGTATCGTCTCTCTTTTGTATTAATAATTTTATGTTTCACGGCTTTCGAATAAAATAATGAATCGTATTATCTGTTTCTATTTATCCCATATTGACACTTACTTACATTTTGTTAGTTATTTTGCCTCAGAATTATCAACTCCTTACATAGAAGTATGTATAATTAAATGGTTATTCTTGCGAAAACTATTAAATATTTCAACAACTGTGGGGTTTAGACAAATTATTATTTGCAAAGTTTGGCATTTCTTTCTAATCTAATCGAATAATAAGAAGAATAATTGTTTTCGCCTATTTGGGTAGCGCTGAGCATAAATTATTTAGGCTTGCAAACAATTAATTCCACTTTCTCCAGTAGCATATATCACATCAATTAATTCTTTTTTAAAAATTGCATTGTTATAATCGAAACATACAATGCAACCATATATACCAAACTTATTGTTTAATTGACAGATGCAATTTTTTCAGTCATGGCTATCTATTGAAAAACAAATTCGTATTCAAGGACCGTTTGAAATATAAATTTGTTTATATCTTGAAAAATATCACTTTTAGGTATAGGGTATGCTTAATATTTTTTGTAGGAAATTAGATGCAGAATAATATGAAATTTAAAAAAATATATGATTCCATTTAAAAAAAGAGTTACGACAATTTGAAATTTTAGAAAATGGCGTGTCTGATACAAAGGCAGGGTTCCTCAAAAGTGAAAATTTTTAACACTGGTACATAAACAGTACTTATGACCAACGATAGGAAAAAAGAAAATTCCCTAAATTTTAAATAGAACATCAGAATAATTTTTTTTGTGAAACTCCGCTTTTTACATTTTTTTTCAGAAAAACGTCAATAACTCGGAAATGCCATATCGAAATTAAAAACCAAAAAAGGTTCAAGTTATAAAATATTATCCAAATTATAAAATGAAAAAATATACAGGGTGTTCCATTTAATAAAATGTTTGCTTTTGTTATACCGCAAAATTGGGACACCCTGTATATTTGAAAATAATTTTACGGCATAGAGATTTTTAATTCAATAAATTTTTATACGAAACATTTTTTTCTATCTCTTACGAGAAAGGCGCTAGGAAAGCCTGACGCACTGTTGCAGGACCCTGTATATAATAGGGGTTTTCATATTTTTCCGTTAGCGCTTCCTCCTTAAAAATTATTTATTTGCACACGTATACTAGGAAGATTTAATTTTTCCGTTTACGCTTCCTCCTTAAAAATTATTTATTAGCACATGTATTCGTCATATCCTGCGCGCGTGATACAATTATAGCAGTGTTTATGGACGCCGATAAAAGACGCTCGTTAATTTCGCGGCCCATTAATAACGATTTATTGATCTAAAAATAACTTCTTTGTATTATGCCGATGGGGACCATTTGATATTGTCGCGTTCCAGTCGCTGCTAGGATGATTTGATTAATGTTTCGCCATATCCTGCGCGCCTGCACAATTAAGCACTGTTTATAGACGCCGATAAAAGACGATCGTTAATTTTGCGGCACCTCATTAATAACGATTTATTTATACTAAAACTTCTTTATATTATGCCGATGGAGCCACGATGATGGGGTCGCATGACCTGCTCGGGCTCGAGGCGTGCTGTTTTCAGTTGAGGTTTGCGCCGCGACGCGAGTGTTGGTGATGGTGTTATTTCAGTGCTGCGATATCCAATACACAATGTGCTTGTTATAAGTAATTTAAATCTGTACATATTACAACAAATATTTCTCGATTGATTTACAAAAACAATTGAAGTATAAAAGTATACGGTGCTTTAAAGTGACGTGTTAAAAATTTGAAATGCTCTTTTTAAAAAAGAAATTAAATAAATAGCTCAAATTAATAAAATAATTGAAAATCTAACATTAGATAATTTTTATTTTTCATATTATTTCGATCAGCGACAATCATTTTCAAACGAATTACAAATTTTAACTAGTTAAAAATGAGCATGTAACAATATTATATATTGGAGTTCATTGTGGGAAAGTGCTGCTATTAAAAGAGTTTAATTTGTTAATAATTCGTAGTGGTTATTAAATATATAATCGCCATACCAAATTGCTTTCCTTATCTCCAGACCTTCAAGGAGATTTAATTTGCGACCTCTCTCGGCAAAGTGAATTCGTTTCATGTCGGCTAATAGATGCCTCTTTGTAATGCAGTGATCCTACACTCCTGTTCCCAGAGTCAGACTGTTAATGTTTTTTAATTTTTAACATTCGTTACATCTAGTTGTGAATCTTCTTTCCCCTGTTAACTTTGTGTTTCCTTAATTCTTGCTGATTTTCTTTCTTCTTTCTTATATAAGGAATGTATGGAATGGCTTATCTAATGTTATAATTTCGTTTAACCAATAGTACAGGGAACAAACAATTGAAAATATTTATACTAAATTAAAATTATAAAGAAAACAAACGCAGGTTTTAAGTAAAAATAGATTAAACCTAAACAAAGAACGCAATTGAGTAAACAATTAATTAATAAATAATATAATAATAATTCGAACAGTATATACGTTATATGTATATACCTTTAGTGAATAATAACCTTTCTTCAGAATTTTATTTCATGTACATTTCGGATATAAAGTGACCATTATCAATGGATTAGCAATAAATAAAAAACAAAAATTTCAAACTATAGACCGGGGATTATAAAACTAGGCGGTATGGATGAATTTCAGGAAAGAACGTTAATTAAGGGTGGCGGTATAACCAGTTAAATCCAATAAGGTAAATGGGGATTAGGAGAAAACACATAATTAAGTTGTTGCAATTAAATCTAGTAATGTATTATGAAGTGGACTTAAATAAAAATTCAATAATTTATTTCACGTTTCTACATTTCAATGGCTTCTAGCATGTTTAACCGACAATTAGATTATTGCTTTAATAATTTTATGTTATTGATTATTATTTTATGACCGGTTTTTTTAGGACTGCAGATTTTTTTCGTAATTTAAATGGCGTGTGAATCTTGTATTAAGATTACGCTTGTTTCACCAATATAAACTTTATCACAATTGCAACAATTGATAGAATAAATAACAAATCAGAGGTCAAGTTCGCCTGGTTTGTTGAGTGTGTTCCCTAGAAGTGGCCGTATAGTCTGGAATTAACATAAAACGAAGGGGTAAATAATATAATCTTTTTAATATAAATTGTTAAAGTAATTTTCTAAATTGGGGGAATAAATTAATCTAATGTATTTTTTGTCTATGCTGGGACTAATGGGTGTTAGAGACGTTGTATTATGAAGTTTAATTTTGAACTTGTGATTATTAATTATTTTGTGAGTGGTCTGGGGGTTATATTTGAGATTTCTCGCGATACTATGGATGATGTTGAATTCCTTATCCCTATTTTTTGTGGATAGTGGTATGCTGAGGGCTCTGTGGATAAGGTAATTGAATGCTAGTTTATATTTCATTGGGGCGCGTGAATGTAAATGGAATGGGTTTCCTAAATATTTGAAATTCTAATTTATTATTTTTTCTAGAAATAAGAAGATCTAAAAAGGGTAGGGATTTATTTTGTTCAATTTCATGTGTAAAATTAATGCTACTGTGAAAACTATTAAGGGATGTAATAAAGGAATCAATATTGAAATCACTTCTAATAATGGCAAAAACGTCATCAACGTATCGAAACCAGATATTTGGAAGCTGCGCTAATGTGTTTAGCATTATATCAAAAAATATTAGCCAAAAGCGGTGATAATGGGTTTCCTAAAGCAGCGCCGAAGGTCTGCTTATAGAACTTGTAATTAAACTCAAATAAATTATAGTCCATCACTAGTTCTATAAGTCGAAGATATACCATATTTGAATATGTTCAGCTGGGATTTTATTTTTAACTAATATTTCTTTAAGGATTGATAATGTATCTCTCATGGGAATACTAGGGACTATTCAATCAAATGAAATTAATCTTTTGTTACCTAATATATCAATGTTTTTTTTTAGTTTATCGGCAAGTTCTAGAGAATTTTTAACAGACATATTATTTTCAAGTTGTAAGCATTGAAATTGAGTGACTAACCATTTAGCTATTTTGTAACTTAGGGAATTAATGTTCGAAACAATTGGTCTGAATTTGTTAACTTCTTTGTGAGTTTTAGGGAGACAATATAACTGTTTCGGATTTTACTTCAAACTGAGTTTTTTGTCGATTAAACATGCTGCGTCCTTTAATGTTTCGTTAACCTTTCTGATGTAAGTTTTAAGAGGGTTCTTTTGTTGGACCGTATAAGGAACTGAATGTAATAATTTTTAAAACCTACTTGTATAGTCGGTTTTATGCATAATCACAACACTATTGGAAATGGGGGTAGCGACCGTTACTATGTGGTAGTTCATTTTAAAAAGGGTAAATGAAAATAATTTGTAAGTTTAAGTTTTACACCACTATTTATATAAATAGTGGTATAAAAACTTAAAAATTATTTTCATTTACCCTTTTTACAACCCGATTCCCTTTATCAGATTTAAGATATTTTTCTTTTAACCTTTTTGGTATACTAAATGCACTGATTTCTTCCTGTTTTTGGGTGATCCTATTCCTCTTTTTCTTCAAAACTTCCTTGGCCAATGAATGGAATTCTGCAGCTTGATTAGGAGATAGTCGGGATGAAGCGATATCAATGTCATTAATGTTATTTTCTATGGGGAAATTCGTAGGGATGTA
The DNA here is from genome assembly GCA_963969525.1 of Ontholestes murinus. NCBI lineage: Eukaryota > Metazoa > Arthropoda > Insecta > Coleoptera > Staphylinidae > Ontholestes > Ontholestes murinus. Next base: position 66,514,647 of record OZ018388.1, read on the forward strand.
ATGTTTTCCCACATGAGATATGTTATTAGAATGTTATTACTTGATTTCATAAATGTTTAATGAATAACGACAAAAATCTTGAAATCGCCGCTCAGAGCACCTGGTCAAAATTCTGGGTTATAGAAAGTGGGAGGTACCAGTAAGTGGCGCAAAGTTGTTGCACTTAGTCTTACAAGTATTCTTTAGTGTTGAAGACTAAACATGGTGATGTGGCCATCATAGTACTTTCCCTATATTTTCCTCGAAAACTATGAGGTTTACTCAAAAGGCTATTCTTTGTAATTTGTTAACTTTTGAACTGTCCACAATTATTTGTTATATACATTTCATGTAGCTCCAATTGGCAAAAAATGTCAAAATTTTCAATTTTTATTTATTTTCTCGAAAATTAAGAATAATATAAACAATATGTTTTAATAAAACTTGTTCAGTTTATTATTTCCTTCAAATTTGTTTCAAAAGTTTTGTAATATTTTTCATATGAAAAGAAATATCAGAAAAAACAAAAAATGTCCTCGAATAAACATCCACTTCCAGTTTTTGAATGTTCACCAAAAGCTTTTCAGTTCCAGTTTTTAACGATAAAACCTTAAGTTTAAAGTTTCATCTCAATCGGATCCTTCGTTTTTGTAGTATTATGCATATGTAGGGTGGGTGGGTGACCACTATCCCACCATCCAATCACTAATATATCGACCGAGATTTACTGAAATAATCCCTTAATTTGAGACGTATTCATTGCTTAACTAATTTTATTAGTACAATTTCCTATTGTGAAATTGATGGTAATAATAAAAGAAATAGAGGATAAAATAGTGGACACCCGCCCACCCTACATATTCTTAAATACTTTAATCACTGTCACTGCTTTTGTTTTTTAAAAATTATAATTAATTTATTGACTAATGTTTCGAAACATTTAAATCCACTGTTTTAGATTGGGTTTTAATGGATATGTACAGTGGGTGGGTGGCCACTATCGCGCCCTACATTTCTTTTATTATTAGCAACAATTTTAAAAAAGAAAATTGTATTAAAGAAAATATTAGGAAACAGAAAATGACGAGCCTTCTTAAAATTAGGGATTATTACAGCTAACTGTCGGTTGATGTTGTTTGTGATTGGAGGGTGAGATAGTGGCCACCCACCCACCCTACATATGCATTAAAACTTAAACTTAAACACTGGGTTTAAGTGTTTTCATAACATTCCAAATAAGATCGTTATGATTTTTTTAACAAAAACAGAGAACGCTTTGGAAATATTTAAGCATATGTGGGGTGGGTGGGTGGCCACTATCCTACACTCCAGTCACAAACGCATCAACGAGAGGTTTGCTATAATAATCCCTAATTTTAAGAAGACCTATCATTTATTTAATGTCTAAATATTTCCTGTAATGCGATTTCCAAGTGAGAAATTGTTTTACAGGAAATATTTGTTTGATAATGATTACCGTGTAATCGAAACTAGTCGCAAAAAGTGAAATAAAAAGTGGTATAAAAAAGTTATAGGATTTCTTTATTTTTAATTACAAGACTTCTTAAATTTAGGAATTTAGGAAATGACGAGCCTTCTTAAAATTAGGGATTATTACAGCAAACTTTCGGTTGATGTGTTTGTGATTGGAGGGCGGGATAGTGGCCACCCACCCACCCTACATATGCATTAAGACTTAAACTAAAACACTGGGTTTAAATGTTCTGATACCATTCCAAATAAACCTGTTGTGTATTTTTTTAAGCAGAAGCAGTGACAATATTAGAAGTTTTTAAGCATATGTAGGGTGGATGGGTGGCCACTATCCTACCCTCCAACCGCAAATTCATTAACAAGAGGTTTGCTGTAATTATGCCTAATTTTAAGAAGTTTTATTAGTTTCCCTATATATAGGGGGACTATTGTTTTCGTAATTTCATTTTCAAAATTTTTTTTTGCGGAAATATCCGTTTTGTGCCCCCCTGAGTCCATTGCACTAATTTCTGGAAAACAATTTTGTGTGTCTGTGTGTCTGTCGGTGGGCGCTGTGTCTCAAAAACGAAACATCCTATTGAGATGAAACTGTAAACTTAAGGTTTTATCGTTAAAAACTGGAACTGAAAAGCTTTTGGTAAACATTCATAAACCGGAAGTGGGTGTTTACTCGAGGCGTTTTTTGGTTTTTTGGTCATATTTTTCTAAATATGAAATATTTTTAAAAACGGTTCAAACAAAAGTTAAAGGGAATAATAAACTGAACAAATTTTATTTGAACATATTTTTCATAAAATTCTTAACTTTCGAGAAAAAAAAATAAAAATTGAATATTTTGACATTTTTTGAAAATTACTAATAAACTATTGGAGTTACGTAAAAGTTACATAAAAAGTAATTGTAGAGAATTTAAAATTGAATAAATTATTAAGAATAACTTTTTTGCCTAAACCTCATAGTTTTCGAGAAAAATATAGGGAGACTACTATGATGGCCATATCACCATTTTCTTTTATTTATTGCCCAAATATTCTCTTTTATACAATTTCTTATTAAAAAATGGATGCTGATGCTGATAAAAGAAATGGAGGGTGGAATAGTGGACACCCACCCACCCCACATATACATTGAACCTCAAACTACAATACTGGGTTTAAATATAAATAACATTCCAAAAAAAATGTTATAAGTTTTTAGAAACATAAGCAGTGAAGTGATTAAAGTATTTAAGCATATGTAGGGTGGCCACTATCCCACCTTCCAAGCACAAACACATAGACCAAAATTATACATTTATAATTGATTAATGGTTGAGGCGTTGCTTAAAGTCATTAAAAATCGATCCCATAATATGTGAAAAGCAAAGTTCCTTTAAAGTAACCGTTTCCAAAAAGCATGCAAAAATTATTATTAATCCAAACACCTGGCCTGACAATGTAGGATTCAATCCTTTTTTAAATTTCCTAACAAAAAACAAATATGACCGATAATGTAATCTCATCAGTAATCCAGGAAACTATATATAATATATAATATATAAAAATCGTAAGTTACTTCAAACTTACGATTTTTATATATTGAATGTAAGATCCTTAACAAATGAAAAAATAGATCAACTTGTAATAGATGAACATATCTTAAATACTAAATTTATTTGTCTCACTGAAACGTGGGTAGATAATAATTTTCTTTTAACTAATAATATTAATAATTGTATCTCTGTATGGAAGCATATTGATGTAAACACAAAATCATTAGAATCCAATTCAATAGTTATTCTTGAAAGAGAACAGTATATTAATAAAATGAACGCTTCCATTACAACTGAAAACTTAACACCCCTAAAAAAAGATCCCACCCTAAAATTCCAAACTCAAATCAGAAATCTTCTCAAAAATATCACAGTGCTGTTCTCAGATTTTGAAAAATTAAAAATCGTACATCAAAATTCCTTACCTCCTAGGCTCTATGGTCTCATTAAAACTCATAAACCTGATTCTCCTATACGACCCGTAGTTTCATATATTAACAGTGTAACAAGGAATTTAGCAATTAGACTTAATGAACTCTTCAAGAAATATACCAAATTTGCTCCTAAACATTCAGTAAAAAATTCACTCGGTTTATCCGAACAGCTCAAATCCACAACAACTCCCAAAAATTCAAAACTTGTATCATTTGACGTTAGTAGCATGTTCTCCAATATACCCATTAAAGAATGTCTTGAAATTATTCAAAATTTACTCGATAAATCACAGTGCAATTACTTGATTAGATCAGAACTCTATCAATGTTTAGAAACTTGTGTAAACCAAAATTATTTCAAATTCAATAATGACAACAAACCACAGGTCTTCCAATGGGATCTCCATTAAGTCCTCTTTTAGCTGAAATATTCATGTCCAATATCGAAGAAAAGATTTTCTCGCTTGATTTTGCAAAAAAACACATTTCCTTCTGGTATAGATATGTTGATGATGTAATTAACAGCATTCACCCTAAAATTAAATTTACTCTCGAAATAGAAAATGACAACAAAATTAACTTTTTGGATTTAACGTTAATTCACCAAAATAATAAAATTGAATTTGATATATACAGGAAGCCTACTAACGTCAACTCAACAATCCCTTTTGTCTCAAATCACCCGTTGTCACACAAACTAGCTGCATATCACTCAATGATACATAGAGCTTTCTCCATCCCCTTAACTACTGACAGAAGAGCCACAGAATTAAATAAAATAATTTCAATTGCCAGTAACAATGGTTTCCCCACTAACCTCATTCAAAACCTAATAAACAAAAAACGTCATCAAACTACAAGGGTTTTAATATATCCGAAAATAGCTAATTTAAATACATCGTTCATTCCGCTCACATACTTTGGAAAAACTAGCGAACAGATTGCTAATATTTTTCGAAAAGAGAATCATCAAGTAGCGTTTAAACCTCCTGGAAAATTATCAAACATGCTATTCAATGCCAAAGATAAAGTCGATCCTCTTAAAAAATCTGGTGTGTATGAGATCCGTTGTTCAGAATGCAATAGTGTGTATGTAGGTCAAACAGGACGAAGTGTATCAACTCGTTTTTCCGAACATCATCGTGCTTTTCGTCTTAATCAAGACACTAGCTCTTTTTCAAATCATTATTTAGAATGCAAACACCAATTCCCGGATATAAATAATCTAAAAATCTTTTCAAATTTTCAAACAGAGCCGTAATCCGTCAGTAAATCTTCTTAATGAGCAGACCGAACTAATCTTTTCGCCACTTTTTAATCTGGTACTACCCTCCCGAGATAATCCGCAAACAATTAGCGGCAGGTATATTCCCTCACCCCAAAATAGTTAGTATAAAATCACAATTTCATCAATTTATAATTCACTTGATAATGACGATAAAACGTCGAAACTCGAGTCGTGCTGTGTTGTTTAGATTTATATAATTGTGCCTCACGTTATATAATATTTTTACAATAATTATTTGTGGTTAAAAATTTTTCAATTCAGTGTAATTATTATTATTAAAATATACATATGCAGCAATAAATTCTTAGAAAAATTTTGATTGCACACGGAAAGGCTTGAGTTTATAATAAATGTTCTTCCACTGCTTTGCTTCTTCGTAGTTTAATTTACTTTAAGTTTGAAAATGATCAGATGATGATCGAAACTGGAGTCACTCAAAAACAAAGTGTGATATCAACAAAGTAAAAATTTTTGTTTAGATTTACATTTATACATCGTTGGAATGGACTTGATTTTTATTTTTTATTTTGAAGGGAAGATAGGAAATATATCATGGACACTCTTATAGTAGGGTAGTGTTGGAGACTTGTACGGACTAAAACCACTCCTCTGCGATCACTGTTGGTGAGACTAGTCCAGGAGGTCTTTTTTAGCCGGGTTTCAACCGATGGATCAATAAAATTAAGGAGCAATGAATGGACCTGATGAAAATAATTGATTGGCTAAAATGATTATCTCTAAGTGTTTAAATCGCGTTGTAAAAAGGTATTTTTTGGTCATAGCACAGTGTAGATGATTCTATAATATTCGAGTACGTGAAGAGTAAAATAATTATTTAAGACGTTTAAAGTGAAGACGTACTTATAAATTTCAGGCAGACTAATAATTAGAAAAACACGAAAGAAATTTCGTAAATCTACAAGAACGAGTCTTACTAAGACTACAAAATGGTGATCTATCGCCAGCATAGTACTTTCCCTATATTTTACTCGAAAACTATAATGATCTGTTCACTTTCTCTACAAGTATTTGTAATACGAGTTTCATGTAACTCTAATAGTTTATATGCAATTGGCAAAAAATGTCAAAATTTTTAGTTTTTATTTTATTTTTCTGAAAAGTTTTTATGAAAAATATGTTTTAATAAAACTTGTTCAGTTTTTATTCCCTTTAACTATTATTTGAAACATTTTGAAATACTTTTTATATTAGAGGATAATATCGGAAAAAAATGGCCTCGAGGAAACATCCATTCCGGTTTATGAATGTTCACCAAAAGCTTTTCAGTTGCAGTTTTTAATGATAAAACCTTAAGTTTAAAGTGTCATCTCAAACGGATTATGAATTTAATAATCAAAACCTTTTCTATATAATGTTTTTCAATGAAAAAGTACGTTACGGCAACTTAGTAATGGGTTTTGGAAATACCACAGATTTTTATCCGCCGAAAAAACAGATTTTCGGGTTTTTCTTCATACTTTTGAATTGAGCGACCTCTAAACTTGATATTTGGTAAGTCCTATTACCAAGGATCACTATGACTAATTCCAGAAGAAGAGCCGATTCTAAGAAAACAAATTTCTGGTCACTTTAATGTACCTATACCCTAATATTAATCTATTTATGTTGTAGTATTATTGCTTTGTAATTTGGATTGTCCTCTTGGGCAATAAAGTATATTATTTTTTAGTATTATTATTAGTAGCAGTTTTTGGCTATTGACTACGTGGTCCTTCTGCCGTATGATTTGTGTATGTATGTGTGTGTGTAAATGAGCTTGTTACTTTAAAGGATCGCCTCCGTTACTCTAAAGCACCATTATCCCAATGGTTAATGGTACCGGTCACCCATCCAACTGCTGACCCGAACCAACTTTGCTGCACGTTAGTTCGGGGCCGCAACCGAATGCGCCACCACCGGCATGTTATTATTATTATTATATCATGCATAAATATTTCCGCTAACAGATGACTTAGAGGTGAGCCCATTTCTACACCTTCTTGTTGTTAATAAAAACGGTTCTCGAATGAGAAGTTATTATAGTTTTAAATTATTTCTACTAAGTTAAAAAATTCTTGAATTATGATTGTGTTGACATTGCATTTTTGTAAATGTTACACATTCGGATGGTGGTATTTTCGTGAACATATTTGCTACATCAAATGATACTAACTTTATAAATTATTTTCTAGTTTAAATTTGCCTAGTTGTTTCGCGTGTTCTACTAAATTTTTGATTGAGTGTGGATCTATAAAAACGGCGAACTCCCTAAAAAGATTATTTAGTTTTATACATACATTGTAGGCTTTAAGACGAAACTTTGAACTGAAAAGCTTTTGTTAAATCTTTTACTATATTTTTCTAAATATGAAAAATATTATATAATTTTTCAAATAAAAGCTGGGATCATCAAGGTTATTATTTGCAGACGATGTAACTCCCTAAAAAGATTATTTAGTTTTATACATACATTGTAGGCTTTAAGACGAAACTTTGAACTGAAAAGCTTTTGTTAAATCTTTTACTATATTTTTCTAAATATGAAAAATATTATATAATTTTTCAAATAAAAGCTGGGATCACCAAGGTTATTATTTGCAGACGATGTAAATGTTTACTAATGATATTTTGATACTACAATCTTATTTTATCAGTTGAATACCTGGTGTATTACTAATGACATGACAATAAATTTATATGTATTTTGAACAAAGTCCCCTGCTGTTTCCAGAAATGTACCAACAAAATAAACATCGTATTAAACAAAAACGTTTACTTTGTTAATATCACACATTGTTTAATTTTCCAAAATGTATCACGAAGTTAACGCCTCAACCATTAATCAATTAAAACATCGTATTTGTTCTGTAACTAATCAGATATTTCATTTTATTAACGAATTAAAATTTCGTTTCATACTAATCCGTAGTAGTTCGTAGTGCCTCTTAAAATTCGAGAGAATTTTATTGCAACCGAGTTATAATGAAATTTTATGTATTTTACAAATGCCCAAAGGTTTGGATGTCTAGGAAAGTCTCTTATACAAACTCTCTACCGCATTATTAGTACGGTAAGAAGCCCCAACAAGAGAAATTTTCGCATTTTCTCATTGTCTCTGCCAGTAGTGGAGCAAATACATTAATACTTTTGCCAAATATTTCCACAGTTTCATCCAATGCAATGCAAAACCATACATCTATGATATATAATAATACTCCGCTGTAGAACATCTATATACAGACCCAATTTCGATATATAATTTAATATATAATTTTACATTAGTAACTTATGATAACTTACTTTTACCGGTGCAATGAAACCAGAAAAATACACCGGGCAATAAGGAAAAATTTCCTGTACTGATTCTTGCAGAGGGATTTCAAAATCACACATCACCGAACGGATTTGTGAATTAGGAAACTTACTTATAAAATAATGTTCATAAAATTATAATTAAAGGTCTTCATAGTACAATAATTCGGCTAATCAAAGCCATTTTTAACCCAAATGGCTTTGATTTTTTGTGAATACTAAAATTATTTTTCCTTGTATTTCGTTTAATTTCATAAAATTATTATTCAAAGTCACCCAACGACTATTTAATATAATAATAATTTCATTCAAGAACATAAAACGATCACTAAAGATCATTTAGGTTCATTCGATGATCAAACGGTCATTCAAGATTATATTTCAACATTTGTACAGTCATTCAAAGTTTATTCAAGGTTATTTAAGAATGTGCAGTAATCATTCAAGATAATTGTAGGTCATCTAATGTTCATTCAATATCATATAATGGTCATATAAGGCTATTTAAGGTCATTCAATAATTAGTCAAAAGGATTTATTGTTTAACGATCTATTGGTCATCCAACTAAAATTCAATATCATTTTTTAATTATTAAAACTTATTATATTGTATTCTTCAAGATCATTCCGTGCTCCTTCAAGGCTAATTAAGGTTATTCAAGTAGATTTATTATGATCTAACCATTATTCGGTCAATCAAATCATTGTACTTACAGTTTTGAGTTATTGCCAATATTCTATTATTCTAGTTATCTCACGGTCATTCAAGGATATTTAGAACAATCAAATGATAATTTAGGATTATTAATAATATAATAATAATGTCATTCAATAAAATATTGTGTGTTATAGGAATGTGATGGTTCCGGGTAACCCTAATGCCTCATTAAATAGCAGACACATTCTAGTGAGGGAACTGTCAATATGTTTAGGTGTCTAAAAGAGTCTACAATAATCTGGGTACTTAATGTGTGCAATAATACTGACAGCTCGCCTTTGTAGTTGAAATACTCTGTTTGGGCAGGCTAAAAGACCATAACGAATATGACTTTCTACAGCGCATAATATGCTACTTTTACAGAATCATCATTAAATTATCGAGGACAGAAGATATTTTTTCAAATCTTCGCACTAAGAACGGTGTGGGAGTTGCAATTTAATTGACTGTCAATATGAACTGCAAGAAAACATGCAGATTCATAAGGTTCATGAAATTTACTGATTTTTTGTTTGTTTTAGAATCATTTAAAACTAGCCTGTTTTGTACACAACATTGAGATATTTTTCAAGATCTACAATATTACTTTCTTCCAGGTTATCTAGTTCAAAAGTACGACTGATAACAGTTGTGTCATTAGCATACATAATTATTTAGCGATGGAAAATCATTTATAAGTATTATAATCAATAAAGGTCCCAAAATTGATCCTTGAGGGACACCATTTCTTATAGGCAAAACCTTTATCTTATTTCCATTCAGATTTACTAACTGTTTTCTATTGCATAAGTATTCTATTTCGGTTCGTTTAATATCGGGATAATTTTCCTTCATAAAATGTTTAATATCGTCAGCTTTCACATCCGAAGCACAATTTCCAATATAAATCCATGCATTTTTATCTGAAGCCTTGAATGACTTTACTGACGAGAAAACGTCAGTAGCTATAGTTTGTTTTTGTTTCTTGTAAGATTTTACTTCGTATTCAGAATCACTGATCTCTTTGTCAGGTTTTGTTAGATTCTTCATCGCGTCCTATGCGGTTATCATATGTTTTGCTGCTGCCTTTTTATCGTAGGAAGTATTTGCTTTGTTTATTTTGTTTTCTCGGGTGTTGTTTTTGTTTAATACTTCACTTGTCACTAGAACTTTGATAGCTGGTTGCTCGGTTACCACGTTTACTTTATTATAATCAAGAGAATGGTTGCGACCACAAATAATAATAATATTAGTGGTTAAAACAAAGTGAATTTTTTAATTCAGTATTTATCATAATCGATGTTAATTTCATATTGGCTCATTTATTAAAGGGTTGCGTAGCATAGAATTTTCTTACTCCAACTTAAACGCTTGATTTTTTTCTTTTAAAAGTTGCATTATATCTTTTAGTTCTTTAATAAGTTCTTTCATATTATAAAACGTCCCTTTTTGAAAATAGATTTCACACTCGGGTTGATACGGACTCGTACAATCATCTTTGTTTAGCGGTGTTGCAATTTGCCCATTTTGGCGCTTTGTTGTGTCCGATTTTTATTTTAAATTCCTTTAATTTTTCTACTTCGATACAGAATTATCGCTTCCGTTTTGCCCCGCTTTTTCTAATCATTTTTTTTTTCGCCTTACTTTTTGCTTCTTGTCTGATGCGAATTGCCAAGTCATCTGCAATCATTTTGGCATGTGCATTTGGTCCTAGTATGGATCCCTCTGAGACCCCTCCCTCCAATTTTAATTTCTCTTTCTCTCCTAATCTTAACATTCTGACAAATCAGTTTGAATTATATTTTTCAAGTTTTCTTTACTTTCAACCTCTTCATTTCATTTATTATCTGTCTTAAAGGCATGTTTTATTGTTTTTTGTTTTATTGTTACCACTATGACCGCCCTTCTTCAAAGAAATTCTTAGAGTGATTTCCGAACTTTTTTTAAATTTTAGGATATCTTATCAACGACACGGTAGAGACGCAGGTGAGGATTATCAGTGCATGACGAGAAGCAAGGTAAGTAACAGGGTGCGCTCTGCTTTATTCTTTCAAAAACCGCGGATGAAAATAAATTTAAAAACGTGATATTTAAAGATTTCAGAATTATAAAAGACGTTTATTTTTCTCAAAAAAAATAGAAAATTGAAAAAGATCAACTCTGAAACTATAAAATGGTTTTTCGTTTAATCGTACGAAATTTTTTGTAATTTTACCTTTTTTTTTAAATAAGTACGATAGAATAGTGGAGGAATGGATATTTAACATTTAATATGATGTGTAACTTTTTTCAATAATATAAAGTAATACTATTAATTAAGTTTAAAATTAGAAAATTTCTAATGTAGAATTTTTGTAGTTACAAAATAATTATAAAATTTTGAAACAAGAAACTAGATATTTTCGCGTACAGTCGTTATAAATTAAGGTTTAATTTTTTAATTAGTTAAGTTCTCATATTATTTAAATTTATATGCATTGTATGTTCCTTATAAAATTAAGGTAAGTTTTAAGTTTTTAGTTAGGTATGTTATTTAAATTTACATGCATGGATGTTGTTTGCTTGTTTTTTCTTATATTTTTATGTCGCTAAATTTAAGTAACATTTCTTGTTAAATCTGGATGATTATCCACTATTTCTTACTTTATTTTTCTTTTCCCAGCAGTTCTTCTTTAAGAATTCTTATCGATTTCTCGTCCAAGCTACGTGAATTTTATGGCATTAATAATGTTCACCAATGAATCGTGTTTCAAATTTTTAATAGTTCTCCTAGACAATTTGAAAATTTTTAAAGTGATTAATAAATATTATTTATTTTCGACAAAAAAAGCATGTCCCGTTCCCTCCAGTGCTAACGCGTCAGTAGTTTTAAATATAATACACAAAAATGTACGTAAAAAATGGTTAACAATACGGAACGTGAAGAAGCTCTTGAAGTCTCATTTCGAGAGCTCTCCGTTTTACCTGAAAATAATCTCTTTCAGGTAAGTTTAGATTAGATAAAACACAATTTCTATATTTGAATATTTTTGTTTATAATTACAGTTGTAAAGCAAGAGAGAGAGGGATTTTATCGTCATGTGAAATGTAAATTCACAAGGTTAAAAACCTTTCGCATTTCAGTCGCTTGATTCTTGACTGAGAGTAGGCAGAGGAGTGTTGAAGGAGCTTTCGATGATGATGAATTGGTGTATTGGGATTTGGAGGGATTCATAGTAAGGTGCTAAGTGTGGGTCCAGACGGTAAAGTAGTAGTCTTCTTACAGATTAGAGAGGTATGTGCTGTCTGCGTAAGTTTAGATTATAGAGAATTGGGGGTGTCATAAGTGAAGAGAGTATAGAAACTTGCGGAGACGGTGAAAGGGGAAGAAGTAGCGCGAAACAGTAGGAGGCTTAGTGGGAACGGTTTTTTTAGGAAGGATTTGATTATGCGGATAAGCCGGAGAGGAATGTTCAAGTGGTGGAGTTTGAGGGTGAGACCTTGATGCCAGACGGGGTCGAAATGATTATGTATATCGAAATAGGCAACGACAGTGTAATCACCGTTGTTTGCATAATTAAGGAAGGAAGAAGTAAGAGCGTCGATTGCGTCATGAACAGAGCGACCATGACGGAAGTCATTTTGGTGATAAAGGATGTGTGGCTCAGACAATCTAGGAGTTGAGGGAGAGGATAATACGTTCAAGAAGTTTGCTCTTGGTATTGAACAGTGTGATTGCCTGTAAGGGTAGTAGAGTGAATTTTAGTGCTAAGCACTAAAGGGGAGGTTTATTATTTATTTATTTATATATTACGATGCTTTAGGTAACATGTTAACAAAATACATTAATACATACATAAAAATGCACCAAACCACAGGAGGACTTCATTCTTCAAAATGTTCTTCCAGCCCAACCCTGATGGAATATTCCCAATTATTCCAGAATTTTTTCGACTTTTTCTACAAGAGTCGATATTTATTTTACTTTATATTTCTTTTATGCGAAAGGTTTTCCAGAAAAGAGCGGGTGTCTGAAGGCCGAGACTGTCCATAGAGTGTAGCCATTTTAATTTTTTTGAATTCTATGATTAGAGAGTTCAGTCTTTACCATTCAGTTCGGTCAAGTTTGTGGTTTTGGTGTTGAATTTTTCTGTAGAATTGTCTTTTCTGGCGGATCAAGGGCAGAAGAGAGGGGAATGTTTGTTAATGTCTTGAACGGCGGTGTTAATATCATCTAGCGATGATAGGGGAGGTTGAATGGTTTCTAACGAGGATTGGAAGGCGTTCCAGTTGGTACGTGAAATGATTTTGTTTGGGGAACAGGTGGAGGGAAGGGAAGAATTGAATTCAAGAGAGATGGCAAATGATTAGTTTTCAACAAGGGCCAAAGTTTTGGCAATGTCGCCAGTAATGAGAATATGGTCGATTGTGGAATGATTGTACACGTTGATGGCGCTCTACTCCGGTGAGAACGGGCGCTCGGTACAAGTGGAGCTTCTGTGTGGCTCCTAGGTACTGGTTGCTGTTGATGATAGTTTACACTGGTTGTAAGGCAGCGGAGAGTATACTCATTTTAAAGGAGAATTGCACTCTGTGGTTTTTAGGCTCTTCGTGAGATACAAGTAGCTCGCAGTGAAAGTTGGTTAACTCTGATTTATTTCCTAAATTTTACTCTATTTATATACAATTTTTATTTACATAAATGCCTAATCTAAATATTGTCTAAACAAGAGACAATGCGCTGTCGCTGGCGAGCTCCGTTATCTCCTTTGGACGATCGATAACGCCAATCTGTCGTACGTCGAGCCCGCGTATTGTGTTGATAATAGCTTCTGTTCAATTTGTTGAATTGGCCAAGTTGGGGACCTCGGGGTTAGGGTGCCATAAGTTCGATGGCCAGTACCTTCCTCTGGGTGCGATTGTGTTTCAGATACCAAGCTCCACCAGTCAAACCTAGCAATGTGAGAAGGATAGCGGTTATCATCAGGATGTAGTTCCTTGTTTCATGGTGGTAGACGCCATCCTGTTGTCTCATTGAATCCGAACTGAGTTTCCCGGGCTGACCAAATGAGATGAGGCATACACCGTCTGTTGCTGGATTGCGTGTTGATTATTGATGTCCGTTTCCATCATGGTGACTGGTTAAATTGACAGTCCTCGCACCGTTGACCTCCTGTTTTGAGTTGGAAGTAGTCGATGCTCCTTTGTGTCAACCGAACATTTGTCTGTGATCTGTAATAATCCAGTATTATTTAATAGTATGTTCGTTCTCTCACCAGCGCAGATGACGGCCACTGTCGTGGGTTCATTTGTGATGAACATCCATGTATTATGTGTTAACATTTGCTTCCAGATAAGAGTGTTCAAAGGGTGTCTGATGCTCTTGTGTGAACATGGTTCCATGTTTTGATGAACTGTCTCGATGGCGCAATTCTTCTTGGCATCTAGCTTGCGAAGAGGCAATGGGTTGCATATATGGGCGTTGTCCGTGATGTAACTGCTATGTTGTAAACCCTGTAATAGTTCGAAATATTGTTGAAGAAGTTGTAGTTTACTCCGATTACCTCATTGGTGGTTTCTAGCGCTTGATAACTTGTACTGCTTATGTTGAATGCTGTACTTGTGAGCTGCATCAGATTATACGTCGTGAGATTGATGATTGGAAAAAATCCTTGTAGATTTATGTGTGTTATATTCTTGGTTACTGTTGCTCTTTCTAAAGATGTGTGCCTTATATGGAGATGGGGAGGTGAAGTTCCTGTTTTGTTAACAGCATTAGCAATTTGCGTGGCTGGCACGATATCCAAGAACGACCTCTGATCTGCCTCAATATACTGAAGTTTCTTGTAGTGGTTTTCGATTTCTTCCATGTACAACTTCGCTTGTTCATACATATTGATAAAAACTAGCTGCATCATATTGGTTGTTGTTTTGTTGCTAATCACGTCCAATGCGACTTCCACTTGGTTCTCGAAACTTCGCACATGTATTGTCATCTTTTCTTCAGTATTATTGATTGCGTGAAGTGTGCTTAACATAACGGTCTCTATGTGCTTCTGTTTATGTAGAAGAATTTGTTGATTGTTATTTAAGTCATCCAATTCATGATATACCTCATCATTAACACCAAATACCGCTGTTAACATCGTTCCTAATACTCCTCATTGATATCTTGTTTATTTTACAGGAGTGACTTTCAATTTGGCTGGTAGCAGAGTGATCACAGGTTTCCCCTTAAACATGGTGCGAGCGTAGACAACGGCACCATAAGCCTTTTCTGATGCGTCACTGAATCCGTGCAGTTCTATTTCATTAGTGTAGTATATCCATCTCTTGATTTCTAGATGTTGTATGTTGTGTAGTTGATGTGTCAGAGAAAACTCCCTTTCTGGCCCCAATCGGCATTTTATAAAGATCGGGCGGGCGCTGTGTTAGTATCAACAAACCATTAAACATGACAGGCCCTAATATTTATGACAGAGAGTGAGCCGTGCACTCTGACATCCTGGCCCATGCGGCATATTATAAAGATCGGCGGGGCGCTGTGTTAGTATCAACAAACCATTAAACATGACAGGCCCTAATATTTATGACAGAGAGTGAGCCGAGAGTTAGTGGTGTTAAATTACAGCTTCTTGAAATAGATACGTACGGTCTGCCGTATACCCAAAAATTGGGATATTATTTCAAGGGAAATGTTAGATAAATTTTATCAAAAAATAATCATATAATATTTATATTATATTATTTTTTCGGGCATTTGCTTAAAAATAATTTCCGATATCGATTTTCTGCAAATTAAATAAGATATTGCAGTATTATTACCACCGAAACCGGGGCGGAAAGAATCAACTTATTTAAATTATATTACAAATACTTATTATCTGGTTATTGTATGCATGACAAAATCTGCAGAAAAAATTAAAAATATTAAAATTATATTTCTTTTTGTTTTATTTAATTTGAACAAATAAGTATAAAACATTATTACAGTTACATATTTTAGATGTTGATCTTTAATTAAGATATTTCATACAATATATTGAATTGATAGGTGGATTATAATAATAACAACAATAATAGTAATGTATCTTTATTTAAACGTTTTAACCGAATACATTTTAGTACAAAATTAAATAAAAACGGAAAATAGACTTGAAATTAATGTAATTTGACATTCTATGGCTACGCATTTTAAATTATAATTTTCTTATTTACGCTTCAATATTTCAAAATTACATTTTCAGCAAAATGAACTGTATTGTTTTCGACTATATAAATAATTTAATAAATAGTAAAAATAAATTTGTAAGCTGTACATTTGCATAGATCGTGTAATTTAATTAGATTGCGTTTTAATTCTCCATCTCACAAATTAGATTTTTTATCTAGCAATAATGTATACATTATACGATTAGATAGTATACTTATTTTGTTTCATATATGTATTTATCATGTTCTTGAACCCAGTTATAATTTAGCATTTTTCATTATAGTACTACTTATTATTTTCTGCATTATGTAAAAAGTTGATTACGTTAATAAATATTATTATTATTATTATAATAAATTATTATTATTATCTTGCATTAAAATAATTGAAATGTACTATGAATAGGTGATTTTTCTCTTTTTTATCACGGCTAATTAAATTTGTTTGTCGGGAAATAGTTACTTCGGTTTTCTCTTATGTAAAGTAAGAAAGCATCTTTCAAATTTTGTAGAAAATAAATAAGAAATAGTAAAATGAGTCTTATTCTGCTTATCAATTGTACCTTTAAGTTAATTCTTTTCAACAAGAATAATGAATATGTGCCTTGAACTCTGTTATTTTCGAACGCGTGTACTTTCCAAAACACTGAACTTTTTCTTTTATGGTGTAAGCTTGTAAAACACAAATGGTATATAATAAAAACCCTGACTCGGTAAAGAATTTATATTATCTATATAACAGATGTGTACGGCAAAAAAATCTATGCCCATCAATTTGTTCCGCTCGAAAATTCAAAAATATACCAGTCATATTTTCTCATTTTACATTTCACTATAGTTGCACCCTTTACTATTATATTTTATATATAATTGGAATAATTTAAAGTTATCAGTTTCTTTTTAGAAAATATAAATTAAATAATGTAACACATAAAAATTTATAAAATGGCTATCGACTATAGGTTTTTCATCTTTTTAAATTGTAACATACCTTTCCCTTCTAAGAGAATCAAAAACATTTCATCCTTTTAAAATACCAAATTACAATTAACTTTTAGAACTATTTAAAAATAATCAATAATTTTTATTTATTATTTACAAAACGTACAATTGTTTTTAGCAACTTTATTTTGTAAGTAAAATTATATAAATTTGTTAAGAATACTGTTTTATTTGTATTTATACATTCTTCGTTATTGTTGATGATTTTATTTTATAATAATATCATATTATATATTTTTTAATGAAAATAGAAAGAATTAATTTCTACCCATATAATAGTAAATGCGATTTTAAATTTCTCATTGTAAAACTTAATGGCATATAAAAATAACAATTACATTGTATATAATACTCGGCACTTAAACTGTCCCTTTCTTGTCGCGGTACTAGAATGTCGAGTGGGCCCGATACCAGATGTGTACGGCAAAAAATGCCGAGGCCCAAATCCATCCCGACCGAACAAAATTTATGACTTGTTTACACTTGTTGAAACCACTAATTACATGTAACGAAACATGAGACGAAAAATCCATGGGACGGGATGTCTATATCGCGTGAGCCGAGAGGCCCGAGAGTGAATGGTGTTATATTACCGCTTCTTGAAGTAGATACGTACGGTCTGCCGTATACCCAAAAATTGGGATATTATTTCAAAGGAAATGTTACATAAATTTAATAATAAAATAATCATAGCATATTTATATTATACTAATTTTTCAGACATTTGCTTAAAATTAATTTCGGATATTGATTTTACGCAAAGATATTACAATATTATTACCACCGAAATGCAAGGCGGAAATAAATCAACTTATTTAAATTAAATAACAAATACTTATTATT
Source organism: Ontholestes murinus (assembly GCA_963969525.1). Classification (NCBI taxonomy): domain Eukaryota; kingdom Metazoa; phylum Arthropoda; class Insecta; order Coleoptera; family Staphylinidae; genus Ontholestes; species Ontholestes murinus. The sequence continues at coordinate 66,532,418 of OZ018388.1, forward strand.
TGGTTATTGTATGCATTACAAAATCTGCAGAAAAATTTTAAAAAAATTATCAAAATTCTATTTCTTTTTGCTTTATTTCATTTGAACAAATAAGTATACAAAATTATTACAGTACAATATTTAATTAACATATTTCATACAATATATTGAATAATTAGGTGGATTATAATAATAACAACAATAATAGTAATATATTTTTATTTAAACGTCCCAACCGAATACATTTTAGTACAAAATTAAATCAAAACGGAAAAAACACGTGAAATTAATGTAATTTGACATTCCATGGCTACGTATTTTAAATTATAAAAAATTGGCTGAAATTATAAATGACCTGCGAGGGAAATAATTTTAACTTTTTTTTTTTGTTTTTTTGTTTTTCGTGGAAGTGGAGAAATCTTACATAAGACATCTGAAAGCCGATCTTTCAGATAGTGTCAGATTCTTACTGACTAAAACTCGACTCCCATGTCTCGAATTTCCTTTCCTAGTCTCAATTTCTCGATTTCACTATTATTAGGCGGGTGAATATGTTGTTGCATAACAACAACATTTTCATTATGAACTTTAGCCGAACCTGGGCATGCCCTATTCCGACATCTCAAGTACATAATATTATTTTGTATACGTTTTTTGGTGTATATAAACAGGTTATATACATAAAAAACATAGTTGCGGTGCGAAATGATTTCCATGTTGGCAATCGGGTAGTTAAAATATAACTAATTTTTTTGGAAACACTCCTTCCTTTAAGTACACTTTTTCAAAATAGGAAGTTCCTTCCTCCACCTTGTACAATGTAAAGCTAACAGTCTGTACCCCCGACAGTGAAGAACACTGAATTATCCGGTTGTAAAATTCTAATGACATATAAAGAAACCCTCGGTAAATAATTTTTAAAACATTTTATGTACACAACAGATGTGTGCGGCTAAAAAATCCATGCCCACCAATTTGTTCCGCTCGAAAATTCAAGAATGTAAGAGTAATATTTTTTCTTTACAATTCATTACAATTGTACCCTTTTGTATTATATTTACGATTTTCAGTTTTGAAATGTTCTGAAAATTTTTTATATGATTGATGGTAAAAGCTATTACTTTTTATACGTCTTGGAATTATGAACGTTAAAAGAAAGTTTACAGTTATCTGAAAACGAATCGTGTGTGTCAGTACTAATTAACCGGGTGTTCCTCAGTGATAAAACACAATATGTAAAGATTGATAACCATATATCGAATGTAATTATTGTTTCTTCTGGTGTACAGCAGGATTCCCACAGTGGGCCCTTATAATTTTTATTATTTATTAATGTTTCATTTCATTTAGTTTCATATAATTTTCTTATTTACGCTTCAATATTTCAAAATTACATTTTCGCGCAAAATAAACTGTATTGTTTTCGACTATCGTATAAATAATGTAATAAATAGTAAAAATAAATTTTAAAGGCTGTGTATGTACCGCGCGCGCATATTACTATATTGCTATTTTTGTAATCTTTTAACACTCTATCTGTACATTTGCATAGATCGGATCATTTAATTAGAATGCGTTTTAATTCTCTATTTTACAAATTAGACTTGATTAGATAGTATAGTTATTATGTTTCATATATGTATTTATCACGTTCTTGAATCTAGTTATAATTTAGCATATTTCATTATAGTACTACTTATTATATTGTGCAAAAATTGATCACGTTACTAAATATTACTACTATTATAATAATAAATTATTAATATTAATATCATGCTTTAAAATAATTAAAAATGTACTATGAATAGGTGATTTCATTATAGTTGCACCCTTTAGTATTATATTTTATATACAATTGGAGTAATTTAAAATTATCAGTTTGTTTTAAGAAAATACAAATTAAATAATGTAACACATAAAAATCTATAAAATGGCTATCGACTATAGGTCTTTTATCATTTTTATTACTTATATCCTTCCCAGAGAGTCAAAAACTGTCATCCTTTCAAAATATCTTTATTTACTTTTAGAACTATTTAAAAAATAATCAAGAATTTTTATTCTTTCATCTTCATAATAACCCCAATGTTATTTAATTTAATTTTATATTTAACAATTTTTAAGGATTTGATTTTTAGCAGCTTTATTTTGTAAGTAAAATTGTATAAATTTGTTAAGAATACGGTTTTATTTGTATCTATTAATTAATATAAATAAAACGGCTTTAAAGTATTAATTATACATTCTTCGTTATTGTTGATGATTTTATTTTATAATGTAAAGAACATGATAACATACATATACTATTATTACATTTTTTAATGAAAAAAGAAATAATCAAATTCTATCCATATAATAGTAAATGCGATTTTAAATTTACTGGCATATAAAAATAACAATTGCATTGTATATAATACTGGGCACTTAAACGGTCCCTTTTCTTGTCGCGGCACTAGTGGAGGAGTGTTTATAATATCGAGTAGGCCCGATACCAGATGTGTACGGCAAAAAAAAGCCGAGGCCACAAATCCATCCTGGCCAAACAAAATTTATGACTTGTTTACACTTGTTCACGCCATTAAAAACATGTAACGAAACCTGCGGCGGAATCTTTTGGGGCCAAGAATGAGTAGTGCCCTGCTTTTGATGTTGTGGTGATACTTCCTCGTCCCAATTTACTCCAGCGATCCAAAGTTGCTGGATTAGTATCTTTGTTGTTATAATTATTGGAGCGAGCCACCCAGCGGATCGTATATTTTGGAAATGTCAGATAATATTACTCTCGTTATAATTGTCTTTTGGAGTACCTGTGGTTTGAATGTGAATGTATCTTGGGCCAATGACCGTGGTAATGTATGAAGGTTGTTTGGGAAGGGTTGATTTTCCCCGAATGAGGAAGATCTGGCATTAAAGTCATCTAAGATAATAGTGCGAGATTGGAAAGAGAAAATTTTTAGTAATCTAGAGGGAAAGAGTGAAGTAGAGCGTGTGTAGATGGAGTATACAGAGATTGGAGGAAGTTTGGGAAAATAAATGATGACAGAGTTTAGGATCATCGGTGGGGTAGTTAAGTAGTCGGAAAGGGATTGATTTATGTATTATAAAAGCACAGTCGCCTTTATGTGGTCCATTGCCTGTGCGAAGGATATTGTAGTCGGGGATAGAGATGCGGGTATAGATTTTTTTTCGAGGCAAAGCATGGGTTGATTGAATTCGGCCAAGAGGGAGCTGATTTGAAGGGTTTTGCGTTTGGCCCCTCTGATGTTAAGGGTGGTCAAATTTAAGCTATCATGGTTGGAGTTGAATACTGGTTTAGGGGCGAAGATGTGAGCGGGAGGGTGATGAGATGAACCGAAGCAGAGTTGAGGAATATTACGAGAATCTGGGTTACAGCGGTTTGCTAGAAGCTTAGAGATTGGGTGTGATAACTTAAATGCATTTTTCTTCAATACTAGCATATGTGGGGCAAATTTAGAGAGAACGGTTGTGGAATCTATAAAGTTTTGGCGGCATCTTGCTTTTTGGGGCATTTGTTCAAGACGGGGGATGGTTGTCCTCGTATTAAGCGTATCTGGGAATGGTGCCGGTGCAATGATGAATGGGTACCGGCGCAGATGCGTAGGTAGTGGGTTTAGAACAGGAAGTAGAGGGATAGTAGAATTCTATGCAAGAAGGGAATTGGATGGGGCGAAAGGATAGAGGAGCAGATGGTTCGAAGAAACGCCTGAAGGGGCTGATCATGGTGCCGACACAAATGTCGTTTTGATTTGTAGAGCGATTAGTGGTACGGGAGATGACATTGTGGAGAGTGAAACCTTGGTCCTTGGCAAATTTGGTAATGTCAGCCGCTCCGAAGCAATGGGAAACATCGCGGATGATACAGAAGATTGACAGTTGACGACAGGGAGAGGGAGTGTGATGGAGGGTGAGCCTTCAGGATGTTACCAATAAGCGGGTTATTCGATCTTAATGATACTACCTGGGTTGGAGGGGTCGAGGGGAAATGTAATGATTACAATGTCAAGTTTAGTAAAGACAGAATGGTTAAGGGGGCTAAGAGGCAAACAGGCAATATTAATTCAGTTTGTTCTATGTACACCATTCCTTACGTTTAAATCTGTATCAACTGGCAATCACTAACCTTGTTAACAATTCTAAATAATGTTCAGTCATCAGCATATGTTAGGAACGTACAGTGCATGTGCATTATTGATAGACATAATATGTTGGATCGCTGTCACACCCCCGGTTAACCATCGGGCACTTGAGATCTTTATTGTAAATAGAAAATTGTTTTAAATTAATCTTGAGCTAGCACCAGAAGAATAAACACCTTTAAAATCAACTGCAGTATTAATAAGGACGTAACTATCCGTTAATATTAAGCTGGCACCATATCTATTCCAAACAAAACATAATAAAAAGCATGGGTCCGCAAAAAGACCCTTGCGGAACACGAGAAGTGGCGTTTTTTGCCTTTTTCTTGAAATTACTTATATCTCTCTCTATTAGTCAGAAAAGATAACAGCCATTTGCTTTAATTAAAACCATTACCCTGTAATTTAAACACTAGAAGATTACAATCAACTCGGTCGAAAGCTTTTCTAAAGGCTCTATATACGAGGGTAGATCAAATATAAACCGGAATTAAGGTGTTATGTAAAATTATGTATCGGAGGTTATGCTTAAGTTTATAAGGAGCTACTCTTTCAGACAAGTAGATATATTACCTTTGTGAATTCTCATATGGCGATAAAAGTTTTTTTTTATTTGATTTGCTAATAAACCATAAACCTCATCTTTTTATTATTAAAAATATCTACTCTTTCACACAAGTAGATATTTTTAAAAACAAAATTATTAGGTTTATCGTTTATTAGTAAATCAAATCAAAAAAAATCATCGCCTTATGAGAATTCACAAAGGTGAAATTTTAATTTGTTAATTAAGTGAAGATAAATAACTATTAAAATGTGATAATTTGTTAACTCGTGAGAAGAAAGACAACAATATTAAATCAAAACGGTTATTGATAAACCTCTTAGAATGTTCAACGGTCGAAATTATGCATTAGGAAAATAAACAAATACAAGTAAAAAAAAAACAAAACGGGTTTTTCCTATGAAATGTATGGGCTTCAATTCGGAAGAAAAGTTCGAATCATCTCTTGGAACCGATGTGAAAATAGCCAAATTAGTTAAGGTCGATATTCTAAACCCATGTTGAAGTGGTGAATATTACATGGTTATACAGGAAATAAGAGCAAATAGTAGCTTAAACATCTTGGAAATATGATCCACAATAATCAATCTCAGCTATTTAGCGAACTTACCGTAAAGGTCAAGTTGATTGTGTTTACACAGATTTCAGCAAGGCCGTATAAACCATGCTATTTTACCCAATAAACTTGCTGTATTTGGTTTTCACTTAAATAATAACTTATCAGTATATGGACACTATATTTTTTGCTTATTCGAATGTACCCCAAGGGTTAAACCTGGGGGCCATTACTTTTCCTTCGCTTCGTTAATGATCCTAAGTACTTGTTTACATCATCACAACCACTTATTCGCTGAAAATATTAAAATATATTCACCGATTTTCGATACATAGTGGTATCAATAAATTATTTCTTAATGTGAGTTACATACTTTTAAGGAATTTACTTTTAAGGAACATATTATTTCCATTACTTCCAAACCAACACTTGGCTTTATGATACGAAATTATTTACAAATTAAAGGGCTTTGATTTCTATATAAGTATCTCTCTGACCTATTTTTGAATACGTGGCAATTTTTTGGGATTAATTTTACCAAAATCATATCCAATCAGTGGAAAACATCCAGCGGAAATTTTACAAATCCGTCTGGTTTAGTCAATTTGGAATATATCTACTTCAGGGTTTTGACCATGAGGCTTCACGCAGACCTATCAAGAGGAAAATATTTCTACTTAAAATAATTTACAACTTAATTAATTGTCCTGAACTGTTAGTTAATTTAAACTTTGATGTCCCTAGGTTGTCCATTAGAAATTATATTTGTTTCTATTCTCCACGTGCAGATTCCAACATTTTAGAAGAAAATTCTTCTATAAACAGAAAATGGAAATTTGGAATATGGTATATGATTACTGTAATTTTATTTAATATTAATATTTAATAGCTTTGTGTATGTTTCGAGTGATGTAGAGAACTATTGATGTGTGGCCAGGAATGGAGTGATATAGTGTTTAGTGGCGAATCTAGATTCTATTTAGGAATGCATGATGGCCGTGCCAAAGTCAGAAGTCGACGCGATGAAAGAAGAAATCCACATTTTTTTTGTCGAAAGGCACGTTCATCATACTGGTGGGATTATGGTATGGGGTGCTATTGCTCATAACTGTAGGTCACCTCTGATCTTCGTTAGAGGTAATATGATCGCACAGCGTTACATCCAAGAAATTCTGGAATCTCATCTCCTATCCTATCTTCAGACATTGCCAAATCCAACTTTTCAGCAAGATAATGCTCGCCCACACATTGCAAGAACCATAATGCACTTTTTGAGCTCGCTGAAATCAATTTCTTGCCCTGGCCACCGAGGTCAACGGATTTATCTTTAATTGAGCATGTGTCGAAAATTTCAATCCACACCTTTATATTAAACCGCAAATTAAACGTTCAAACTTAGAAATTTTAGCCGTTGAAACTGAACCAGCATTAATTAAAACCAATAATAATTCTATTTGCAATAAAGCCATTGCTAAACGAACAATTTTAAACAATAATAAAAAATTGGATCATTTTTCGTCAACTGAATCAAATATATCTAAATCCTTAAAAAAGAAATCCATTGAAAATAAAATTATATTCACTAAAAACTAAAGTCTTAAACTTCATTTCTGAAAACAAATTTGAAAAACTCAATTCTGTTCCCACCAAAAAAAGTATAAAAGAAATAAAAAACGCTCTTGATAATTGACAAGCTCTAATTTCCGAAAATCAAACAAGACTACTTATCCCAATGAACACTATTGCCCCTAAATTATATGGCCTTATCAAATTACACAATCCCGAACATTCAATTAGACCAGTAGTATCATTCATAAACGCCGCTTGCAGAAACTTATCCAAATACCTAATTAGTTTAATTAAAGAGCACACCGAATTCATACCAAAGGATTCCGTCATAAATTCCTCAGAATTAATCCAAAAAATCTCCAACATTACAATCCCTAGTAATTGCTTGCTCGCGTCCTTTGACGTCTCCAGCCTATTTACCAGTGTACCACCTAAGGAGGTAATAAGAATTGTCAGCGAGCGGCTTAGGTCAAATGGAAAAAACCCAGTAATTACGTCCGAAATTTTAAATCTTCTAGAAGTGTGCTTAACACAAAATTATTTCCAATTTGATAATTCTTTCTTTAGTCAGCCTAACGGTTTAGCGATGGGTAACCCATTAAGTCCTTTACTCGCCGAAATATTTATTGATTATTTAGAATCAGTAATTAGCAAACACCCCCTTTTTTAATAAATGCAGGTTCTAGGTTAGGATGACATTCTTGTATGCTTTCAAGGTACAAACATTTAAATATGACAATTAGATACAAGAATGTCATCCTAACCTAGAACCTGCATTTATTAAAATATTAAACTCAATACACAACAAAATATTAAATTCACATTAGAACTAGAAAATAATAAATCTCTTAATTTTTTAGACCTCTATATATCGCATAGAACAGATCAACTAGAATTCGATATATTTCATAAACCAACCCACACCGATACAACAATCCATTTTAAATCCTTTCACCCCATGCCCCATAAGTTAGCAGCATATAATTCAATGATACATCGACTGATAAATACCCCATTATCGGAGGCAAATTGTAATAAAGAATTTAACAGAATATTAACCATCGCCAACAACAACGTATTCCCTAACGAGTTAATAATCAATATATTAAATAAAAAACAAAACCGTAAGATTAATTTTTTAATACTCCCTCAAACGAAACCAGCATAATATCAAAATTACTGCTCATTAATATAGATTGGCATTCCTTCCATAGCAGTTAGCAAAGAACTAAAATTATTAAATATTAAAATAGCTTTTAAGACTAACAATTCTATATACAAATGTATTAATAATTGTAAAAATCAAAAAGTCTGGCGTCTATCTACTTGAGTGTGGCGATTGTCCTAAAGTGTATGTAGCGCAAACAGGACGAAGTTTTGAGGATCGAATTCGGGAACACAAGTAAAGTTACATCCAAGAAAAAACTACATCAACATACACCAACCACCTCCTGGAAGAACATCATGAATTCAATACGAACTTCAAAATTCTACATGCGTGCCAAAAAGGGAAAAAACTAAATCTGTTGGAACAGCTGGAAATCAATAAATTTCAAAAACGCAACATATTATTGAACGAGCCCCCACCCACCCAAACAAGTATTTAAGTCGCTACTGTATTAAAATAAAACCATTACTCATCGCCTGATGAAGCCACAGTGTGGTGAAGCAATTGTAGCAGTGTATCTACAAATTAAGCAAAACTCTAAACAGTCGTGTTTTTATTTAATAATTGACATCGTCGATCAGAGCATTTGAACGAAATTCCAGGTTACAGAAAGTGGGAGGTACCAATAAGAGGCGCAAAGGTTGCACTTAGTCTTACATGTATTATTTAGTGTCTAAGACCAAAAATAGCGATGAAATCATCTGTCAACCGAAGTTTACGTCAAGTTTTCTGAAAATACGAAAATTTTCACTAAAATTATCACCTATACATGCGTGAAGCGTTTCAAATACCGACAATAATATGAATTTATTAACCAATACCCTTTCTATATAATGTTTTTGATTGGGAAAGTACGTTATGGCAACTTAGTAATGGGTTTAGAAATGTTACAGATTTTTATCCGCCGAAAAACCAGATTTAATTCTTCGAATTTCAATGTTTTTAATGTTTTCATGGTCTCGTAAATCTACACTGCTTTCCCCATTCAACCGTTTTTCTATTTCTTATATGTTACAAGATTCCCATAGAGAACATCTAAAAAGCTCACCTTGTATAGTAATAAATATAAAGAATGTGACTATTTTGTTCGAAATCATTGTGTCAACCATTAAATAAAATTTTTTCTAAACTATTTCAAAAATGCGTTTTATTTTATATTTTTATTATTGATTATATAAAAAGAAAATTCTGGTTAACTTTTGCTAATTTTTTCAGGCAAGGATTTCGCTGTGAAGAATGTGGGAAAGTGTATTCGAGCAAAGCTAACCTTGTATATCACAAAAGTGGGGTCCATAAAGCCAAAACAATACCATGTCCAATTTGTGGTAAAATGTTTGTACACAATGCAAGACTCAGAAAGCATTTACCTGCCTGTGACCCTGCACATGCTAAGAAATTTACCTGCGAATATTGTGGTACTGTCTTAACTACAAAAAGTGGAATGGCCGTACATATTGAAAAACATTTTAACCCAAATTGTTACAGGTGCAAGTTGTGTGAAAGCACATTTCCGAACGGTTATTCATTAGCTTCACATGTTAGTACTGTCCACAAAGGAGAAAACTGTATTTGCAAAGAATGTGGTAAACACTGTAAACATCCCTCGATTTTGAGAAAACATATGGTGACACATGATCCGCTTTATAAACGTCCAGAATATAAATGTGATAAATGCAATTATAGTTGTAAAGCAAAAAAATGTTTTAATCGCCATTTGAGTATTCACAAGGGTAAAAATGTCCATTTCATTTGTGAAATATGTGGTAAAAAGCTTTTAGATACCCGCCGAAGTAAGCACATGAAAATGCACGAAAGAAAACCCTACCTTTGTTTAAAATGTGCAAAAGGCTTTTCAACTCAAGATGGCCTAGCAAGGCATGAGAAGAAGCACAACACTCTTCAACTTAAAAAGGACGTTTATGACCCTAATCGGAAATAATAACTGATTAACATTATCTTTGATGTTAATTGACATAATATTAGGCTGACTAGTGAGATTTGGCATATATAAATTGCTTCTTCTATTAGTTTTTTTTATTAAGGCGGATAAATATATTACAAATATTGCAAAGTATTTTCTTAAAATCTGGAAAATTCATTTTCATTTCGTTGTATAATAAGCATAACCTTTTAAACATGTATTAGAAAAGTAAAATAGTCAAATAAAATCTTATTATAAAATGTCTTGAGAAACAAATAAATTTTTATTTGCAGTATTATTTTTATTTTATTGAATATTATATAGTAAAATAACATATGCAAAAGCTCTAACTGCGTTATTCTTAATTTAACTCGCCTCCTCGTGGGCGTATCGCATTTGCAGCTGGTCAAAACCTTGACGTCATGTCTGCATTAGATTGCAGTACTTTGTATTTGCTGTTATGTGGGTTTTTACACCTCCCTCCTTAAGAATTTTCAATTTATTGGAAATTGAAAATTACATCTCCTTGTAGATAATTGGATTGCTATCGATGAGTCTTGATATGTGATGTCATTGTTACCAAAGTCGTATCTTGTGGATAGTTGAATTGACGGTCTTCTTGTAACAGTTGACCTGAAGTTGCAATTATTAAATATATGAGGACAACAGGATTCTCCTTGGGACCGGTCGTACGGGTGGGTTGATCCGTTGAATTGTCCTCTAAATCTTTTTCTTAAACGGCATTTAAACATTATCCAAAATATTACTATTCCAATTGTTGAGATAAGAATGTAGGTGAAGGTTTCTAATGGCTTGTTTATTATTTTGATTATTATTATTTTATTATTTTATGATTCAATATGTATCACAAAGTTATGGCTTCAAGCATCCAACATGTTTATTATTTTATTTAAGTTTTGATCATATTGACGTTATTTTTTGATCGACAATGTTTAGTTCGTTGAGATTTAAATGGTTAATATAATATAATAATGTATCTTTATTGTCTTAAACCATTTCGGCATGACATTGTCAAATACAAAGTAAATTTCTCTTACAGACAAGATCTAACTAAATGTTATGTATATGCACCCACTCACAACACACGCACAAATATCTATAAAAAAATAAATGAAATAAATAGGTGTTCAATTAGTAGAAATAATAATATTAAATCTTGTTAAGAACATATAAAACTTAACATAAGTCACATTTTAAAAATCTTATTAAATATAATTTCAGTGTATCTGAACCATCACAAAACACATTAAAACATTTTTTGTAAAATAAATTATGTTAATTATAAAATAAAAAAATACAGTAGGTACTAATCAATTATAAATAAAATTAAGTGTAAAGTATGGGTAATTTAAAAGTATTCTAGCTGGAGTCACATATTTCATCGATTTTATCACCATTCCACATACAAGAAATCTTTGTAGGAATACAGTACTTCGGCAGTAAGTTTCGTTTTTATAACATGTTTAAACTTTTTTAGTGGAAGGTCTTGCACATATTGAGGTAATTTGAATAATTGTGGTAACAGGTACTCATAATTAAGCATTGGCGTTTGTAATCTGACTTTAGGTAATGTTAGATTGTTTTTTAGCCTTGTGTCATAACTGTGTATGTCAACATGCCTCTGCCTCTGAGATACATTTGTTCTTACGTATAACAAGCATTGTAGCACGTACAGCGCTGGAATAGTTAAAATATTGAGGTCGTTGAAATATGGCCTACAAGATTCCAAAACCGAAGCCTCAACTATTATTCTGACAGCTTTTTCTGTGAAATTAAAATTCGTTTGGACGTTGGTGAACTTCTCCACAATAAAATGCCTTGACCAATCAAAGAGTGTATGTAAGCACAATAAACCATCCTAGTTGTTGTTTTGTCGTTTGTATTTTTATTGATTTTCTTGCTTAATTGATCTATTTGATCCTAGAAACTTATTATTATGTTACCGATTAGCACTATGGTTTTCAAATTTAAGGTATTCCGTATTATCAGCATTTACTGTGAGCCCGTTTGCATCTAACCAAACTTCAGCTTGTGAGCCGCTGTCTGTTATATTTGAGCTATCGTCTGCAATATTTTGTTCTATGGTCATGTCATCTGGAAAAATGTATGTTCTGGCGTTTACGTTACTCTCGAGATCGTTCACATATACTAAGAACAGCAATGGTCCCAAAATTGAGCCCTGTGGGACACCGCGGGTCAATTGTGCCAGCCTCGACTAGTCCCCGTTAAATGTACTGTAGAATTCAAGTTTGTTTAAAAGACGAGTATGACGAACGCAGTCTAATGCCTTACTTAAGTCGATCTAAGCAGTGTCTAGACTGACACCTCGTTCAAACGCCTGTAATACATGTATAATTAATTCACACATGGCTCCAGTCCCTTAGCGGTACCCATATTTTCCTTTGCAGAATTTCTTTTCCATGTAAGCATATAATCAACTAAACATAACTTTTTCAAAAACCTTAATGAGAATTAAAAAAATTAGCCTATAGTTGTTTGCTTTGGATTTGTCACCCTTTTTATTAATAGGTGTTTGAGTTGCTTCGGGTAGTAACCTTTTTCAATACACAGATTTATTATGGATGTCAATACACCAACCACCTCACTAATTTAAGAACATGCAAATTCATGTCATAGTAGTCCCTAGCTGTGGAGCTTTTCAAAGATGCTATGATATCTCCAACTTGTTATTTGATTAATCTTTTCCGCTGTTCAATATACAGCGTGAGTTTTTTTCGATGTTCTCTATGGGGATCTCGGAAACTATAAGAGATAGAGAAACGGTTAAATGGGGAAAGAAGTGTAGATTAACGAGACGAATAAAATTCCAATTTCAAAGTTTTCAAAAAAGTCAAGGGTAACTAGATATTTTGAAAAAAGTAAAAAGTGTCAATTTTTTCAAATCAATATATCTCGGTTATTATAACAGATAGAAAAAAATCTGTAAAGGACAAAGTTTTAGATAATTTTATGTAGATTAATAAAAAAATAATCAGAACATTTTTATCGCCATTATTTTCCGAGATATGATGCAAACTTACATTTTTTTAAATGGAAACCATAGTTGGCTATGGCCTCATTCAAAAGGTAATTTTTTTCTCTTTAATCCAATATGACATACGACATAGTCATTTCTAAAAATAAGTGAGTTATAGTCATTTTAAATTTTATTATAAATAAAAAATGGGTAGCCATGAAAAAGATGAAAGTAAAACAATTGCAGTTGTTTATAATAATAGCAATATTGTAATTATTAGTTTTACAGAGATAAATCAAAATAAAACAACCGCATAAAGTAAGTCTGTAATTATCAATATATCAATGGGAGAGAAATTTTAATATTAAAAAAATATGGTCAAAGAGTCCACTATTAATACTATTATGACATAAATTATATCTTTTTAAAACCATAGTTGGCTATGGCCTCATTCAAAAGGTAATTTTTTTCTCTTTAATCCAATATGACATACGACATAGTCATTTCTAAAAATAAGTGAGTTATAGTCATTTTAAATTTTATTATAAATAAAAAATGGGTAGCCATGAAAAAGATGAAAGTAAAACAATTGCAGTTGTTTATAATAATAGCAATATTGTAATTATTAGTTCTACAAAGTTAAATAAAAATGAAAAACCAGCATAAGAATAAAATTTTGTAATTATCAAATGGCCTTCTGTATGTGGTATAAACCCATTTGTCAAGAGGTTAATACGTTTCTTACAAAAATATTATGAACAGATGAATCGCGATTCACTAATTGTGGTATTTTTAATCGCCACAATGAACATAGATGAATTTAAGAGAATCCACGAGAAGTTTCACAGAGAAAACTACAAATTAAATTTGGGTTTAATCCATGGTGTGTTTGGATTAATAATTCTCGGTCCATATATTTTTGAAAGCTCACTAAGTGAAACTGATTACTTTCATTTTCTTCAGAAAACATTTTAAGATACGCTCGATTGTTTAAATTTATCATTACAAGCATGATTAAAATGGTTCCAATATGACGGTGCTCTACCTAATAACATGTTGGCTTTACAAATTATTTAAATGATGCTTTTCCTAACTCATAAGTGGGAAGAAATAAACCAATCCCAGGGCCACCTATATCTCCCGATCTGCGCGTTTTCGAATTTTTTCTGTAGGGTTATGTAAAAAACAAAGTATATGAAAAATCATATCAATCTGTGGAGGATCATAAACTAGTTATTATTGAAATATTTAATTCAATTTACATGAGAATAGTCAAAAAGCGATAAATTCAATTTTAAAAAGATATAATTTATGTCATAATAGTATTAATAGTGGACTCTTTGACCATATTTTTTTAATATTAAAATTTCTCTCCCATTGATATATTGATAATTACAGACTTACTTTATGCGGTTGTTTTATTTTGATTTATCTCTGTAAAACTGATAATTACAATATTGCTAATATTATAAACAACTGCAATTGTTTTACTTTCATCTTTTTCATGGCTATCAATTTTTTATTTATAATAAAATTTAAAATGACTATAACTCACTCATTTTTAGAAATAACTATGTCGTTTGCCATATTAGATTAAAGAGAAAAATATTACCTTTTGAATGAGGTGACAGCCAACTATGGTTTCCATTTAAAAAATGTAAGTTTGCGTCATATCTCGAAAAATAATGGCGATAAAAATTTTCTGATAATTTTTTATTAATCTACATAAAATTATCTAAAACTTTGTCATTTACAGTTTTTTTCTATCTGTTATAATAACCGAGATATATTGATTTGAAAAAATTGACACTTTTTACTTTTTTCAAAATATCTAGTTACCCTTGACTTTTTTGAAAACTTTGAAAGTGGAATTTTATTCGTCTCGTAAATCTACACTTCTTTCTCTATTTAACCGTTTCTCTATCTCTTATAGTTTCCGAGATCCCCATAGAGAACATCGAAAAAAACTCACCCTGTATAAAAGTCATAATTTGACTATATATGCGTTTTTGGCTGCGGAGGTTTCTGAAAATTTGTATTATTATTATTCTTTGGCTTAAAAAAGAATCTATTGATGAAAGTATTCCTTGGCCAAAAACTCTCGTTAATTACAACTTTTTTACATTCGAGTGGAACGACGATTTTAAACGATGAATATATTGCGTCATCATACTTAGGTTTTAATTTTTCGATTATAAATGAATAATTTCCTGGTTTAAGTAGATGAGTTTTTATTACTTCTAAAGTAACTTCTTTGTGCATCCTAGAAATGAAAATCCACTTTCTTGGTTGTGTTTCGGCGACGGGAAGTTCTGTGTTTATGGATTGTCCAGTAAATTTAAACGTTCTTGTTTGGTTTTTTTTCGAACTATTTACGTCCATTCATTGTAATTTCCATTGATATTCCCATCTGCTTGGCCTTTGACCTCCAAAATATTTGTATGTGGAATGTTTTTTTCTTAATTTACATTTTTATCCGAAATAGTGGAATTCTTCTCAATAAATGCACTTGTAGGTCCCTCTTTTGTGACAACATTTAAATCTTGCGATTTATTTTAAAAATGTTTAGATTCCTTTTTATTATTGTGTTGGTTTGCGACTTCGCTACCTCTCAGGTTGTTTAATTCCTTATTTAACTCCATTATTTTGTTTTCTTGTTTATGGATAATAGTATTTTGGTAGCTTACTTGATGAGCGAGGGCCGTGATTTCCCTTTTTAACGTAATTAGAATGTGTAGAGAGCACTTTTGAATTCCACTTTTTTCACATCTAGCACACGCCGATATGCCAAATTTATCTTCTGATTTAGCACAACTAGAGTGGTAATCCAGGTCACAAATAACACACTTGAAGGGATTAAGATCTATTGCGTCATTACATGTTGCACAAATTTTATTTTCACTTATACTTTGATTTAATTTACTAACCGAAAGAGAACCACCATTTCGAGTCGCCAACTTTATCTACCGGGTGTTGATCTGTCCTTTCTCGGTAATAGGAATTTAACATGTATCACACTTATGCAATTTCCTGTTCTCCTAATTGTTTTAGAATAAAAACATAAGAGACCAAAATTATTTAGAATTAAAAATACTACAAAAATTGACAATCTTTCAACTTCAAAATCTTTTTTGAGGAACGAAAACACAGAATTAAAGTTAAAATTTTACGAAAATCACATTTTCCGTGATTTAACGCAAAAGCTTACAATTTGAACTGTCATTTTTGACCTGGTAATTAGTTTAATTTTTAAGGAAATAATTTTATTTCCTTAACAAAAAAACAATTTCTCAAGTGGTTTTATTTTGAAAATAATATAAACAAATTTTTTAATTAAATTCAAACATGATTTTGTAACAATCAAAATTAATACCAATAAACAAACTCAAAAAATCAATTATCTTGCATAATTGTAATAATTTATAAATGGAGCTTTATTCGATCATATGCTCAAATAAACCTCCATTCGAAGCTAAACAAAAACCAAGTCTATAGTAATAATGTTTGCGCATATTTGAAAGTTGTCTGTTTGTTATTCTACTGCATTTCTCATTAATTTTAATTTTCAAAATTTCGACGTTCGCATTTCTTGCTCCGTAAATCTTGGATTTCAAGTGGCCTCACAGGAAAAAATCGTTCGGTGCTAAATCTGGTGAACAGGCTGGCCAATTAACAGGTCCTCCGCGTCATATCCAGGTATTTGGATAACATCCATTTAAATATGAAATAACCTCTCCAGTATGATAAGCCAGGCACCCATCCTGTTGAAACCACACTACATTTTCTCCTGCTACGCCATCTATGGCGGGGCCAATCTGAGTTTAAGGCAGTTTCACATATTTTCTGCCTGCTGGATATTGGGAATAGTTATCGATAACTAAATGCGGGTTATTCGTATCCCAATAACGACAATTTTGAACATTTGGCTCTCCGTTGATGGTAAATGTTGATCCGTCAGAAAAATTAAAATTTTGGAGGAAATTTGTATCTAAAATGGCCATTTCCATTATTGTTTCACAAAAAAACATTTTAGAATACTTATGTCTCAAAAATTTCTTGATGATTACAGTACTTGTAAGATTTATTAACTTATTCTTCTTTAAATTTTTGAAAGCAGTTGTATGGTGTATACCTAAATCCTTAGCAATTTGACGAGTACTAATGTTGTGATTAGCAACGACAGCGGCAATAAAATTTATTTCGTTGATGTTATCTTGAACTATCTGTTCTTCCTCCATATCCTCTAAATTTGAATTACGTTTGGCATGGTTTAAAAACTGATCCATATTTTTCTTGGTTTGAAATGAAATTTTGAATTGTTGATAGTGCGGGTATCGGTCGATCCAGATATAAACCACCAAACAAGCTGCGATCTTCGTGGACACTTATTCGGAAATAAAACCACTTAAGAAACTGATATTTTTCACTAATTGTAAAAGACATTTTATTTAATTATTCGAAAGTTAAATTAATTATCACATCAAAAATGACAGTTCAAATTGTAACATTTGCGTTAATCATGGAAAATGTGATTTTCGTAAAATTTTAACTTCTACTTTAATTCTTTTAATACCTACAAAAAATTTTGAAGTTAAAAAATTGTTAATTTCTGTAGTATTTTTAATTGTAAATAATTTTGCTCTCTTATGTTTTTGTTCTAAAACAACTAGAGGAACAGGAAATTGTATAATTGTGATTTTACACGTTAAGTTCCTATTACCGAGAGGACAGATCAACACTCGGTGCAGAGCACCTGAACGAAATTCCAGGTAACATAAAGTGGGAGGTACCAATAAGAGTCGCAAGTCTTATTATATTATTTAGTGTCTAAGACCAAAAATAGCGATGAAATCATCTGTCAACCGAAGTTATACGTCAAGTTTTCTGGAAATACGAGAATTTTTACTAAAATTATCACCTATTCATGCGTGCCACGTTTCAAATTTCGAAAATAATATTAATTTATTAACCATTACCCTTTCTATATAATGTTTTTGATTGGGAAAGTATGTCATGGCAACTTAGTAATGAGTTTAGAAATGTTACAGATTTTTATCCGCCAAATTATATATTAAGAGATTCCCATAGAGAACATCTAAAAAAACCCACCCTGTATAGTAATAAAAATAAAGCATGTGACTATTTTGTTCGAAATCATTGTGTCAACCATTAAATAAAAGTTTTTTCTAAACTATTTCAAAAATGCGTTTTATTTTCTATTTTTATTATTGATTATATAAAAAGAAAATTCTAGTTAACTTTTGCTAATTTTTTCAGGCAAGGATTTCGCTGTGAAGAATGTGGGAAAGTGTATTCGAGCAAAATTAAACTTATATATCACAAAAGTGGGGTCCATAAAGCCAAGACAATACCATGTCCAATTTGTGGTAAAATGTTTATATACAATGCAATGCTCAGAAAGCATTTACCTTTCTGTGACCCTGCACATGCTAAGACATTTACCTGCGAATATTGTGGTACTGTCTTAACTACAAAATGTGGAATGGCCAAACATATTGAAAAACATTTAAACCAAAATTGTTATAGGTGCAAGTTGTGTGAAAGCACATTTCCAAACGGCCATTCATTAGCTTCACATGTTAGTACTGTCCACAAAGGAGAAAACTGTATTTGCAAAGAATGTGGTAAACACTGTAAACATCCTGCGACTTTGAAAAAACATATGGTGACACATGATCCGCTTTATAAACGTCCAGAATATAAATGCAAGATTTGCAGTTTTAGTTGTATAGCAAGAAATTATTTTAATCGTCATTTGAGTATTCATAAGGGTAAAATTGACCATTTCATTTGCGAAATATGTGGTAAAAGGCTTGTAGATCACCGCCGAAGTAAGCATATGAAAATGCACGAAAGAAAACCCTACCTTTGTTTAAAATGTGCAAAAGGCTTTTCAACTCAAGATGGCCTAGCAAGGCATGAGAAGAAGCACAACACTCTTCAACTTAAAAAGGACGTTTATGACCCTAATCGGAAATAATAACTGATTCACATTATGTTAATTGACATAATATTAGGCTGACTGGTGAGATTTGGGATATATAAATTGCTTCTCCTATTAGTTTTTTATTAAGGCGGATAAATATATTACAAATATTGCAAAGTATTTTCTTATAATGTGGGAAATTCATTTTCATTTTGTTGTATAATAAGCATAACCTTTTAAACATGTATTAGAAAAGTAAAATAGTCAAATACAATCTTATTATAAAATGTATTGAGAAATAAATAAATGTTTATTTGCAGTATTCTTTTTATTTAATTTAATATTATATAGTAAAATAACATATGCAAAAGCTCTACCTGCGTTATTCTTAATTTAACTTGCTTCCTCGTGGGCGTATCGCATTTGCAGGTGGTCAAAACGTTGACGTCATGTCTGCGGTAGATTGTAGTACTTTGTATTTCTTGTTATGCGTTTTTTCTTTACAAAATTCTTAAGGAGGGAGCCTATCAATTTTCAATTTATTGGAAATTAAAAATTACAGCTCCTTGAAGATAATTGTACTGCTATCGATGAGGCTTGATATGTGATGTCATCGTTACCAAAGTCGTATCTTGTGGATAGTTGAATTGATGGTCTTCTTGTAATTGTTGACCTAAAGTTGCAATTGTTAAATGTTATAATAATAATAATAATAGTCTTCATTTCCACAATTGCCATTTTGGTATATACATAAATTTACATAAATATGACAACAAAAAGGAAACGCGTCAAAAAAGAAAAGTAATACTACTATAAAGACAACAAATGTTATTTCGTAAATTCTGCCATTGTATATGGTTCCATTTCACATAAATATCCAAACAGGTTGTTTTTAAACGTTTTAATATGTCTAGCATCTTTGATATATTGTGGTAGACAGTTCCAAAGCTTCATTGCATTATAAAAAGAACTTTTTCGCTAATACACAATCGATGAATTGGAAGCGCGTAATTTTCACCATGCCGTGTTGCATAATTGTGGAAATGTTTGTATTCATTAAAAAGCTACTTTTGCGACACGATGCTCGAAAATTTAAATTTAAAATTATTCTAAGGACTTGTTTCTGACAAAAATATTTTCCATAGAATATTATGCCAAATCTTATCTTACTTTCGAATAGAGAATGATACATTAATCTTAATATGTTTATATTTATATATGGCTTAATCGACCTTATCATGTAACACACTATATATAATTTACTCTCAATGTGGTGCACATGCGCTTTCCAGCTTAATTCATTATCAACTATAACACCTAATAGTTTACAATGGTTTAGAATATTTATTTCAGCACCCTCTACATTTATAATATTTGTAATTTCTAATTTGGACTTAATTGTTTTAAATATCATGGCTGTGCTTTTAGAGTTATTTAACAAAAGTTGATTTTTATTAAACCATGTTTGTAAGCATTTGTATACATGATTTTCTTTAAAGATTACATCAGATATATTAATACCGCTAATTAAGGTTGTTGTGTCATCTGCATAACTCTCGATTAAACATTCATCTTGATTAATTATATTGAATACGTCATTAACATATATGATGAAAAATAGAGGCCCTAATATACTTCCCTGAGGAATGCCTGTATGTATTTCTAAAGGTAATGATTTACATGTGTGTACTTTCACTATTTTTGAACGCTGCTTTAAGTAGGATTCAATAAGATTCTGAGCGATTCCCCTCAATCCGTATCTATTTATTTTTTTAGCAATATACAGTGATTGATGCTGTCGAATACGTTTGTCAAGTCTAAATACAGTGCCAAAGGTATTTCCTTTTTTTCTAGAGATTTAATAACCGTTGTTATACATTGAAACAATGCTGTATTTATGCCTTTTCCTGAAGTAAAGCCATGCTGCATTGGATGAAATAGGTTACATGTATTGAAGAAATGCGATATTCGATTAAATATTATTTTTTTAAATACCTTGGATAATGCACTCAGCAGACATATGGGTCGGAAATTGGAATAATCTTTAGTATCACCTTTTTTGTAAACAGGCACAACAATCGCCGTTTTTAGTTGGTTGGGAAACACACCACTAGAAAGACATAGGTTTATTAGGTACGTTAATGGTGTAAGTATTTCTCCAATAATAGCTTTTAGTAGTTTTGTACTAAATTCTACATAGCCGGCACTATTATTGTTTTTAAGTTTATTGACTATATTATACACTTCTTCGGATGTTGCTGGGAACAAGTATATACTTTTTGGATTGACAGCAATATTTGCATCATTATATTCAACATACCTTATATTTTCAATTACTTTTTTATGGAATTTACAAAATGACTATTTAGCAATTTTCTGTTCATTTCCAGAAGGTAAACATTTATTTCTATTATTCTTCCCGACTATTTTATTTATAATATTCCAGGACGTTTTATTTATGTTATCGCTCGTTAAACGTTCATTTGCAATTTTATTTTTTCTATTTTGTTGTAATAATTTGTTGCAAATATTATTTTGTTTTTTAAATAATTCTCTAAATTCAGGATTCACTTTTGATGCTATCGAGAGAAAATCTAACACTTTCTTACATTCCATAATTTCTGGGTTGTCTATCTTATCTCTTTTCACGTCATTTATATTTATTTTTTTATAGGGAAAGCAATTGTTAAATAATTGAAGAATGACACAAATAAAACCATCAAAACTGTTATTTACATTAGTTAACGAATATATATATTTGTCCAATCTATATTCTTTAATGCATCTTTGAAATGTGAAACGTTTTAGGAGCTGAAAATGCGCATATATTTATATTTACGTTGGACGAGATTATAAGAAAATGATGTTTGACGACAACAGGAACCTGGATGGGGCCGGTCGTCCGGATGACATAATTCGTTGAATTATCCTTTAAATCTTATTCTTAAACAGCATTTAAACATTATCCAAAATATTACTATTCCAATTGTTGAAATAAGAATGTAGGTGAAAGTGATCATATTAACGTAATTTTTGATTGAACATGTTTAATTCGTTGAGATTTAAATGGTCAATTTAATTGGTGTTAATATTGACCATTTTTGCTTTGCTACTGTGATTAACCATTTATTATGACTTAATTTTTATACATTACTCATCAATATCTATTAGTAATTTTTCAAAATTTTTGGAAAGCGGGGATTTAATTAATATTGATATTTCATGGTGAGTCTTGAGAAATAGTTTTCGGATAATGATTATTACAAATTTTAATTTTTTCTTCAATTAAATCTGAGCATTCTGCTTCATTTATTGTTAAATATTTAAATATAGTTTTGTTTCTCTCGTAATAGCAATGTATTTATGGGTTTTAATTATTGTGTGAAAAATGTGTGTTCTTTCATCTTTAATGTGTGTTAATTTTCAAAATCGGTATTATCGATTTTCGGAACGTGTAAATTAAAAATTATCCTTTTATCTGTTTGGAATGCTTCAATTTTTAATAATGTTAATAATTTAGACAAATGTTCCTTTGTTGGAGTAAAAGATAAATTTCCGTGGATTAAAGTTTGTGAGATTTTAATAATTCATTGAAGAGTAAGTGTGTGTGTATTACTGATGGGTGCAAGATTGTTAATCGTGCAAAAGTTATACTATTTATAAAATCGTTTAAAGTGTCCAAAATTATAGAGTTTGAATGCATAATTTATTCAATCATCAATAAAGCTTCAAACTGTATTTCGTAAAATCTTTTTGTTTCAACATTATCTTGGTGAGATTTTTGCATAATTTGTAAATTTATATTAAGTGTTATTGTATTGTGTTAAGAGTGTTATTAAAAATTTTAATTGTTGTAGAAACAATCTGAGTTTGGATTTTCATTAGTAGTTGCATTTCTTTATCATCTCTTTTGATTTTATTTATGCATTCGTTATAATATTCACCTTCCAATGTATTTAAGTTTCCTGTGATTAATTTCCGTTAATTAATCCGCGTTTATAACTTGTCTGTGTAATAAGGGTGATTTCATTTCAGCGAATTTTTCATTTATTTGATTGATTGTGTTTAAAAGTGATAATTGGGCTGAAAACGGAATTTTGAATGTTGTATTTGCATTTTATTCTTGAGAATGCATCTGCATTTTGATTGATTTTTCCGGGTTTATGAATTATTTCGTAATTATATTCTGATAAAAACTAATCTCCATCTGACTAAACGTACACCTGAATCATTTACCGAAAAAGCCAAACAAGTGGTTTATGATTCGTAATTATTTTAAATTTTCTACCAAACAAATATGGTATAAAATGTTTGACTGACCACATTATCGCGAGTATTTCTTTCTCTATTGTACTATAATTTATTTTCGCGCCATTTAAAGTTCGTGATGCGTAAACGATTGGTAAATCGTTAATTTGTCCCTGTAACAAAATTGAATCTAATGCAAAATTGCTTACGTCTGTAGTAAGTAAAAAATATTTTTCGAAATCCAAATATTGTAATATTGGCGATGTTGTGATATCAACGAAGTGTATTTTCATTTAAAGTTCCTGATTCAAGATGTATCACAAAGTGATGGCTTCAAGCATTAAACAAATGATTTTAAATTGTATGTCTTTCTTTAAAAGTTTTGTAAGTGTTTTCATTATTTTTGAAAAATTGTTTATGAACCTTCGGTAATATCCTTTAAGGCCAAGAAATGATTTGATGTCTTTTTGATTTTTTTAAATGGGAAAGTTTTGTATCCTTTCGATTTTCATTGGATTTTTTTAACACCATCTTTGGTTACCAAGTGACCAAGATATGCCACTTCCTTGCGTAAAAATTCGCTTTTGTCCGGCTGTATCTTAAAATTGTACTTTTGTAAATGTTCAAAAACTAAATTTAATTTTTTATGTGTTCTTCAAGAGTTGTTGAATAAACTATGATATCGACCGTGTAAACTTGTCATTATTTTGTTCATTGCTCTTTGGAAAGTGGATATTGAATTTTTAAAGGGATACACTTTAGTGTATTTCTTGTAATTTGGGTTATATATACAGGGTAACTAACAAAACACCTTTGGTGCTGTATCTCGCTTAATTTTGATCCGATTTGAATAAATAAAACATTATTATCTCGGGAGGATAGTACCAGATTAAAAAGTGGCGAAAAGATTAGTACGGTCTGCTCATTAGGAAGATTTACTGACCATTTCCAATGACTCCAGGAGATTAAGCTTAGCGCCCTTTTTGCAATTATGCAAGATTTTTAGATTATTTATAACCGGAAATTGGTGTTTGCATTCTAAACAATGATTTGAAAAAGAGCTAGTGTCTTGATTAAGACGAAAAGCACGGCAATGTTCGGAAAAACGAGTTGATACACTTCGTCCCGTTTGACCTACATACACACTATTGCATTCTGAACAACGGATCTCATACACACCAGATTTTTTAAGAGGATCGACTTTATCTTTTGCATTGAATAGCTTGTTTGATAATTTTTCAGGAGGTTTAAACGCTACTTGATAATTCTCTTTTCGAAAAATATTAGCAATTTGTCCGCTGGTTTTTTCCAAAGTATGTGAGTGGAATGAACGATGTATTTCAAGTAGGTATTTTCGGATATATTAAAACCCTTGTGGTTTGATGACGTTTTTTTGTTTATTAGGTTTTGAATAAGGTTAGTGGGGAACCATCTTTTCGAACTATTTGCGTCCATTCATTGTAATTTACATTGATATTCCCATCTGCTTGGCCGTTGACCTCCAAAATGTTTGTATGTGGAATGTTTTTTTCTTAATTTACATTTTTATCCGAAATAGTGGAATTCTTCTCAATAAATGCACTTGTAGGTCCCTCTTTTGTGATAAGATTTAAATCTTGTGATTTATTTTGCAAATGTTTAGATTCCTTTTTATTATTGAGTTGGTTTGCGACTTCGCTACCTCTCAGGTTGTTTAATTCCTTATTTAGCTCCATTATTTTGTTTTCTTGTTTATGGATAATAGTATTTTGGTAGCTCACTTGATGAGCGAGGGCCGTGATTTCCCTTTTTAACGTAATTAGAATGTGTGGCCAGCACTTTTGAATTCCACTTTTTCACATCTAGCACACGCCGATGTGCCAAATTTATCTTCTGATTTAGCACAATTAGAGTGGTAATCCAGGTCACAAATAACACATTTGAATAGATTCAGATCTATTGCGTCATTACATGTTGCACAAATTTTATTTTCACTTATACTTTGATTTAATTTTCTAACCGAAAGAGAACGACCATTTCGAGTCGCCAACTTTATCTACCGGGTGTTGATCTGTCCTCTCGGTAATTGGAATTTAACATGTATAATCACACTTATGCAATTTCCTGCTCTCCTAATTGTTTTAGAACAAAAACATAAGAGACCAAAATTATTTAGAATTAAAAATCTACAGAAATTGACAATCTTTCAACTTCAAAATCTTTTTTGAGGAACGAAAACAAAAAATTAAAGTTAAAATTTTACTTAAATCACATTTTCCATGATTTAACGCAAAAGCTTACAATTTGAACTGTCGTTTTTGACGTGGTAATTAGTGTAATTTTTAAGGAAATAATTTAATTTCCTTAACAAAAAAACAATTTCTCAAGTGGTTTTATTTTGAAAATAATATAAACAATTTTTTAAATTAAATTCAAACATGATTTTGTAACAATCAAAGTTAATACCAATAAACAAACTCAAAAAATCAATTATCTTGCATAATTGTAAAAATTTATAAATGGAGCTTTATTCGATCATATGCTCAAATAAACCTCCATTCGAAGCTAAACAAAAACCAAGTCTATAGTAATAATGTTTGCGCATATTTGAAATTTGTCTGTTTGTTATTCTACTGCATTCCTCATTAATTTTAATTTTCAGAATTTCGACGTTCGCATTTCTTGCTCCGTAAATCTTGGATTTCAAGAGGCCTCGCAGGAAAAAATCGTTCGGTGCTAAATCTGTTAAACGGGCTGGCCAATTAACAGGTCCTGCGCGTCCGATCCAGGTATTTGGATAACATCCATTTAAATATGAAATAACCTCTCCAGTATGATAAGCCGGGCACCCATCCTGTTGAAACCACACTACATTTTCTCCTGCTACGGCATCTATGGCGGGGCCAATCTGAGTTTAAGGCAGTTTCACATATTTTCTGCCTGCTGGATATTGGGAATAGTTATCGATAACTAAATGCGGGTTATTCGTATCCCAATAACGACAATTTTGAACATTTGGCTCTCCGTTGATGGTAAATGTTGATTCGTTGGAGCAAATTTGTATCTAAAATGGCTATTTCCATGATTGTTTCACAAAAAAACATTCTAGAATACTTATGCCTCAAAAATTTCTTGATGATTACAGTACTTGTAAGATTTATTAACTTATTCTTCTTTAAATTTTTGAAAGCAGTTGTATGGTGTATACCTAAATCCTTAGCAATTTGACGAGTACTAATGTTGTGATTAGCAACGACAGCGGCAATAAAATTTATTTCGTTGATGTTATCTTGAACTATCTGTTCTTCCTCCATATCCTCTAAATTTGAATTACGTTTGGCATGGTTTAAAAACTGATCCATATTTTTCTTGGTTTGAAATGAAATTTTGAATTGTTGATAGTGCGGGTATCGGTCGATCCAGATATAAACCACCAAACAAGCTGCGATCTTCGTGCATACTTGTTCGGGAATAAAACCACTTAAGAAACTGATATTTTTCACTAATTGTAAAAGACATTTTATTTAATTATTCGAAAGTTAAATTAATTATCACATCAAAAATGGTTCAAATTGTAACATTTGCGTTAATCATGGAAAATGTGATTTTCGTAAAATTTTAACTTCTACTTTAATTCTTTTAATACCTACAAAAAATTTTGAAGTTAAAAAATTGTTAATTTCTGTAGTATTTTTAATTGTAAATAATTTTGCTCTCTTATGTTTTTGTTCTAAAACAACTAGAGGAACAGGAAATTGTATAATTGTGATTTTACACGTTAAGTTCCTATTACCGAGAGGACAGATCAACACTCGGTGCAGAGCACCTGAACGAAATTCCAGGTAACATAAAGTGGGAGGTACCAATAAGAGTCGCAAGTCTTATTATATTATTTAGTGTCTAAGACCAAAAATAGCGATGAAATCATCTGTCAACCGAAGTTATACGTCAAGTTTTCTGGAAATACGAGAATTTTTACTAAAATTATCACCTATTCATGCGTGCCACGTTTCAAATTTCGAAAATAATATTAATTTATTAACCATTACCCTTTCTATATAATGTTTTTGATTGGGAAAGTATGTCATGGCAACTCAGTAATGAGTTTAGAAATGTTACAGATTTTTATCCGCCAAATTATATATTAAGAGATTCCCATAGAGAACATCTAAAAAAACCCACCCTGTATAGTAATAAAAATAAAGCATGTGACTATTTTGTTCGAATTCATTGTGTCAACCATTAAATAAAAGTTTTTTCTAAACTATTTCAAAAATGCGTTTTATTTTCTATTTTTATTATTGATTATATAAAAAGAAAATTCTAGTTAACTTTTGCTAATTTTTTCAGGCAAGGATTTCGCTGTGAAGAATGTGGGAAAGTGTATTCGAGCAAAATTAAACTTATATATCACAAAAGTGGGGTCCATAAAGCCAAGACAATACCATGTCCAATTTGTGGTAAAATGTTTATATACAATGCAATGCTCAGAAAGCATTTACCTTTCTGTGACCCTGCACATGCTAAGAAATTTACCTGCGAATATTGTGGTACTGTCTTAACTACAAAATGTGGAATGGCCAAACATATTGAAAAACATTTAAACATAAATTGTTATAGGTGCAAGTTGTGTGAAAGCTCATTTCCGAACGGTTATTCATTAGCTTCACATGTTAGTACTGTCCACAAAGGAGAAAACTGTATTTGCAAAGAGTGTGGTAAACACTGTAAATATCCTGCGACTTTGAAAAAACATATGGCGACACATGATCCGCTTTATAAACGTCCAGAATATAAATGCAAGATTTGCAGTTTTAGTTGTATAGCAAGAAGTTATTTTAATCGTCATTTGAGTATGCATAAGGGTAAAAATGTCCATTTCATTTGCGAAATATGTGGTAAAAGGCTTGTAGATCACCGCCGAAGTAAGCACATGAAAATGCACGAAAGAAAACCCTATCTTTGTTTAAAATGTGCAAAAGGCTTTTCAACTCAAGATGGCCTAGCAAGGCATGAGAAGAGGCACAACACTCTTCAACTTAAAAAGGACGTTTATGACCCTAATCGGAAATAATAACTGATTCACATTATGTTAATTGACATAATATTAGGCTGACTGGTGAGATTTGGGATATATAAATTGCTCCTCCTATTAGTTTTATTAAGGCGGATAAATATATTACAAATATTGCAAAGTACTTTCTTATAATGTGGGAAATTCATTTTCATTTTGTTGTATAATAAGCATAACCTTTTAAACATGTATTAGAAAAGTAAAATAGTCAAATACAATCTTATTATAAAATGTATTGAGAAATAAATAAATGTTTATTTGCAGTATTCTTTTTATTTAATTTAATATTATATAGTAAAATAACATATGCAAAAGCTCTACCTGCGTTATTCTTAATTTAACTTGCTTCCTCGTGGGCGTATCGCATTTGCAGGTGGTCAAAACGTTGACGTCATTTCTGAGATAGATTGTAGTACTTTGTATTTCTTGTTATGCGTTTTTTTCTTTACAAAATTCTTAAGGAGGGAGCCTATCAATTTTCAATTTATTGGAAATTAAAAATTACAGCTCCTTGAAGATAATTGTACTGCTATCGATGAGGCTTGATATGTGATGTCATCGTTACCAAAGTCGTATCTTGTGGATAGTTGAATTGATGGTCTTCTTGTAATTGTTGACCTAAAGTTGCAATTGTTAAATGTTATAATAATAATAATAATAGTCTTCATTTCCACAATTGCCATTTTGGTATATACATAAATTTACATAAATATGACAACAAAAAGGAAACGCGTCAAAAAAGAAAAGTAATAATACTATAAAGACAACAAATGTTATTTCGTAAATTCTGCCATTGTATATGGTTCCATTTCACATAAATATCCAAACAGGTTGTTTTTAAACGTTTTAATATGTCTAGCATCTTTGATATATTATGGTAGACAGTTCCAAAGCTTCATTGCATTATAAAAAGAACTTTTTTCGCTAATACACAATCGATGAATTGGAAGCGCGTAATTTTCACCATGCCGTTTTGCATAATTGTGGAAATGTTTGTATTCATTAAAAAGCTACTTTTGCGACACGATGCTCGAAAATTTAAATTTAAAATTATTCTAAGGACTTGTTTCTGACATAAAAATATTTTCCATAGAATATTATGCCAAATCTTATCTTACTTTCGAATAGAGAATGATACATTAATCTTAATATGTTTATATTTATATATGGCTTAATCGACCTTATCATGTAACACACTATATATAATTTACTCTCAATGTGGTGCACATGCGCTTTCCAGCTTAATTCATTATCAACTATAACACCTAATAGTTTACAATGGTCTAGAATATTTATTTCAGCACCCTCTACATTTATAATATTTGTAATTTCTAATTTGGACTTAATTGTTTTAAATATCATGGCTGTGCTTTTAGAGTTATTTAACAAAAGTTGATTTTTATTAAACCATGTTTGTAAGCATTTGTATACATGATTTTCTTTAAAGATTACATCAGATATATTAATACCGCTAATTAAGGTTGCATAACTCTCGATTAAACATTCATCTTGATTAATTATATTGAATACGTCATTAACATATATGATGAAAAGTAGAGGCCCTAATATACTTCCCTGAGGAATGCCTGTATGTATTTCTAAAGGTAATGATTTACATGTGTGTACTTTCACTATTTTTGAACGCTGCTTTAAGTAGGATTCAATAAGATTCTGAGCGATTCCCCTCAATCCGTATCTATTTATTTTTTTTCGCAATATACAGTGATTGATGCTGTCGAATACGTTTGTTAAGTCTAAATACA
The DNA here is from genome assembly GCA_963969525.1 of Ontholestes murinus. Lineage (NCBI taxonomy): Eukaryota > Metazoa > Arthropoda > Insecta > Coleoptera > Staphylinidae > Ontholestes > Ontholestes murinus. Next base: position 66,562,342 of record OZ018388.1, read on the forward strand.
TTGCCAAAGGTATTTCCTTTTTTTTCTAGAGATTTAATAACCGTTGTTATAAATTGAAACAATGCTGTATTTATGCCTTTTCCTGAAGTAAAGCCATGCTGCATTGGATGAAATAGGTTACATGTATTGAAGAAATGCGATATTCGATTAAATATAATTTTTTCAAATACCTTGGATAATGTACTCAGCAGACATATGGGTCGGAAATTGGAATAATCTTTAGTATCACCTTTTTTGTAAACAGGCACAACAATCGCCGTTTTTAGTTGGTTGGGAAACACACCACTAGAAAGACATAGGTTTATTAGGTACGTTAATGGTGTAAGTATTTCTCCAATAATAGCTTTTAGTAGTTTTGTACTAATTTCATCATAGCCGGCACTATTATTGTTTTTAAGTTTATTGACTATATTATACACTTCTTCGGATGTTGCTGGGAATAAGTATATACTTTTTGGATTGACAGCAATATTTGCATCATTATATTCAACATACCTTATATTTTCAATTACTTTTTATGGAATTTACAAAATGACTATTTAGCAATTTTCTGTTCATTTCCAGAAGGTAAACATTTATTTCTATTATTCTTCCCGACTATTTTATTTATAATATTCCAGGACGTTTTATTTATGGTATCGCTCGTTAAAAGTTCATTTGCAATTTTATTTTTTCTATTTTGTTGTAATAATTTGTTGCAAATATTATTTTGTTTTTTAAATAATTCTCTAAATTCAGGATTAACTTTTGATGCTATCGAGAGAAAATCTAACACTTTCTTACATTCCATAATTTCTGGGTTGTCTATCTTATCTCTTTTCACGTCATTTATATTTATTTTTTTATAGGGAAAGCAATTGTTAAATAATTGAAGAATGACACAAATAAAACCATCAAAACTGTTATTTACATTAGTTAACGAATACATATTTGTCCAATCTATATTCTTTAATGCATCTTTGAAATGTGAAACGTTTTAGGAGCTGAAAATGCGCATATATTTATATTTACGTTGGACGAGATTATAAGAAAATGATGTTTGACGACAACAGGAACCTGGATGGGGTCGGTCGTCCGGATGACATAATTCGTTGAATTATCCTTTAAATCTTATTCTTAAACAGCATTTAAACTTTATCCAAAATATTACTATTCCAATTTTTGAAATAAGAATGTAGGTGAAAGTGATCATATTAACATAATTTTTGATTGAAAATGTTTAATTCGTTGAGATTTAAATGGTCAATTTAATTGGTGTTAATATTGACCATTGTTGCTTTGCTACTGTGATTAACCATTTATTATGACTTAATTTTTATACATTACTCATCAATATCTATTAGTAATTTTTCAATATTTTTGGAAAGCGGGGATTTAATTAATATTGATATTTCATGGTGAGTCTTGAGAAATAGTTTTCGGATAATGATTATTACAAATTTTAATTTTTTCTTGAATTAAATCTGAGCATTCTGCTTCATTTATTGTTAAATATTTAAATATAGTTTTGTTTCTGTCGCAATTGCAATGTATTTATGGGTTTTAATTATTGTGTGAAAAACGTGTGTTCTCTCATCTTTAATGTGTGATAATTTTCGAAATCGGTATTATCGATTATCGGAACGTGTAAATTAAAAATTATCCTTTTAACTGTTTGGAATGCTTCAATTTTTAATAATGTTAATAATTTAGACGAATGTTCGTTTGTTGGAGTAAAAGATAAATTTCCGTGATAAGTGTGTGTGTATTACTGATGGGTGCAAGATTGTTAATCGTGCAAAAGTTATACTTTTATAAAATCGTTTAAAGTTTCCAAAATCATAGAGTTTGAATGCATAATTTGTTCAATCATCAATAAAGCTTCAAACTGTATTTCGTAAAATCTTTTTGTTTCAACATTATCTTGGTGAGATTTTTGCATAATTTGTAAATTCATATTAAGTGTTATTGTATTGTGTTAAGAGTGTTATTAAAAATTGTAATTGTTGTAGAAACAATCTGAATTTGGATTTTCATTAGTAGTTGTATTTCTTTATCATCTCTTTCGATTTTATTTATGCAGTCGTTATAATATTCACCTTTCAATGTATCTGAGTTTCCTGTGATTAATTTCCGTTAATTAATCCGCGTTTATAACTTGTCTGTGTAATAAGGGTGATTTCATTTCAGCGAATTTTTCATTTATTTGATTGATTGTGTTTAAAAGTGATAATTGGGTTGAAAACGGAATTTTAAATGTTGGATTTGCATTTTATTCTTGAGACTGCATCTGCATTCTGATTGATTTTTCCGGGTTTATGAATTATTTCGTAATCATATTCTGATAAAAACGAATCTCCATCTGACTAAACGTGCACCTGAATCATTTACCGAAAAAGCCAAACATGTGGTTTATGATTATTTTAAATTTTCTGCCAAACAAATATGGTATAAAATGTTTGACTGACCATATTATCGCGAGTATTTCTTTCTCTATTGTACTATCATTTATTTTCGCCCCATTTAAAGTTCGTGATGCGTAAACAATTGGTAAATCGTTAATTTGTCCCTGCAGTAAATTGTATCTAATGCAAAATTGCTTACGTCTGTAGTAAGTAAAAAATATTTTTCGAAATCCAAATATTGTAATATTGGCGATGTTGTGATATCAACGAAGTGTATTTTCATTTAAAGTTCCTGATTCAAGATGTATCACAAAGTGATGGCTTCAAGCATTAAACAAATGATTTTAAATTGTATGTCTTTCTTTAAAAGTTTTGTAAGTGTTTTCATTATTTTTGAATAATTGTTTATGAACCTTCGGTAATCTCCTTTAAGGCCAAGAAATGATTTAATGTCTTTTTGATTTTTTGAAATGGGAAAGTTTTGTATCCTTTCGATTTTCATTGGATTTTTTTAACTCCATCTTTGGTTACCAAATGACCAAGATATGCCACTTCCTTGCGTAAAAATTCGCTTTTATCCGGCTGTATCTTAAAATTGTACTTTTGTAAATGTTCAAAAATTTAATTTAATTTTTTACGTGTTCTTCAAGAGTTGTTGAATAAACTATGATATCGACCGTGTGAACTAGACACATATCATTTTGTAAACTTTGTCATTATATTGTTCATTGCTCTTTGAAAAGTGGATATTGAATTTTTAAAGGGATACACTTTAGTGTATTTCTTGTAATTTGGGTTATATATACAGGGTAACTAACAAAACACCTTTGGTGCTGTATCTGGCTTAATTTTGATGCGATTTGAATAAATAAAAGATTATTCTGTCGGGAGGAGAGTACCAGATTAAAAAGATTAGTGCGGTCTTCTTATTAGGAAGATTTACTGACGGATTACGTCTCTGTTTGAAGATTTCCAATGACTCCAGGAGATTAAGCTTAGCGCCCTTTTTGCAATTATGCAAGATTTTTAGATTATTTATAACCGGAAATTGGTGTTTGCATTCTAAACAATGATTTGAAAAAGAGCTAGTGTCTTGATTAAGACGAAAAGCACGGCAATGTTCGGAAAAACGAGTTGATACACTTCGTCCCGTTTGACCTACATACACACTATTGCATTTTGAACAACGGATCTCATACACACCAGATTTTTTAAGAGGGTCGACTTTAATGTTTGCATTAAATAAAATGTTTGATAATTTTCCAGGATGTTTAAACGCTACTTGATAATTCTCTTTTCGAAAAATATTAGCAATCTGTTCGCTGGTTTTTCCAAAGTATGTGAGTAGAATGAACGATGTATTTAAATTAGGTATTTTCGGATATATTAAAAACCTTGTGGTTTGATGACGTTTTTTTGTTTATTAGGTTTTGAATAAGGTTAGTGGGGAACCATTTTTTCGAACTATTTGCGTCCATTCATTGTAATTTCCATTGATATTCCCATCTGCTTGGCCGTTGACCTCCAAAATGTTTGTATGTGGAATGTTTTTTTCTTAATTTACATTTTTATCCAAAATAGTGGAATTCTTCTCAATAAATGCACTTGTAGTTCCCACTTTTGTGATAAGATTTAAATCTTGCTATTTATTTTAAAAATGTTTAGATTCCTTTTTATTATTCTATTGGTTTGCGACTTCGCTATCTCTCAGGTTGTTTAATTCCTTATTTAGCTCCATTATTTTGTTTTCTTGTTTATGGATAATAGTATTTTGGTAGCTTACTTGATGAGCGAGGGCCGTGATTTCCCTTTTTAACGTAATTAGAATGTGTGGCCAGCACTTTTGAATTCCACTTTTTCACATCTAGCACACGCCAATGTGCCAAATTTATCTTTTGATTTAGCACAACTAGAGTGGTAATCCAGGTCACAAATAACACACTTGAATGGATTAAGATCTATTGCGTCATTACATGTTGCACAAATTTTATTTTCACTTATTATACTTTGATTTAATTCACTAACCGAAAGAGAAGGGCCATTTCGAGTCGCCAACTTTATTTAGGTATATATATTTAAATTGATTTTAACCTGCTTGAATTGAACATCGAACTCAATATTGTTTTTCAACGTGCCATTTTCATCGAATCGCTTCATTGGATAAATAAAATGATGATTTGCTAATTTATTGAGCGCGGTAGAAGCTACCACGTTATTTTCTTCTTTAAAAAGTATCATATTCGAAGCAGTAAACCACGCTGTTACATAAAACTTTACAATAAATATATTCACACAGGTCTAGGTAAATGAAACAAAGTCTTTTCCTTCCATATTTGTCATTAATTTTCCGTCCCAATGTATTGTCATAATTTTTTCAGGCGCAAATTTGTTTTTCTTTTCGCGTTTGTGTAAATTTTAGATGTTTCATGTGTAACAACTTTGGCGTGAATTGTCCGATTTTGCAAAAAATGTTTGGAGCATAGAAACCGTAGTAGTGTTCTGAAAGTTAGCATGTTGACATCTCCAATGCACTTAATTTCAACCCGATCAAATAATGCTCTTTGCCTTTAGGATTTGACATATGTTTTCAGGCAACACTGAGCAGTGTTGATTTAACCACTGTAAACACTCTGATGTCATCGTGGTACTGATAGAATGAGCTAGATCAGTGTTTCCCAAACTTTTTTGTGCTATGCCCCACCTATGCATTTCTAAAATTCTTATGTGGGATAAAGAACTCCCACCCACCATACATATATATATTTTAATTTCCATCAATACACTGTTATTAATTTTTTAATCTTCATCCTCAATTTTATCTTTATATTCCTTAAAAATAAATCACTATTTGTAGTTTAAATAAAACTGCATATGTAAAGTGGGTGGGTGGCTACTATCCCACCCTCCAATCAGTAAAACATAAAACAGTGTATAATAAAAAAAATATGGCTTTTTGCTACTAAAAAATGAATTTTTGCTTATGACGTCCTTTCTATTATAGCCTTCGTTAATATTAAAATGGCACCCAACGTGGGGCCATAACATGTTTCGTAATAGTGGAGTGCTTTTAAACTGCGTTTTAAATTTTTTATGTTATTACAAGTAATGAATTTTTTAAATTGAAAAATAATTAATTCTCACGTGACAGGCAAAAATAAAAATGGAAAAAATTATTTCATAGAAAATAAGACATAAGATAGGAAAGAGAAAAATAGTTGAAGAAACAATCGAAGATTAAAAAATAACAAATAAAATAGAGAAAAATTGATGCAAAATGCTAAATAAAAACTTGTGAGATTCCGGGAGATTCATTTTGTGATCACTTAAAACGACTAGGTTTAATCTTGGAGCTAAACATCTGGGTGCCTTTATTTTTGACAAAAAGATTTTTTTTTCATCGTGTTGCCATGATTTGCTTCTTAAATGTTGAAAATATTCATCATTATTAAACCACATCTATGTTAAATGCAAGAGATTATAGAGGGAAAAATATAAACCAATTAAAGGACCGTTAAAATATTCCTAAAAAAATGGTGATTTTGCAGCTTCAACGATTAATTATTAAGTGTTCTGTCTTCAGCTGCCTAAATTAAATGATTTACTTAAGCAAAAAGACCAGAATTATTCAATAGGAGATGTTTCGCCAAGAAAAAGTAAAATCCCATTCAGATATTTTGTTTTGAGTTACGAAAAACTTTTTGTTTAAATAACGTAGGCAAGTCGATAACTCATTAATTTTCATGGCCGACTCAGATTTTTTAGAGGATATTTGGGTTTTTGATTATTACGATTGATATATCAGAGCCTTTTGCTTTTAACTTAAAAACGGCCACTTTTATCAAAGTTTTCAAAGAGTGATAAAAGTTTCTAAAATAAATTTTCTATTAAAATGTGGAAGAATATATGTAGTTTTAATTGATTTTCCTGGACTTCACCGAATGCCTCCACATACTTTTACGATCTTTTTATATTTACACGATTTTAACCAGAGTGTTTATCATCAATAATTAATCCAGCCTATAACAACAGTTATGAAGTTAAATAATTTGTTATTCCAAAAACTTGATTAATAGGAAAAAGTTCATAGAACAACTATTAGAGTTAATATTGCATATATTCCATATTCTACCCTCCGCTAAGTAAAACAAAAAACGGTTACATTCTTTATGACGTTTTCAACTTAAAAATAAAGACATTATTAATATTGATTAATGAGGCTTTGACTTGGTGAAATTGCATTATATAGGTGATAAATAAAACACTGGGGTTTTGATAATTTACATCGACATTAAATTGTGTAAATTCTCAAAAGCCAAGACATTTTTAATGATTTTCTTCCCCGAAGTAAATTTTAAATAGGAAATTATCGATGGAATAAAATTTATGTCCAATTTTTGAGGATGTTTTACTGGTTAAAGGGTGGGATAGAGGCCAAGGTGGGTGACATATGTAGTTTTATTTACACTACAAATAGTTATTTATATTCAAGGAACATGAAGACAACATCTTGAATGATGATTAAAAAATTACAATAACAATGTATTGATACAAGTTAAAATATATTTGTAGGATGAGTAGGTGGCCTCGATCCTACCCTCAAATTAGTAAAACATACCATAGTGTTCCAATTAATTATTTATAATTTTCTCAACAAGAAAAAATACTTATTTTTTTTAAAAGATTGATATAAATTCTAAATAGGAATTTGTCGATGCCATAAAATTATTATGTCCAATTTTTGAGGAAGTTTTACTTTTTCTAGGGTGGGTTAGGGGCCACCCACCACATATGCAGTTTTGTTTATACAACAAATAGAGTTTTATTTTCGGGGAAAATTAATCATAAACATTGATGATAGTCACCCACAGATAGACAATCAAACTGCTCCGTTTGTGCTAATGATCGACGCTAGCTCATAATGCTCTGGCCACAGCTTTAAGAAACCTAACGGAAGATCAATCAAATGCGCCGGCCGCCTCCTAATCAAAGCTGAGATGAAATACAGTTTGACCGTATAATATACAATCTAGAAATTTCGTGGCTACATCATCCTTACAAACGACCAGCAACTTAAATGGCTATTGGCATTGAGGACACACAATTTTAGCAACCATTTTTCTTAACATCATATTAGGAGCACAATCTGCAGCACAACATGTTATTTTTTCATTGGTATATTATTGACATCTAAGTAGTTTTTTAGCTTATTATTAGCACTGAGAATTTTCTTGTTTTTAACTTGTTGTTTTAATATCTTCACTTATTTCGTCTATTCTTCTGCCAACAGTATTGTTACTAAGAAGCAGAGCTTTTACATCTTTGTCATCTTTTTTAAGACCCGTTTAAAGAAATGCTGATATTGACGGTTTTATTAAATTCTTTCCTATAATATTTATACGATTTAGTGATAAATAAAGAAATCTGATAACTAGACTCAAGAATACGATTATGAGTTGAAGTATGAGCAGTAAATAGAGACATCTAGCATTGAATTTAAATATTTAAATGGCCCGAAGTAAAATGGTTAAACTCGTGTCGAGTCCACTTTCGAATTGCCCCCCTTAATAAACAAATTGCCCCCCTGTGGGGCGTAGGCCACATTGGGAAACACAGAGCTAGATGGTGTTGTATGTGGGATCTCTTTTGATTAGTGACGGATTTCAAAAATGGTTGATCTTTTTTTTATAAACGCTTTAACAGTATTTATAAAATTGATATTTCAATTATTATTGAATTAAAAAGAAACATTTTAAATGAGATATGTTATTATATATTAAGTATTTTTTTAAGTATGTTTTTCACTTGATATATGTTTGAGTGGAAGATGATCTACATGTGTGAACTCCGCCCTTCGGCATGGTGTTAAAATTATATGTATGTTTTTCCTTCAATTTTGTATATTTCAGTTTATTTGTATTTTATATAATGAATAAATAAATAACTAGAATGTCTAATTTATTTCATAAGAGTTTAATAAAAAAAGACAATAATCTTGAAAACGCCGATCAGAGCACCTGAACGAAGTACCAGGTTACAGAAAGTGGGAGGTACCAATAAGAGTCGCAAAGGTTGCACTTAGTCTTACATATATTATTTAGTGTCTAAGACCAAAAACAGCGATGAAATCATCTGTCACCCGAAGTTATGCGTCAAGTTTTCTGGAAATACGAAAATTTTCACTAAAATTATCACCTATACATGAGCGCCGCGTTTTAAATACCGATAATAATATAAATTTATTAACCAATACCCTTTCTATATAATGTTTTTGAATGGGAAAGTACGTTATAGCAATTTAGTAATGGGTTTAGAAATGTTACAGATTTTTATCCGCCGAAAAACCAGATTTAATTCTTCGAATTTGAATGTTTTTAATGTTTTCCCGGTCTCGTAAATCTACACTGCTTTCCCCATTCAACCGTTTTTCTATTTCTTATATGTTACAAGATTCCCATAGAGAACATCTAAAAAGCTCACCTTGTATAGTAATAAATATAATAAATGTGACTATTTTGTTCGAAATCATTGTGTCAATCATTAAATAAAAGTTTTTTGTAAACTATTTCAAAAATGCGTTTTGTTTTCTATTTGTATTATTGATTATATAAAAAGAAAATTGTAGTTAACTTTTGCTAATTTTTTCAGGCAAGGATTTCGCTGTGAAGAATGTGGGAAAGTGTATTCGAGCAAAGTTAAACTTGTATATCACAAAATTGGGGTCCATAAAGCCAAGACAATACCATGTCCAATTTGTGGTAAAATGTTTGTACACAATGCAAGACTCAGAAAGCATTTACCTTCCTGTGACCCCGCACATGCTAAGAAATTTACCTGCGAATATTGTGGTACTGTCTTAACTACAAAAAGTGGAATGGCCAAACACATTGAAAAACATTTAAACCCAAATTGTTACAGGTGCAAGTTGTGTGAAAGCACATTTCCGAACCGTTATTCATTAGCTTCACATGTTAGTACTGTCCACAAAGGAGAAAACTGTATTTGCAAAGAATGTGGTAAACACTGTAAATATCCTGCGACTTTGAAAAAACATATGATGACACATGATCCGCTTTATAAACGTCCAGAATATAAATGCAAGATTTGCAGTTTTAGTTGTACAGCAAGAAATTATTATTATCGTCATTTGAGTATTCATAAGGGTAAAATAGACCATTTCATTTGCGAAATATGTGGTAAAAGGCTTGTAGATCACCGCCGAACTAAGCATATGAAAATGCACGAAAGAAAACCCTACCTTTGTTTAAAATGTGCAAAAGGCTTTTCAACTCAAGATGGCCTAGCAAGGCATGAGAAGAAGCACAACACTCTTCAACTTAAAAAGGACGTTTATGACCCTAATCGGAAATAATAACTTAATTGACATAATATTAGGCTGACTGGTGAGATTTGGCATATATAAATTGCTTCTCCTATTAGTTCTTTATTAAGGCGGATAAATATATTACAAATATTGCAAAGAATTTTCTTATAATGTGGGAAATTCATTTTCATTTTGTTGTATAATAAGCATAACCTTTTAAACATGTATTAGAAAAGTAAAATAGTCAAATACAATCTTATTATAAAATGTATTGAGAAATAAATAAACTTTGATTTTCAATATTCTTTTTATTTTATTTAATATTATATAGTAAAATAACATATGCAAAAGCTCTACCTGCGTTGTTCTTAATTTAACTTGCTTCCTCGTGGGCGTATCGCATTTGTAGGTGGTCAAAACGTTGACGTCATGTCTGCGTTAAATTGTAGTACTTTGTATTTCTTGTTATGCGTTTTTTTCTTTACAAAATTCTTAGGGAGGGAGCTTAAAATTTTTCAATTTATTTAAAATTAAAAATTACAGCTCCTTGAAGATAATTGTACTGCTATCGATGAGGCCTGATATGTGATGTCATCGTTACCAAAGTCTTATCTTGTGGATATTTGAATTGATGGTCTTCTTGTAATTGTTGACCTGAAGTTGCAATTATTAAATGTTTGACGACAACAGGAACCTGGATAGGGCCGGTCGTCCGGATGGGATAATTCGTTGAATTATCCTTTAAATCTTATTCTTAAACAGCATTTAAACATTATCCAAAATATTACTATTCCAATTGTTGAAATTAGAATGTAGGTGAAGGTGCTCCTATGGCTCGTTTATTATTTTATTTAAGTTTTAACGTAATTTTTGATCGGCAATGTTTAATTCGTTGAGATTTAAATCTCAATTTAATTGGTGTTTATGTTGGTAAATCTACCTTATCTGGAAGGTGTTCGCAACAATCAAATAGAATTTGTGGAATATAAAGATGTGTCGAAATTGTTTTGTTTTCATTATTATTTGCAAGCACTCGAGTAATGCCAATTAATGCGCTAAATTTTTGTTCTAATGTTACAAAGGAACTAATTTTAATTATTTCCGAAATTTCTTCATCTTCATCGTTTCTTATGTGACTAAATATTATTTGTTCTTGTGTACATTTTGTTGTGTTAGATTTTCTTCTATATATTTAACATCTTTATTAACAAACAGATACATACATATATTCTACAAATATTAAATTAAACGTACAATAAGTGAAAAAGTGGTTATGTAACTGTCATTGTTAATTGGCTATCGACCAGAGGTCTTTCTGCCAGGGGATTTTCTTCTATTATATGATTTAATTGCGAAGGGGATTCCTTCATTAATAGAGTTTTTTGGATTTTCGAGATGAAATGCACGCAATGTGTCTAAGAGTGTAGCATGGAATCTTTCTACTGTTCCATTGGATTGTGGATGTGCGATTGCGCTAAATGTTAGTTTTGAATTTGCAAAGTTTTGCTAGATCTTGCAAATGATAGTTATCGAATTACCTGAGTCAGCGTGGATTCGTTTTGTTTTTGGATAATGTTGGAAATATAACAAAAGTTTATCTACGACTGTTGTCTATTGTTTATTTTTTATTAGATATGCTTGAGCAAATTTAGAGAAGTTGTCTACTATCGGCAATATTTTATTATTTCGTTAATTTCTAGTAAATCAATATTTATGTGTTAAAATGCTTTGTTGGGTGTCTCGGTTATGATTAATTTGTAATTTAAATTTTATTGGTTTGTTTTTCTTTTATTACATGTATCGATTTAATGATTTAATAACGTTTTCTACATCACTTTTTAAATTTTCCCAAATATATCGATCTCTTATTCTTCTGAATGTTTCGTTAATTCCCTTATGTATGGATGTTTTACTTGAATGATATGTCGTGACATAGTGAAAAAGTAAATTTATTTAATTCTTCATTTCTGTAAATGTAACTTAATAATTATTTGGTGTTAATA